>JAXDDX010000265.1:245000-320000 GCA_034670405.1 Hoplostethus atlanticus
TACACACAATTACTCACGTCTCACGTTATAAATAAATATAGATTGTAGATCATGCACTGGTATTGTATAAGCATCAATCTCCTACATGTGTGAGGGTATGCATGCATGTGTGTGTGTGTGTGTGTGTGTGTGTGTGTGTGTGTGTGTGTCCATAACAATCTGTGTATGTCTCTCTGCTATACATCTGTGTCTAGAGGGCTGCTACCAAACATGTATCTATAACAATGTCTTATCTCTCTCTCTCACACACACACACACACATACACACACACACACACACACACACACACACACACACACACACACACACACACACACACACACACACACACGTCTCTCCCATGGGTTATGGCAGTACTCTCTTTTTCTCCCTCTCTCTTCACTTTTACTTGATTCAAAGGGAGGCGTTACAGAAGATGGATGCTCCTTAAAAAAAGAGCCCGTTGATGGATATGAATCTGGCCCTGCCATTCATCATTGCTATATTATTTAGACTGGACCGCTACAGAGCTGTAACCTGAGCTACAGCTAGGAGTGTGTGTGTGTGTGTGAGTGTGTGTGTGTGTGTGTGTGTGTGGGTTGGGGGTGGGGGGGGGGGGGGGGGTGGGGGCAGGAAGAGGGGACGGTCAGGGGGTGAAAGAGAGTCAAAAAAGGGTGGGAAAGAGGAATAACAGTGAAGCAAGAGGAGAAGTGACCAAAAGTGTGCAGCGAGAGAGAGAGAGAGAGAGAGAGAGAGAGAGAGACAGAGAGAGAGAGAGAGAGAGAGAGAGAGAGAGAGAGAGAGAGAGAGAGAGAGACAGAGAGAGAGAGAGAGAGAGAGAGAAAGAGGAAGCTAGGGATCCAGGCAGGACGTGGGTTGGCGCTGATGGATGGGTGTTATCAGATACCTCCCTGTCTCTCCTCTCCCAAAGTACTGTCATCACCACGGACGATGAGTACGTTTACATGCTCACTAATACTCCGATTCCTCTAATAACTCACTTTACGTTTCGTTTCACAGTCTGGAGGTCTGAAGGAACCGGTGAAGGCATGAGACCTCCTTGCACCTTTCGTTGCTCCGGCGTTCACACCTAAACGTCTAGAAAGTTACAGTTCTTTGTCGCTCAACAACTTTTGCTACCATGATGCATCTGGTGACCTTCATGAAACGTTTAAAAAAAACAACAACTCTGACTCAGGTCCCATGCTGCAATAATTGCCAAGATTGAGCAGGAAGCCTCAGTTTGTTGATGGTGGTATGTGTAGTCTGATTAAGGTAATCAGATTAAGACCTTTACTTTACAGCTCCATAGTCAGAGTATCGCCTTAATCGGGTTAAGATCGACTCCATCTATGGCTATGTAACGTTGCCTGGTTCATACAGCGACCCAGTGGTCTGTATTTGTGGATGGCCAACACTTCACTAGTTATATAGGATCACATGCTCAATGCCGCAAGCATCATGAGTGTATTATCATCTTTATAATAAGGACATGATATAATTTGATCCTTTTATACATGTGGACAAAACCTCAAAACCTTTTTTCTGGGGTAATAAGACAGATATACTGATTTATAATGCACTACAAATAAAGCACCACCACAACAAATAGACAACCTCTGCAACCTTAATGGATTGAAAAAACAGTTTCAGTTATATTCCATGATGAGTTTTACCTTTTTTTTTTAAATTGGTGGATTTGGGAATTTAACGTATTTCGTTATTCAGATGTCAGATGTCCTGGAAATGGGCTGCACTGAACAGTTTTGATTTTTAGAGGTTTTTTTTAATTTGTTTTGTCACCATCCATATTATCTACCTCTGGAGTCTCACATGGGACTGTTTGGATGCCATCACAGCCACATCTCCCACCTCACCAGCTCAAGCTGCAGTCGACTCTGAACAATACTTGCAAACATTACAATTCTCGTCTTAATTTTATCGTTTGTTTTGTCTGATCACCAAAAGCGATTCCAGATTATTTACTTCTGAAGCGAGAAGGCGAGAAGAATCAAACCTATGTATATAAAAAAAGGAGAGATTAGAGAGGAATGTCAGGAAATGCAAGGAGAGGGAAAGAGGCGCAGCAGAGGGAGTAAACCAGCGATTATCCAAAACCGCCCTCAAAACTCCTTCCACGTGCGGTTACCGTCCTTTTCCATAAGAACAGTTGCGTTCGGGTTTTTTTTTTTGTCCTCCCTCTTTTCCCTTCCCTTCATCTCTCTCTCTGTTACCAGGTTTCTATAGCGCCAAGGCAGACGCGGTGATTTATTGTGGCCATCCATCTCTCGCACTCATCCATCACCGGCCGGTTGCTAGGCGATCATGGCAGCAGCTGTTTGCTTTTGAGTCCGACAGAGGGGCCGTCAGTCAGCGGCGGCAGGTGAAAAGCATTACGAACGCGCCGTTGTCACAGCGAATAATTAATCAAAGGCGGGAAAGATAATTAAAAAGATATGACCCTCGCCGGCACTTGGTCCCGGAGATGCCCAGGAGGAGAGGGGAGCAAGGGAAGCAGGGAAGGAGGGGGGGGGGGGGAATGGAAAAGACAAGAGGAGAAAGGAGGTGGAGGATGGGACTCTTTCTTTCTTTCTTTCTTTCTTTCTTTCTTTCTTTCACCACTACACTCAATAAAGTACCAGAAAATGGTTCTTTAGGCTTGTACCAGAGCAGAAACCCTTTTTGGTGCTACAAAGAACCTTTATAAGAATGCATGAAATGGTCCAAACCTGCAGGAATTTGAAAAAACTCGCCTTTGCCTGTATCTCATATTTTAACAAATCAGATACATTTTCTGCGTCATTACTCTTCTATGTAGAACCACAACCCTAACCAAAGAACCCTGGAAGGAACCCACCTTTCTCTGTGTGAACTCTCACTGCTGTCATAGCTTTCTCTCCCTCTCTCTCCCTAATGGGCTTCGGTTGAGTATGGCCACTTTGTCATACCTTAGTCTACATTTTGATCTTGGAGTTTTTTTATCGCTATAAGAATCAATCAGTAATTGCTCCACTTTTCCCCAGAAATCTATTGGATACAAGTGGAACTTTTGCCAGCAAATAATTTTAGAAGCAGGGCCTTTGCCATAGCTTAGGATGCTCCTTTCCTCCTCCTCCTCCCTCTCTCTCCACTCAGAAGGACGTGGAGGAGTGGAGGGAGTGCTGATAAAACGGGCTCTCCTGTTAGTCAGTGGCACTGCTCTAATTAATTAGGAGGAGATGGGCTGGAAAAAAAGGAGAGAAGGAATAAAGAAGGAAAAAAAAAGGCTGGCAGAGAGAATGAGAGAGCTCTTAAAACTGGTGCGGATTCATCCGTCACCTCCAGTCGCACTTAACAGCTACATGCAAAGATTGGACCGATGGATAACCGCCCATCTTCCCTTCCAGCCAAGTTGTCTGTCGTTTTTTTTGTTTTTTTAAAGATTATTTTTGGCATTTCAGCCTTATTGGACAGTTTCACAGCAGAGAGACAGGGGGAAAAAAGGGAAAGAGGGAGAGGAGAAGACGGGAATCAAACCTAGCACGTCGTGGGTACATGGTGGTTAACTTAGCCACCAAGATGCCATTTTTACTGCACTATCTTTCCTGTCGTTCCTCACAACTCTATAATGTTCTGTTCTTATGATCCGATCAACCTCATGCACTCTCGCCTCGACTTTTGACGAAACAGTGGGTGTGTAGGTTATCGTGCTATCGTATCGTATCGGTTATCGCAACTAATTTGAACATTATTCTGGCATTACTGTACGTGCTTCCCCACTGGGAGTATCTATTGCACTTTTAACAGTTTTCCTAATAGGGTGCTCAAAATACGGGTGAAGCTAACCTTAAAAGTGTGTCCAATCTATAACTGAATGGCTAAAATATTTAGATATGAAAGCTTTAGATATAGTCCATGATGAGTTTTACTGGTTTTTAATTGGTGGATTTTGGAATTTAACATGTTTTGTTATTGATAGATGTCCTGGCAAGCACAATCAGGCTCAACCCTAACTCTTAGCCACGTGTTCCAGCCTTAAAACCTTATTTTTCTTAAAATAAGTACAAAGTTCTACCAATGGTGTGTGTGTGGGGGGGGGGGGGGGGTAATATAATTCCTCTTTTTTGGGAGGGAATTTTCTAGAATCAAGGCAGAATAAGACAAATCCCAACACTACTATCACCCCACTGGCAGATTTTTTCACTTGTTTTAAGAAACAAATGCAATTTTGAGACTCAACACTAGATGAAACGACTTGTGTGAGTGTGTGCGTGCATGCATGCTCACCTGCATCATCCGTATGTGCATTTACATCATTGATGTAGTATCAGACAGGATCTCTACCCTCCTCCTCACTGTCACGTCTTTGATCTCCCAAGCTGGATCCCTGTGTGTTTTGACGTCCCTCATTTTCTCACCACCATTTATTATCTGGAGTTTATACAGCGCTAGCAGACCGGTGGAACCAAACGTTCTGTACACACAGCCAGCCAGGCTTGGAGACATAACAACAGCATGGGAGAGTTACAGAGTTACAGATAGACAGGCAGAGAGACAGACAGCCAGGGGTTAGGATTTTATTCTGTATCCAGATTTATAAAGCTTATTTCAGGTTTGTTACTGATGTTACTGATTTCCATAAATGTAACTTTTATCATATGAAGTTTCTATAGGTGGCGCTCTTTTCTTTGTTGGTTCAGCCATGGTAGCTATCGCTGCTCATGCTAACTACCCAGTTCTTCTTCTATTTATTTCAAACAAACTGGAAACATAAAACGCATCACTTCCTGTCTCCAGAGGATTTTTCCCAGGAAAGACCTACTTGACACCGGGTGTTTAGAACAGTAAATGGAAAAGCTTTCATGAACTGGCTAGAGGTTGCATCATTGTTGTGTTATATCAATATGAGTAGAGAGTAGCAAAACATTTATTTATATGAAAATGGCACAGATTATTACTTTAATTCCTCGTTCTATGATTATTCTATTATTCTATGATTCTTGAAATAAGTCATTTGGACATGAATCAAGCTCTGTTGAGAAGAAATTAGCAACATGATCTGCCAGTGCAGAAAGATAATTTGACCAAAAATATCCTGGAGTAACATCAGTAAGGCTAGATACTGGTTAAAATTGCTCTTTTTGCAGTGTAGGGAGAGAGAGACGGGAAGACAGGTATTGAGACAAGGACACAGGTAGGGAGAGTGGTCGTCAGCATAGAAACGGATAGAGACAGATAAACGCAGACACAAGGGCACAAGCAGTTGGAGAGATAGGAAGACAAGTATTTAGACAGATAGAGAGGCAGGGAGAGAGAGAGACAGGCAGAGAGGCCATACATGGAAGCAGCAGACGGAGCATCTGTCAACCTGTTAAACATACTGCTTTCTACCTTTTCTGCCACTCTTCCAGGAATGATTTAGCCTCAAGACTTGCCTTAGGTTATATCCAGTCTCAATGAATTCTCTCTCTCTCTCTCACTCACACACACACACACACACACACACACACACACACAAACATCAGCCGACTCAAGGACAGACAAATGAAAACTGTCTCTATTTTGATTGAACTAAATGGAGAAACACATGATTTTGCTATTTAAAGCCACACCAGCACGCAGAGGCATGAGCAAGTGACAGAAACAGAGAGAGAGAGAGAGAGTGTATGTAAGTGTGTGTGTGTGTGTGTGTGCGCGCCCCATTCATTAGCACTTATAACCCAGTCAATAGACGCTTGATTGGTTAACATGCAAATATTGATTCATCTACCGTTATAAGCTTTGGTGTTAAGTGGTTTTCCCATAGACAGCTATAACTACAATATGTCCATTGGCTTATAGAGTGGAATCCGCTAATCTACTCTGCACTTATTTTCATTGGTCAGAAAAAATGAATACGCTTAGAGTGATATTTCATTTTGGTCATATTTGTACTTTTTGTTTCCATGCATTCAAAATTGAAACTCTCAAAAAGTACGACCCTGGACACAGAAATATTATCTGGGTGTACTTTGATGTGTTTGTAAGTATTTGATGTATCATTTTAAGCCTGGGTTCTCAAAATCAAAATACGTGGGCGGCAGTGAGCATTCAATATTGATTGCTGACCATTCCTGAACTCCGACCAGACATATTCATGATCAAAAAAAGTGTGAAAATATTGTCAGGAAAATAGCTGTCGTGTGTCATATGGCTTCATTTCACTGGGCTCTGCCGTATGAATCATCGCCACATGGCTTAAGCCAATGCAGTCATTTCATATCTCAGTCAAAAATGTCAGTGATTAAGAGTGATGAGTTTAATTGGATTTAATCCAATTTCCATCATGGGAAGTGCATGATCGTGCACGGCCAGTCGATATGCTGCAATGAAAGTGAAATGAGATATCCACTATTTGAAAGATTCAACAAATGATTGCCGGCATGAAAGGGAAACTCACAGTTATGAAGCATCTCACAACTTACAAACCAGTAACATCCTAGAGGATATCATTATTTGTGTACTGGATAGATTTGACTCATAGTGCACAAAGCATAAAAGTAAAATAAATCCTGATACTTTTTGAAGGACCTTGGCTGGTAAAACAACACGTACATACTGGATCCGTTATATTTGATGTTAAATGATTATTTTTGGGGTTATTATTTATTTTTCCCAAAATAGATATCTAGTGTTTTGAAAATGAACTAACTGAAATGAAATGAACTAACTTAGAAACCTCCTTATTTGTAACATTCAGTGCTAAAATACTGTGCAAAACGTCTCGGATAAAGGACATTTTCAAATCCCTTCAATTAAGTCTTGAAACCTTTTTACAGACCCGACGCTGTCTGCTTTTTTGTGTTGACATTTATTTTTACATTTTTAAAAAAGCTGCCCGGTCAAATCTGTCAGCATTTTGCTTGATAAATGCAACCCATTGTTTGGTTCAAGTGCCCAGGGTGATACGGCACAAATGTAGTTTTGTGTGGTGTGTGATTTCTTTTTTTTTTTTTTGGACGCACCCAATAATGTGATCAAGCTTGGGAAAAGCTCCTTCGCTCATATACTTGAGGTATTTTTAGTTGGAATTAGCCACCTCGTTTCAAAGGGGGCCTTTGTTAAAAAGGGCAATCTGGCTACAGGATTTGGTTGTCTGTAATTCTAAGCAGACCCATGTGTTGAGTGTGCGATGATGAACGCTGTTTCTGGTGTAGTGATTGTTTGTTGTGATAAGATTAATGTGAATGGACTTTATTTCCAGAGAGAGAGAGAGAGAGCGAGCTCATCTCTTCTCGTCAAAGAGGAAACGATGTCAGACTCAGTCCTGACAAGACTGCATGTTTATGGATTCCAGAGGCCTGATACAAATGCACGGCCGTACACACACACACACACACACACACACACACACACGCACATATCTTGTTGACAGAGAGCGTCTGCATGTGTGTGTGTGCGTGTGTGTGGGAGTAATGTTGTAAATCACCCTAATCAATTGTGGCCTGTGTCAAGGCATGCCAGACATGGTGGACGGTCTGTTTTATATTGGGGGATATGTGTGTGTGTGTGCGTGTGTGTGTGTGTGCAGCTGTCACATGATGTCGTGCACACAGCCGTCACAAATCACAGTTATGTGTCTCCAACACCACAGTTATGTAGGGCGGTCTTGAGTACATATGTGTGCGTGTGTGTGTGTGTGTGTGCGTGTGTGTGTGTGTGTGTGTAAATTTAGTACAGTGGTATGATATGATATGGTACAGTGGTGCAATGCGGTGATACCACCACACACACACACACACAAGACACCTTAGTGATAACATTGTGACGTTTCAACTGTGCTTGTTAATTCAGAATTTCACTATACATCATCAGGAAGAACTTCAATGCCTTGCTCAAGGACTCATTGGCAGGGTTGGGACATGGGGAATCAACTTTTTTGCTGCTTTTCTATTGCAGGTTTTTGAAACAAACCAAAAAAGTGGGGCAAAAATCCAAAAAGGAGGGCAGGAATGTCAGAAAATGTGGGAAAATTGTGTATGAACTGAAAAAATGTGCTTAAGAAAACATAAATATCAAAAAGATAAAAAGGCGAAAACTTTCATTCGTCATTTCGCTATTTCTCTATGTACCTCCCACTCTTTCCTCTCCTCTGGTATGTGTGTGTGTGTGTGTGTGTGTGTGTGTGTGTGTGTGCGCGCGCATTCTGCTAAGGCCTGGTCTCCATAACAGCGATCTGAGGCCTTGTTTGCCTCCTCATTCTACCTGTAGCCTGAATGACGCGCCTTGCAGGCTGTTTCATATACTGGGATGTTGTTATGCACACACACACACACACACACACACACACACACACTTCACTGGAACCATTTTGACATCGCCTGCATGACATGAAAGGCTTTTCTTCTCTTTCTTGCTGATCTTAAGACCTAATTACATGATTAAAAATGGCGCTCTCCTTCCTGACATATTTCATTCCTGTCCTGTCTGTCTATTTACCGCCCTGCTTCAAACACACACACACACACATACACACACACACATGTCCAGCGCTTTGAAACTGAAAACCTCTCTCCCATTCTCCCACAAACTTACACACACACACACACACACACACACACACACACACACACACACACAGGACCCCAAGGCCAAGAGGAAAAGTGTTGATGGCTTGCTAGGGCCAGAGATCCATCATGCGACACTGTCTGCACGCTAACGACACGCTAACGACATATCAAAGCCAGGGAAGGGCCGCGGTTTCAGGTTGCGTTTTAATTGCACGTCACTTGTAAAATAACAAAGTAAAAACATAGAACAGTGTAGATAAAAGAATAGCAGAGAAGCAGCCCAGCAAGCATTTGACAGACGGCGATGTGCAGCAGGTGGTCAAGTTCCACACTAACCCAACCGAGCACAAAGTTTTCACAGTAATATGTTATGACGTGATAAAAAAATCATATTTAAACAGCTTTGAAAACTGTTTTGAACTGATATCAGAAAGATATTTAGGTGCCGATTTCACAAAACGATGCAGGTAGCAGCCGTGGAAAGGACAGAGAAATATCTGCTGAAATCCCTTCTGACCTGTTTTAATCTAAAGAGCATCCTCAGGTTTTGAAATGCAGCAGGTGTGTGTGTGTGTGCGTGTGTGCGTGTGCGGGTGTGGGTGTGTGTGTGCGCGTTATCCAGCTGCAGTAACACCGTATGGCTCAGTGGTGTCTTAATTGCATATCCTGTTTACCTCTTATTGTGTTTCATTTCAGCATGTACACACACACACACACACACACACACACACACACAGGTACGTCCTCCAACTCATATACATACACCCATCTTCTCCCCACCCTCATTCTTACCATGCCCCTCCATCCTTCCTTCTTCTTCTTCACCCTTCCTCTTCCTCTTCTTCTGGCTTACAGTCAACTATCTCACTCTTTCTCTCTCTCCCCCTATACCGAATATGAAATATTATAAAATGTTGCAGCATGTAATGTTCAGTCGTTTGAATCCAAACTACACAGGAACTATTTTATTGGATTTCCTTCTCCATGCAACAAAATTATTAATGTTATTGTTGAGGAAATAGTGTCAGTATACTTTCACACACACACACACACACACACACACCATACTACCATACTTGTGAGGACCTTCCATTGACTACATTCATTTCCTAACCCTTAACCCTTAACCCTTAACCCTTAACCCTTAACCCTTAACCCTTAACCCAGCCTTAACCTAATTCTAACTTCAACCTTACATCCTAACCCCAAACCAAAGTCCTGACTAGCCTCTGGTAGATGTGAGATCACTTTGGAAACTTTTCCCCGGGAGGACATTCGGTCCTCACAAGATTACAAGAACACACAAACAGGATGAGCGATGTCTCCGCATTTTATAAATATTTTGGTTTTCTTTTAATTTGGACCGTTGCCCCTCAGCTCAACCTCATCAGCTCTACCCGGTCAAACATTTTGGCGGCGTAATGGCGATGACACCTACTTCTAGATCTCAACTCGGCGGTGTTTGATGAAACATTAAAGGGGCTCGTGTGACTCCGAGCCTTATTAAATGGCTCGGCGCTGTAAACATGATAATATTTTTTAATGGCAACCCTCCTACGTTGATGTGCACGTGAACTCTGGACCATTACCACCCCCCCCTCAACAAAGACCCAACCACCACCACCACCACCACCACCTGGCTCTCTGTTTTTCCATTAATATCGAGTGATTGAGCGTAACATTAGCAGATAAAGTGGAGCGTACGATGACATATACGCCGTGGACGGAGGAATTAAAGCCTAATATAATCACTCGGCCCTGCGTAGGGAGAAAAGCATCGCTCGTCACTACGCCTGACATTTTGATTTCCGACGTTTCTGGCACAGCACGAGAGCGATGGAGACTGATTTCTCTTTTAAGTAGGGAGATAGTTAAGGGATTGCTTAAAGGGTATCTTCCCCCTCCACCACCACCATCACCACCACCACCACCACCACCACTTCCCCCTACAAACAAACACACTCTTGAAAACAAACCTGCATGATCACACCCGCTATTGATCTCATACTTCTCAGGAAGCGACAGAAATAGGCGTGCCTCAATGAAATAGGTGTGTGTGTGTGTGTGTGTGTACATCTAAATGTGTGTGTGTGTGTGTGTGTGTTTTTAAGCTCTTCGGTCCGGCTGGTTATTTTCAGAGCAAGCGGAGAGCACATCAGTTTTTATTAGCTTAATAAATCACCTTTGTTGTCAATCAAGCAGCAGAGAATAATTGGATATGGTTGAAGCCTTGCGTGATGGATTATAAATCATTCAAGATTAAATTAAAAGATAATGCGCAAACTTAATGGTTTGTGTTTTGCAGTCTAAATTGCCTCGGAGCAGTGCTGTTTTCCCGCTTTATTGCCAGCCGTTTTTCTTTCCTCTAAAACCCCACACATTTCACACCTTTTATTGCTTAGGCCGCACTTCGCCACTGCTCCTTTACATCTGTGTTTTTGTTTACGCATTCATTTTTTTATTTATTTATTTATTTATTTTTTATTTTTTTTGGGGGGGTGCTCTTTTTTTTTCCATATAATGATAGGATGGTAGCTTTAGAGAGAGGATGTGATGTGGTTGTGGGTCTGCATACATGTCAATGTGTGTGCGGTAGGTGAGTGACAGTTGCGTTAAATCTCTGGCCGATATCAGCAACGTTCATATTTTAAAAAAAAAAAGCATTATAAAATGGGAGAGGGAGGAACGATGAAAGAACGAGACAGGAAAGGAGAAGGAGAGCGAGAGAGAGAGAGAGAGAGAGAGAGAGCTGTATCTTGTATATTATGCTTCGGCCAGTGAATTTAACTGTGTCCATTTGCGTTGTAACAGAGCGGGCGTTATCATAATCGCCTCCTGCCTACTTGACAGGACCTTAAAGTGATCCTGTCATTTTATTTACACCCAGACCACTGTGTGATTCACTCCAAAACACACACACACACACACACACACACACACGTTCCCCCTTGCTAACTTCCCTACCGAGCCCAGCTGAGTAGGTCGGATGACATCTTTTGATCAGAGCTGTCCAAAGAGATCAGAGCAGACTGGCAGGTAATAGATACCCAGCAACTAACCAGACTGCACTGCAAAGAGTGTGTGTGTGTGTGTGTGTGTGTGTGTGTGTGTGTGTGTGCATTTCTGTGTGTGTGTGTGTGTGTGTGTGTATGTTGGGAATGGAGAACATCGCCATTTCTACTCTCTTATTATAGCAAACCTCACTTACAATGCAGAAACACTGACATTGCAGCATAATTATTGCTGGCACATAGCTGCTATTTATCCTTTTTAACGTCTGTTTGTTTGTGTGTGTGTGTGTGTGTGTGTTGTGTTTCTATACAGAGGTTGCTCCATGTATTGTGCTCTGTGGCACTTCTTGTGTTATTGTGCCATATGCCGATGAGAGTGTGTATGCCCATTTGTGTGTGTGTGTGTGTGTGTGTGTGTGTGTGTGTGTGTGTGTGTGTGTGTGTGTGTGTGTGTGCACCCCCCCTACAGGGATGTTGGTTGGCAAGCCAGATCTGTTTTCTCCCATTAGCTATCGGCTCTCTCTAACGGGAGACTGACACAAACCTGCGACTTTGAGTACGGTGGGGGGGAAGGAAAGCAAAGCAAGAAAGCAGACAGAAAGAAAAGAGGGACGAAGGAACCAAAGAGTTGTACGCTTATGTGTGATGTGTGAATGGAGATGATGGAGGCAGGAGGAGCGGGAGAGAGAGAGAGAGAAGAAGAAGAAGGGAAATAGCAGAAAATAGTGAGGGAGAGCTAGAGCACAGGACGAGTGGGAGGTGAGAATGGAGGGAGTTCAGAGAGGAGAAACAAATGGGAGATGGTGGAAATGATGAATCTTGCTCAGCCTTGCTTGGCTAACTCTGCACACCCCGCTGGTTTCCTCTCTGCACACACACACACTCACACACACACACACACGTGCATCCCCTGGGATGAGCTTCCTGACCCTGGGTTGCCCTGTGGGCTTTGAGAATGTGACTGCTCCAAGTGCAGTCCATCTTATTAACAAAGGACAGGCAGAGGATCATTTACTGCTGATAACAGTCGCCTACTGATAATGTTTGCCTAATGCATGCAGGGCATCCTCACGTGTGTGTGTGTGTGTGTGTGTGTGTGTGTGTGTGTGTGTGTGTATAACATTAAAGGAATACATCAGGTTTCTGGGTGATTGTCCCCTTGGTCAACTTATCTGTTAAGTGATGAGAACACTAAGACACTGAAATCATCCACGTGTCCCCGGTAGATCACCGGCTGCGGCGCTCCATGCTAACACTTTAGCATCCACTGCAGTGTTTCCCATTTTCTCCAATACTGAACTTGGGATGTTACCGCCCGCGACAAGTGACATTACCCCAGAACATTTGTTCCCTCAGATGAGCATTGAAAAGTAGAAAATACCCCCCTTACCCCCCCACCCCCCCATGCTCCATGCTAACACTTTAGCATGCACTGTATTGAGTATTTGTATAGCTCTTAATCAGTGTTACAATCTTAAAGGGCTTCACAAATGCCCACATGATGACTCAAAAATGAAAACAATTAATGAAAATGAAAACAAAATGAATTCTCCATTTGATTCCCTTCAGTTAAATAGGAATTAATTTAAGACTTCATTGAGCTCGGGTTTACACGACTCGTAATACCTGAAAAGGGCTTCCTGGCAGCTACGGGTACATTCATGGATACCGATTTAATCCTTATGTCAGCTGTCATTAGATGGTCATGTGACATGGAGTGGTGTGATGAAATCCCTCCTGGTATATGTTAACTTGACCTCAGAAACATGCTTCGATTCTTCTTCTTCTACATCTATTGAAATTTCTGACATGAAGCTGGTTTTGTCATGTACCAACCTTTTTTTCTAAACCACTCTTCTCTCAGATTTAAAGACGTTTGATATTAATCTTTAGGTTTTTTTTTAGGAGTGTGTAAGTGAGAGAGGTCACATAGAGGCTCAGCTCCACTGACGACAAAGGTGTGTGTTTGTGTGTGAGAGTGTGTGCATGCGTGTGTGTGGATGTATGTTTACCTCTCCCTCCTATGTTGATGATGCACCCCCATAAACACACACACACACACACACTAAAGCCACTGTTAACGTGTTCTCTAGCAGACACCGACAGATGATTTGAATTGGTGCTGCTTACAGTGCATCCAAAAAACTATTGCTTTGCTAAATAAATATAAATACTGTACACACACACACACACACACACACACTCTCTCACACACACACACACATCCCGGTGAGTCTGTCGGTAGCTCCTTAGCCCAGGCATACAGCCTTGTATTGGCACGGCAACAGCAGCATGTAAATACAATGTCAGCAGCTCTCCAGCTGAGTGGCATGAGGAGACGATTAGCCAGGCTCACACTGCTCAGACACACACACACACACACACACACACACACACACACACACACAGACATGTACACACATACAGGCGCGCAACAACAGCATCTGTGTTTCTGCATAATCTTCCAATGTGTTGTGACGCTGCTGCAGCCACAGACAGACATACTAACTGTTGCCACTCCGAACCTAATCTCCCCTCACTCACGCTCCCCCTCTCCGCTGTGATCCCACTGCCACTATGTATATGCTAATATTATCTCAGCTTTTACTAGTTTGTGAGAGACATTTCACACGATCAGACTATTCATTACCACTTATCAGCATGCAGCTAGTTCCTCTCCCATATGTACTTGCAGATATAAGACTGGAAATGGAACTACAGGATTCCTATAATCAATTTTAGAGGGACACTAGAAATATCACAGCAAAACTATAAATTATTATTAGGATATCATTGGAATATTGTCATAAAATCACAGGTGGTAAAAGTACTTTTAAGTATGATAAGGTGTAGTAGTTTGATGTCCACTGTCTGTTGGAGTTATTACCAGCATATTGCTAGCATGCAATACATTGTAGTTATTGCTATCGTACCTCATTTCACAGAGAAACAGTTACAAACAGTTATTGTGGATGTTTTTCATGATAAAAAAGTGTGTAGATAAATGACATTCATCGTCCTATGCGTTGTTCACAGCAAGTATGTACAAGTACATCTTATTTTCACCGCTCCATCTAGTTCAAATGTCTTCTACATGTACAAATAAAGTCTTAGACCATTGTTTGTGCATTTTGAAACATATACCATGTGAGAAAAATCTAAACTCTACTGTATAATATGCTGTAGGACTATTATAGTGATATCATAGGAAATTAAATAAAAAAATACCATAAAGTATGATAAAATAACTACAAACTCACTATTGACCACAGCCACACTATGAGCCCCTATAGGAGTATTATAGGAATATTATCATGACATTTCATGACTCAGGATATGTAAAATGTAGTTTTTCTCGGTATGGGTTGCCGGTGGAGCAAGTAGTTAGTGCGTAATACTCGTACTCGTAATACTCGGTACTGGACGGTACTGTAAACATGTGAGTGGTCTGGTTAGTCATGTAGCCGGCTGGAGGAACAGCTCCATTCGTCAGGCGTCCGGGTCGATCGAACACTCTCGGGATCAATGGCACGCCTCGCCGATCCCCCAGCACTCTCTACAGACAGCCATGCCCCTTTATCCACCCTCACACACACACACACACACACACACTCAGAAACCTGCCCACCCAACCGCCAATTTGTCTGTGCATGTCAAATCACAATAATTAAGCATTATCGATCTCAGATTCAATTAACTTCATTAACGTGGGTCGGGCTGGTGATTGGGGAGGGATGGAAGAGGAGGGTGGGAGGTGAGGGAGGAGATTATAGGATCTCATCAACTGGGGGAATGGGAAGGGAGGGACCGACACACACACACACACACACACACACACTCTCAAACTAAGCAGATGTAGAGGAACAGAGGTGCGTATGAGGGAATTGAGACGAAGGCCACTTTCATGTTAGGGAACCTAGTGTCTTTGACTGTCTCTCAACAAAAATACTGCCTTATCCATGAGACTGATGAGTACAGTACTCTCTCTCTCTCTCTTTCCCCCACACACACACATTCAAACTCACAGGGCCTAAACAGATGTGTAAACAGACAGCGTTGACGTGCCTGTGTGTCTGATAGGGCTGTTAAGTGGTTATATAAGCATGATAAATCGTTACCTAACATTATAACATCTGCAGAGTGCATAAGCATTTCCCCACTTTATGGACAAAGAGGAAATTTGAGACGTGGTTCAGAATCAGTTTTTATTATTTAGTATTAAATGAGTAATAGTATTTTCTGGATGCATTCGACTGGTTTCCCCTCTGCAAATATTGTCATTTAGTGTATTCTTTGAAGAGAAATCATCTGCTAACATTTATCTGTTTACTACTATTATTATTTTTTGGGGGGATTTTGGTTTAAGATGGGAATTTATTCTTTCTTGGCAGTAAATTGTATTTGTGTTCAGAAGTCAAAAATAATCTGGGAGCATTCACAGATCTCATGTTAGTTTTTGGTGGTTTGAACTCTGCATATTTTGTCACTGTGTCTTGTTGCTTTCATTTGTGTTGTTTTTCTTTCTAAACAAAACCATTTCCCCCCCAACATTTAACCATTTATTACTATCGATAGTTACTTTAGGATGAGAAGTCATTCTTTAATGGAAGTCAATTGTATTTGTGTACAGACCTGAAAATGATCTCCAACCAAGTTTCAAAATCAGCGTTCTCGCTCCCCTGAAAATGAGATCAAGCACATCTCTCTCTCTCTCTCTCTCTCCCTCTCTCTCTCTCTCTCTTAATTAAAAGAGCACCTGCATGCCTGGTGTGTTTGGCCCAGGCTGCTTCCACTCCAACAGTGTGTGTGTGTGTGTGTGTGTGTGTGTGTGTGTTTCTACATATTTATCTCAGTATCCTGGGTCATAGTGTTATGATCCTAGCAGTCTGGACCTGAGCCAGTGGCCTTGGGGATCATCTGTATGTGTGTGTGTGTGTGTGTGTGTGTGTGTGGCCCCAGTCTTGACTGCCTTCCAAGACCTGCCGCCCTCCTCCTCCTCTTCCCCACAGTCTCTTCTTCCACCACATTTATTCGTGTCTCCTTTCTCCTTCTACACCCTCTTCGCTTCGCACTATTCAGATTAAAACAAACTTTGTGGAATTTTGATCACAAAACGGGCTTTCAACGTTGACGCAGGCCATCGTATCAACATCGATTCAAAGTCAAAATGTTTTCTGGGTATGTCACCCTGCCGGATTTCCAGCTGCGTGTCGCCTGGTTCCATGTAGGTGGATGCAGCCTTCATAGCTTGTCTCTACATATGGCACACATGCAGGTACACAAAGAAACACACACATATATATACATGCCAGTGTTCTTATCACATAAAGGCAGCTAATGTGATGCAGAGTGTGTATGTGGTGTTTTAGAGAGAGATTTCACATTGATGTTTGGCCTTGATGAGAGTGCTGTGCTGCTGTGCTCTGCTGTTTCCTCAGCCGGAGCATTGTTCTCTTAAACAGCTGTCGTTTTGGCTGATTCAGAACAGATGGCATGTACATGTGGGTCTGCTCGGCTGCACGTATGTGCGGGTGGGTGGGTGGGTGGGTCGAGTCTCCTAGACAGAGTGAGAGAGAGAGAGAAATGGGGGGCGTACTGAGAGAGAGAGGGAGTGGGGGATGAGTGCATTTTTTCTCAATATCCATAAAATGTTAAAATACACCCAGTTGAAATAGATCATCAAAGGACTGCTTTTAGGTGAGTTGTATTTCAATAAAATACATGACAAACAATAAGTAAGTTCTCTCTCCGCGATCTGGATAGGGGTCGTGAAACACGTAATTTTAAATTACACATAACATCAGTTAATGTGAGATAAAACGTTTGAAATGTTTGAAATGGATCCTTTTAGCTTGTTAGATCGAACGTTGAAGCAGCCTGCATGTTCGACGGAGAAGCTCCAGAGATTGCCTGAAGGCAAAGAGTTGCTCGACTGCAGCGGTACATTACAACTGGTGTGTGTGTGTGTGTGTGTGTGTGTGTGTGTGTGTGTGTGTGTGAAATGTGTGATGTGCTCTGGGATATCTGTGTCTCTGTGCATCTGTTTATCCCACGGCGGTGTCGTATCATCGCCGATGGCAAGCAGCGGCCTGACAATGACAGAGGCTCCTCTCTGTGTCGCTGTTGATGCAGTACTAGTGCACATAAACACGCACACACACACACACAAGACATACATGCACACGCACACATGCACACACACCTACACACGAACAACTTGCAGTGCTCAGTGAGAGATGGGAGTCTGCAGCAGTTGAAGTGTGTTGTATGATACGGCTGGCAGGTTGCGTAGGTACTTACTTACTCACACTCCAAGCCGTAGAAACTCTTCACCCCATTCGTATTCATGGTGAGGTTTTTTTTCTGCAGCAGTTCATATGGAGATATTATCTGTTTTAGAAAACTGTTTACATGTGCCATTACAGTGAGTGGCCATGGTTGAGGTTACACAGATATTCCAAGTTACACATTTTTCATTCATTTAATCGTTAAAATCAGTGCTGTCTGTGTCTTGGACAATAGTGAAGTGTGATTGAATGTGTGCGGCTGTGCCACACCCATCCCGCTGACCCGTTCACTGTGTGTGTTTACATACCAGGTTAGATGAGTGATGGCCTGTTGCAGACAGGAATGCACAAGGCCACTGACGTTCATACACTCTCCCATCTTCTCTGCCAGCGTAGTTGCTAAAAGAGGGTTGTGTGTATGTGTGTGTGTGTGTGTGTGTCTGTATGTGCTTTCACTATTGTTTATCAGAGAATCAGCCTTAATCAAAGAAAAAACGTGTGAGTGTGCGGCGTTGCTCATCTTACGTTGTTTTTTTCTTCTTTGACTTAATAACAAAAGAAAACATTCACAGATGTACAAAGAGGCAGGACTGTGATTTGTCTTGATACATCTTTTTCTCTGATTTCCATTGTGTTATTCTTAAACTAGAAGGATTTGAATATAAATCGAAAGCCTCCGGCCCACTCCCTGAAGCTAAACTGTAAATAATAACTCTAAACTTTTTCTAATCTTTGGTAATTGAAGCAAATGGGTTTTGCGGGGAGAGATTTGTCGCCGGGAAACGTACATACATTCATTTTTATTTACGAGGAGGCGAGGGCTGAGCAGTGTAATGAGTGAAAATGCATGCTTAATTTAAATGGCGAGTGTGTCTGTTAGGGAATGCATTAGTCTGCAGAAGAAGCGTAAGACATATTAATTGACAGACAGGAACCGCTGTCTCCGAGGTTGATACAAGTAATTTATTACTTCAGAAACGAATGCCACCGCCAGAATGTGCTTCATTAATTTCAAATTTAGTTTTAATTTCAAGCTGTTGCCCCTTGAGAAGAATAAGGTGGCAAGTTCTGTTTGAAGAGACATTTTTCCCCTCTCCCTCCCTCCATTTTTCTCTTTCCATCCTCCATCTCTCTGGCTGTCGCTGATTTTCTGCAGTACAGAACAAAGACCTGGGGATGGTGAGAGGAAGGGAGGGGAAGGTGACTTGGTTCCAATTTGAAAACAATGTAAATGCAAAAGGGGAAGTTAAAATGGAATTACTGCAACAGTTTATGATATGAAATACTCTGTCTGTGAATGTCTGTGCGTGATTGCTTTGTTTCCTCTGGAGCAGGGATGAATGTCAATGTCTTGTGTTTCTATCAGCTGTCTGCTTTGTGAGGAAGCACAGGAATGCAGAGTAGAGGATCTCCATCATTAGACATGCTGTCAGTCTGGTTCTAACAAATCTCTCTCTCCGTGTCTTGTTCTCTTTGTCTGTGCAGCGTATGTTCCTGAGGATGAGAAGGAAGCAGCCCTGTTGGATGAGGACCTGGATGGAGAGGACTCAGCCCAGGAAGGGGAGGAGCCCGTCGCCAAGTTCCTATGCCGGGACAAGGACTTCCTTCTCAAGGACCGGCCAGGATCCACTGGTTTCCATGACTCCCCTGCTGCTGCCGACTTCTCTGGTCAGGAGATGGACAGTGAGTCGCACCTGAGTGAGTCCAGTGACAGGATGTCTGACTTTGAGAGCTCTTCACTGAAAAATGAAGATGATGTCCTCCTTTCCAAGGACCTGAATCCCCTCTCCTTGTCTTCGTCCTCTGTCATGATGGCTGCTGCCAATTCCACTGCCCCAGCCAGTGGAGATGACACCATCTCAGCCACTACAGGGTCAGTGGCTGACAGCCTGGAGAAGATGAAGGCCATTTACACCTCCTTCCTGACCAACTCCTATTGGTCCACACTGAACCTGAACCTGAGCCAGCCACCTGCAGAGAAGCCCCCTCGCAGCCACAGCAGCAGCAGTAGCAGCAGTAGTAGCAGTAGCTGTGGAAGTGGAGGCTACGACTGGCACCAGACAGCCGTGGCCAAAACCCTCCAGCAGGCCTCACAGAACCACCATAACCGCCTGGGCCTGGTCCACCACCCCACAGTGGCTATGTCCACAGTATCTACAGAACCCAACCTCTTTAGCACCGTCCAGCTGTACCGACAGAGCACCAAACTCTATGGCTCCATATTTACTGGTGCCAGCAAGTTCCGCTGCAAAGACTGCAGCGCGGCATATGATACACTAGTGGAGCTCACCGTGCACATGAATGATACTGGCCACTACCGTGATGATAACCATGACACAGGGGGTGAGGGTGCTAAGCGTTGGTCGAAACCCCGAAAGCGTTCCTTGCTAGAGATGGAGGGGAAGGAGGATGCACAGAAAGTTCTGAAGTGCATGTACTGTGGCCACTCCTTTGAATCCCTACAGGACCTCAGTGTCCACATGATCAAGACGAAACACTACCAGAAAGTGCCTCTGAAAGAGCCAGTTACACCAGTGGCAGCTAAGATTATCTCCTCTGTCCGGAAGAGAGTCCCCATTGAGCTAGACCTCCCTAGCTCACCTGACTCTAATGGTGGCATCATGCCTAAACCAACCCCCCTTACCTGACTCTAATGACATACTCCAGAAGGCCTCCAACCCTTACATTACACCTAACAACCGCTACGGACACCAGAACGGTGCCAGCTATGCCTGGCAGTTTGAATCCAGGAAGTCACAGATCCTCAAATGCATGGAGTGTGGCAGTTCCCATGATACACTGCAAGAGCTGACTGCTCACATGATGGTGACTGGACACTTTATTAAAGTCACCAACTCGGCCATTAAGAAAGGAAAGCCCATTATGGAGTCAATCATTCCACCTCCCACCTCCATCATGTCAGTTGAAGAGAAGTTCCAGTCTGTTCCTCTGGCTGCTACGACCTTCTCCCCTCCACCTGCCCCTGTGCCTCCCCCTACCAGCATCTCTCCCACTGCCATAGCTGTGGAGATAAAGAAGGAGGAGAAGGAGGAGGAATGTACGAAAGAGTCCATCACCAATAATGGTAACAATATCAACAAAGAGAAGAAGGCAGGGAGTGAGGAGGAGGCTGAGGAGAAGTTTGATATTTCTTCAAAATACAGCTACCTGACTGAGGAGGATCTGGATAAGAGTCCTAAAGGGGGGTTTGACATTCTCAAGTCTCTGGAGAATACAGTAACTTCAGCCATCAACAAAGCCCAGAATGGAGCTCCCAGCTGGGGTGGATATCCCAGCATTCATGCTGCCTACCAGCTCCCCAACATTATGAAGCTCTCTCTGGGTAACTCCGGGAAGAGCTCCGCCCTCAAATACATGTTCCCTGGAGGGGAAATCCTTTCTCCCATCGGCAAAAGCCAGACTCTGATCTCCCCTCCCAGCCGCCAGACCTCCCCTCTACCCAAGAACAACTTCCATGCCATGGAGGAGCTGGTCAAGAAAGTGACAGAGAAAGTGGCCAAGGTAGAAGAGAAAATGAGAGAGCCCAGTGGAGTTGTCCGGGCTTCCCCTCTGAGACGTACCACGCCCTCCCCCTGCAGCAGCGAGCCAGGGGACTCAGCCCGAGGAGAGTCCCCCAAAGAAAGGAGAGGAGCAGGTTGCAAAACCCCTGAGAATGGGGGGGCAGGGGAACAAGTAGTAGGAGGAGATGGAAGTGGATCCAATCACAGAGATTCTAATGGTGATGTTACCATAAAAGAGCCTGTGGAGAATGGAGTGGAGTCCACTGCTGTGACTTCCCCCCTGCCTGCATCTCTGTGTGGGAGCACAGCGATCATCACAGACCACCCCACTCCAGAGCAGCCATTTGTCAACCCTCTTAGCGCGCTGCAGTCGGTGATGAACGTCCACCTGGGGAAGGCGGCTAAGCCCGCCCTGCCCTCCCTAGACCCCATGAGCATGCTATTCAAGATGAGCAACAGCCTGGCAGAGAAAGCAGCGGTGGCTGCCTCTACCCCACCAGCACAGACCAAAAAACCCACCAACGACCACTTAGACCGTTACTTCTACCAGCAACATCTGAACAACAACGACCAGCCCATAGACCTGACTAAAGGCAAGAGTGCCGACAAAAACAGCAGTAGTGGCTCCCTGGGTTCGACGGCCCTCTCCTCCACCACCTCCACCCCATCCTCAATTTCTCCCTCCTCCACAGTCACCATGGCCAAAGCCTCAGCTGCAGTAGCTTCCTTTATGTCCAACTCCCCTCTGAGAGAGAATGCCCTGTCCGACATCTCAGACATGCTAAGGAACCTGACAGAGAGCCAGGCTGTCTCCAAGTCTTCCACACCCACCAGCCTCTCTGAGCGCTCTGACATAGAAGGTGCCACACAGGAGGAGACAGAAGACATCTCACCGGCCCAGAAACGTAAAGGCCGTCAATCCAACTGGAACCCTCAGCACCTCCTCATCCTCCAAGCCCAGTTCGCTGCCAGTCTCCGACAAACAAATGATGGCAAGTACATGATGTCAGACCTGAGCCCGCAGGAGAGGATGCACATCTCCCGTTTCACAGGCCTCTCAATGACCACAATATCCCACTGGTTGGCCAACGTTAAGTATCAGCTGAGGAGAACCGGCGGCACTAAGTTCTTGAAGAACTTGGACTCGGGGCATCCGGTGTTCTTTTGCAGCGACTGCGCCTCTCAGATCCGCTCACCATCCACTTATGTCAGCCACCTGGAGTCCCACCTGGGCTTCCGTCTGCGAGACCTGGCCAAGCTTTCTGGGGAACAGCTGCTCAGCCAGATATCGCAGCAACACCATCAGCAACGCCACACCAAAGTACTTTCTGAAAAACTTCTCTCCAACCTTCACCCCTCCAGCCACCCTCTACCCTCTTCCCTACCCTCCTCCTTACCTAACTCCCTGCCATCCTCCTTACCCAACTCTCTGCCCCCAGCTGACTCTCCGACACCCTCCCCCGAGGAGGATGGCAGTGGGTCCGTGTACCAGTGCAAGCTCTGCAACCGGACTTTTGCAAGCAAGCATGCAGTCAAGCTTCACCTGAGCAAGACTCATGGGAAGTCCCCTGAGGACCACCTCATGTATGTGTGTGAGCTGGAGAAACAGTAGCACTGGCTGGGGACAATGCTGCACTCTTTCTTAATATCTCTCACTCTTTCTTGCTCTGTCTCTCTTTAGCCTTTCACGAACATTTCTTTCAAAGAAAAGAATGGACCATTAAAGTGATGGAACTGCACAAAGATGCCATATAACTACTGCTTTGTGTTTTGGCACATGGTTTTAAATTTTTTTGTTGTTGCTGTTGTTTTTCTTTTGTTTCTAAGTGAGGTAGACTCACTCTGGCCCAAGACACTCAATTTTCCTGTGTTTAGTGCTCTCCTTTGTCAGGAATTGAGTGACTTCAGTGAGTTCTCAAAATGTGCAGTTTTAAGAAGACGGGGCTATTGTTATTGACGAGATACAGTACATGAAGGTTTAAAAAAGAGATTCTAAAATGAAGTGGTGTGTATTTTGAAACTTGTGTAAATGGGATGAAGTTCCTTTATGTTTTGGCATCACTGGGGTGTGACAAGCTGCATGCATAAATGAAACAGTTTAGTTGAACATTTTATAACTAAATCTGGTGCACTTTCCATGATTTTATTTTTTTCTCTCACCTTTTTCCCTCTCTGGCTCTATCTTTATTTTGTTTGTTTGTTTCGTTTGTTTCCGTAACATTTTTGTGCTGGTGTCAGCATTTTAAATTTAACCCTCTGAGTACGTCGAAGCACTTGTACACCTAATATCCAAAACACTATTGGCATAAGATTTGAGATTGGAAATTAATGTGAGCTATTGTGAGAATTAGATGGACAATGAGTGCATTGTGTCTGCGATGTCCATGTTTCCTAAACATATGTTGAGTCTAATCCTAGACAAAAAAAAGCATTTTGAAAAGGAGCTTCTCCATTCAAAGGAAGATTTTGGTCCTGGGCTTAATCTTTGTCTGGAAAACGCCCCCTAGTCTCGACACGAGCATCGTAGCGATGTGATGCAAAAATCTAAATCTGAAGTCTTTTACGTTGTTCGATCAGGGACCTTTATTAATTCAGGTCTGTGTAAAAATGTATATAAAAACATATTAACTAATTCCTGTCTAAATTATGCATCGTTTCTATATTTTTAATTTAAGAGGATTATGACTATCTGCTGGTGCACAATATATGAAGACATTAATAAAATTGTTTTGCACAATAGTTTTATAAATGTGTTATTTAATCAAATGATATGATAATGGGAGGAGGCAAAAAGATGACAACAGGTGAATCTTTTTATTCCCAACTCGTGCTCAAAGGGTTAAAGACTCTTTTTACTATACACTACTCTACATGTGCCGCTGTATGAACACTAAAAAGATATTAAAGGTTGTACAAAAAAGATGTTACTTTATGAAGAAATTTCACATGTAATCTGTTATTTATAAGCACTCTTGGTTGTTGTTTCATATCGTTGAATGCCTTTTCAATTGGTCCTTTTTTTGTTCTGTCTAATTACTCTCCCATGATTCAACACTGCAGCTTTTTCTTTTCGGAATATGAAAGGTAACCATGGTTACACTAACCTCTTGAGTGACAAGTTCTGCTACATTTTTGGCAGTTAATTTGCTGAAGTAACTGACAGCTGCCAGTGTAGAGAAATAAAAAAATCCTTATGTGTAAAATATCGGCATGTAAACAGCACAGATACTGTTATGCATTCTGTGCCGTGAGTCTTTTCGTTTCGTTATTTCCTTTTCTGTTGTTGTTGTTCTTGACAATGAACACCCATTATATGACTTCATATAACCTTGTTTTCTACTGCAGCATTAAAAAAAGGAACCTGTTTTTTGCAATAACGTGTGTGTGTGTGTGCATCGTGTGTGTCATGGCTATCAATTATGTGTGTGCTGTGCAGTCTCTAATGAGCGCATTAGACTCGGAGTGTGTCAACGTCTGTCTGTGACGAGCTGCAGACTAGTTTACAGTGAGTGGCAGCAGCGGGGCCGTGGGGGAGACAAACACACACACACACACACGCAGATACATACACACTCATACACACATATTCCGACATACAAACAGACACCATCATTGTGGGGCTTTCCCTGTAGCGTTTCCTCTTGTCCTGGTGGCTTAGGCTAAGGCATACATCACGTATAAGACTACGTCTGGATCCTGAGGGTTAAAAAGAGTTGCTTTATCACTAGTTTTGGTGGGGGGGGGGGGGTCTAAGAGGAGGCCAACTAACCTTCAATCAAGGGGGTAAATATAACTATAACTACTATTTCCTTGGATGATTTTGAAAAAATCTTACAAAACTGGTTTGCATAGACAGTTGTTGTTCTGTTATAGTGTAGAGTAGTCTAGTAGTGCAGTTCATCCATTCACTCCCAACAACCCCCCCCCCCTCTCCACACTGGATGTGGCGGCAAGATAACGCAAAAAGCCTGACATTAGCTTCGCCACCCCCACCACCATCCTCCCTTCCATATCTCCTGCTCTATAATTACCTCCGACGTCCATTTTGTGACTACTCTCCACAAGGTAAGAAACTTGGCAGACATATTTGTTTAGGCTTCATGGGAGATGACAACAACGTCGACAAGACGAGCGGGTCCTTTCAAGTATTTATTCTTATTTTGTTTCCCCCCCTGTCCGGAGCTGTGATTAAATAGGAATTTTATCAGTATCAATTTGATGATATGTGCTGCACAACGTTATGATATAGATAAAAGGAGTGGGGATGACGAGTTAAAGCGAGCAGGAGGAAGGGATCTATGAGTCTGAAGTTCAGATTAAATAAGAACTATGTGAGGATCAATATCAAATCAATGATATATGATGCATAGATAAAGGAACGGGAAATCACAGTTAAGTGTTATCTGGACAAAGAAATGTACAAGAACTAGCACATTCATCCACTCAGTCATATGGTGGGCTGTACACATACACACAAACACACACACACACACACACACACACTCCAGTGCATTACACACACACAGATATAGTGGAGATAGCAAAGCAAGGTAGAGTGCTGATTGTTCCAGAACTGCGTCACCTTTTCAGCTTGTGTTTGTCGTCGGTCCTGTCACCGGATATACCGCGCTGAAAAACACATGCATGTGTGTGTGTGTGTGTGTGTGTGTACATTTGCACACAAGTACACACACATCCACACAATATAAACATGCACCAACACAACATTTTACAGACCAGTATTCAGAATTTTCTTCTTTTGTTCTCTCTCTCTCGCACACACACACACACACACACACATCTCAACAGCCAGGTAGAAGGACTTCATCCACGGTGACAAGGTGCTGCTGTGTGTGAAAATGTCAGCCTTCAGCAGTGCAGCCTGAAGTCTGGCACCGTATTTAAGGCTCTCATTAGCCGCAAAGAAAATATGCGTGAAATTGAAGTGCAAGAAAGCCATTTTCTCTCTCCTGCCTTCACATCCACCCGGCGAGCAGAGGCAAGGGCTTATTAAGGTTCAGAACTAGCACGCCGGAGACAATGGGTACAGCCGCCGGGATGCACACACACACACACACACACACACACACCAATACACAGAATGTACAAATACACATACATACACTCAGATGCACATACTATGCACCTCAATGTAGTCAGAAAGTGTCGGCTAAAACCCATGAGAGTCAGTGAAGTAGTGTTGAACAAAAAAAAAACAACAGCTGGTGATCATCATGAGGCAAACAACCTCACATGTAAACAAAAAAAATCCTTCATGTATGCCTTTTCTTTTTATATAACTTAGATAGGTTTGGATTTAGGTCATGATGATTTATGTCAACCTAAAAGGTGGTAAACTCGATTCCTGCAAATAACAAGGACTGAATCTAGGTGGGTTTACCCTCCACTGCATCCCTGGGTACAGGCGTATCTCCTAAGATAAAGTCAGGCTTGAAACTTTGTCAACCCGACAGGGGCTGCAGTCATCATTTCATATTTTATAGAGCAATAACCTTAATGAAGATATCACAAATAAAGTGCAAGCACAAATAAATGACATATTTTCATTGCTTATTAAATGAAAACTCAGATATCCCTGTGTGCAAAAATATGTGAACTCCTTCAATCCATCACTCCTTTATCAGTGATGACTTGGAGTAAACGTCTCCTCTACCACTGATCACTGATCAGTCTCTTCATCTTCCTGGAGGGATTTTCTCCCACTCCTCCTTCCAGAACTCAACCAACTAAGTGAGGTTTGAGTCAGATGAACAGATGCTTCAGGTCCTGACAGCATCCCAGTGGATGCTTGGTCAATCCAAAACACTAAACTTCTTCCTGAGTCGTTCTTTGGTAGATTTGTTTGAATGTTCAGGACCATCGTCTTGTTGAACAACCACTTTCATCCCAGCTTCAGCAGAGAAAGAAAAACCAGACCATGACACTCCACCACCTTGACCGTAGGGAGAAGGTTATTTTGGTTGTGGGCAGTTTTGCGTTGTCGCCAAACATGACATTTTTGATTGAGGCCAAACAGACTTCCAGAAATCTTCAGGTTCTGAACTTCATACCCAATAATTTACCCAGCTGATTCTGCTTACCTATGTGAGTTAACTGATGCAAGAGGAGGTTCACTTATTTTTGCAGCTGCATTCATTCGCTTTAAACTATTTTCATTTTACTACATTCCTTTTACAAAAACTTCTAAATATAAAATCTTCAAGCATGACTGTATGTGAACGTATAGCCGTGTGAATAGTCTGAAAATAGTGCACCAATTAAACATTATCACCCTGTTGTCATTGTGTAGTGTGCACTATGTAAAATAAACAATAGGAAATATCCTTTTTTAGGGGATGTAAAACGAACTGCACTGCCCTAAGCCAGCTATGCCAGTGAACAGTAACATCTTAATAGTGTGTTTGGAGAAGCCGCTATGTGCCAACGCACCACAACCTCATTGTAGCCAACACAATGCAACCGTCAGAATCCCCCAGGAACATAGTGAGAGTCTCCACAACGGTAAGCTGCTCACAACGCCAGCCCTTTATGCATTGGAAGAAGGTGTGCTGCAGATCCAGATAGCTTTATCTAATGGGGGGTGTCGGGAGGGTGGGAATACAAGCTCAGTGGATCCACTCGGCACAATGGAATCACACTGCATAGCACAAATAAAGCCCGGGGTACAAGCAAGCACACTCCACATACAAAGGCACCCGGGGAGAGCATACACTCCATCTCACTTTCTGTTGATTTCTCTGTCTTTTTCCTGTTTCCATCTCTCCCTCTCTCTCTCTCTCTCTCTCTCTCTCTCTCTCTCTCTCTCTCTCTCTCTCTCTCACACACACACACACACACACATGCACACACACACAGACACACAAACATGATTCCTCAACATTCCTACTGTTGTTGTCAGATTCTGACTTCAACTTTCTTTGGCCAGTTTCTGACTGATTTTCTCAAATATTTTAAAGCATTTTTTTACCTCATTCATTTAAAGGGGCCCTTAATTAAACACAATCCACATATAGTATAGCCTACCTACAATCATGGACCGCTCAGTCTTTATTTCTGACAGACACTGATTGTGGACACCTAGACAGTAATTATATGGGCATGTATATGTTGCATTCATGTCATATTGGATTTACTGTAAATATGAGCAGCCGTGTGCAAAAACGTTCACGTTAGTCTCCTAGCAGTGGTTACTAGTAGGACATGGGAATTTGTAGTAGGCGTTTGGTGTGTCAGCACAGGCTGCAAACAGCGAACCCACAGACGTTGGCATTCCAAGGTAATAAAAATCTAAATTCTCCAGTTATATTCACACTAATACAATAAACTCGACTTACGAAAAGCACGCAATATCTGCTGCAGTAGGTTTATTGTTGATTGTAGTTCTGATTCACATTCTCCCGGTCTTTAATTCAGCGGAGAAACTCCTCTTGATAACGTAACAGGTTAGAGCCTTGATCCTCTAATGTCTTGCTTTGGGTTATTCATATGTACAACTACCGATGCCTCAGATCACAGGCATGCCATATGTGAATTCTGTTTTAATGGGTTTTTGGGGCTTGATTCCTTCAGAAGTCTCGGGGGAACTGTGCCAGGAGACTGGTAAGGCACTCATCAAAGTCACAAATCAGAAGCAGCTGGAAGGTAGAATAATGAAATGTATTTGATATTTCAATAATATTATATACATTTAGAGAAAATCCTTATATGGGTTAACTTTCACATTTCAATACTGTGCTGTGCCTCCTTTATTGTGCATATACAAAGCAGAGCAAACACAGGGACATTTATGTTTAAGTAGGCCAAGATTACACTGCAGTATCTGCATGCGTCATGACTTGCCTTGTCATCCGTAACCTGCACACACACACACACACACACACACACACACACACACACACACACACACACACACACACACACACTAGATTATTCTTTCTCTATTCGCTCTCTTACTCTCACTCTTACTCGCTCTTTTGCACAGCAACATGCACACACACTTTGAAAAATACTATCACATGGTTGCACCCAGGCAGACTAGGGTAGCCATTTGCTCTATGATATGGATTTTGCATCTACCAGCAGAGCCTCATCATGTCATCCAACCGGTAAAAGTAAACGTTATCCAAATATATAACTTGGGATAGCTTTCATTGTTTAGAAAACGTATGAGAAGAAATGGCGACCAAAAGTACTGAAAACAATCTTTTCCATCACTTCGAATCCAAACACATTCTGGAAAACGAGGAAAGCAATAGAAAAGCTGAGGGAAGTCCTTTTTAAACCGTTGAGTGAGAGGGCTTTAAAGAAATGATCCACGGTATGTTTCACACCTGCAGCAGCAGAGCGGTGCGGTGGCTCTGTTGTGGCTTCTTACATCCTCTCCCCTTTACAGCCTCTCTGTGTTATCCTGGGTTTCCTCCCACTGTCCAAACACAAGTCAAGTGAAATGCAGACTCACATAGGTGTGAATCTGTTGGTCTGTCTATCTGTGTTAGCCCTGTGATGGACTGGCGACCGGCTTGCACCCCCCCCTCCCCCGTGATCCTGGGAAGACAACAGATGACTATATTTATCTCTGTGCAGGCTGTATATATATACAGTTTCATTTTTCCTTGCGGCGTTCAAACCCCTGCGCAATATTCTCTCTCTGCTCTGTTTGTGTTTCTATTTTTTTCCATTATTAACATCCATAGCTTCCTATCAGTGAACTCACTCAGAGCCTGTGCACATTGTATATCTACTGTATATCCTACATTTCATATATTACATTTTTTCATTACATTTCTTTTTAAATTTATTATGATTATTTCAAATTTCATATACTTTCATAATTTTGTGTTGCGTAGAGGTAATCATCAAAGATCATTTATTTTGGTGACCGCTTTGGTGCTGTTTTTATATTTTTCATTTACATTAAAATGTCATTTTAATGTAAATAAATGTTGAATTTCTTGTGTTTGGCCAATAAAACTGATTCTGATTGAATATACTGTTGTCATCTTCATGATTGTATTGTGATCTGATTTTTAAGCCCTAACAACACCAGTCAGTCCGTTAGACATGGTGTGTGTTTGTGACTCACACCGCCGCCCCACCGTAGATCTTCCCGGCCCAGCGTGTTTCCAAAGTATCTTAAAATAACACGTGTGATGAATGTGCAATTTCCCTAATTTACGGCTGGCTGGCGTGCTCAGGGCTACGGGGCTGGATGGAAATCTTAAATGGGGCTTGAACAGCACTCCTCACAACAAGAAATCAATATGCCATGCAGCCTGAGAGGCGACCCGCTATCTACTGTGGCCGAGGCAACGCTCACCGGGGTAATTTCCTCTAAACGCTACAAACACAGCTCAGCCACTTCACCGCCGCAAATAGAATCCCAGTCACACGCTCTGACACACACACACACACTCAAGAATACACACGGCGAATGTGTATGGCGGTGCACGTTTGTGTTGTGTGTGTGTGTGTGTGTGTGTGTGTGTGTGTGGAGGTCCAGTCACTGAATGTATGTGTACATATTGGTGTGTTTTAAGCTACTGTATGTAGTGTATATGCATTCTTTTGTGTGTGTGTGTGTGTGTGTGTGTGTTCAAGTACTGTATGTCATTTATGTGTATTTGCTTGTGTGTGAGAGTTTCTGTGTGTGTGTGTGTGTGTGCCCTATGGCTTTTCTCTCCAGAGTGACAAACGCCACGGAGACACACAGCGACTGCTCAGCATCACACCAATCATAAACATGAGTGTGTCAGCGGGGTGGGGTTTGTGGGTGTCGGCGGGACGTGGAGAGTCAGGAGTGGCTCTGCCGCCTCAGCAGACACGACCGCAATGAGGCAGTGATTACTCAGGTATATTTGTGCTCTATCTCGCGGCGAGGCTGGGACCGAGGGCGCACGCAAGACCATGCCCGGTGAAGAGGCCGAAAGGTGGAGACAGAGATCCGACCACTTCTTGATCTGTGACTGGCCTAAGTGTAGTGGGACCAAGGGAGTCAATGAACCTGTGTGCTCTGTGAGAGTGTCAATAAAGAGTGTGTGCGCCCACGTGCTGTCTTTGTTACAGAGGTGGCCCGTATGAGGATTGAAGAATGGGGCATGTATGGAATTGCTTCACCCTGCTGCAGGAGAGCCAAACAGTCTCAGGAACAACAGGCCCCTGAACTGCGCTCCCCTCCAGCTCGTGACGCGGCAAGGCGATGTCTACAACTGGGCTCCGGTACCAGCGATGGCATCATGGCGGGTGGTAGCGGGTGGTGCTAGAGCAGTTCGGTGGCGGACTCCCTCCAACTACCATGAACTGGGTCCAGTGGCACCGCCCCCAGGACCTGGATGCCGTGGTTGCGCTAGCGGAGGATCACCTGTCCCCGTAGCCTCGGGGAGGACCAGTGGAGCGTCGCCAGAGTGTATTGTCTGCGCCCACATGCCATGGTTCTGAGTCCGTCCTTCCACGTAGGGATCTCGTCTTTGTTCCGATCACATACAGTTCTACATGATTATTGGCACCCTTTTGATAATTCCTTCCAAATGTTTCTTGTAACTATTATAGCAAAGTGAGCGGAGCTGAAGCGGCGAGGTGAGGTGTTAATTTAACTTGAGCGAGGAGAGCGTTGGAGCAGCTGTCGCTCCAGCCCGCTCCGATTCGCTCCGGCGCCGCTCACGGTGTCCCTGTGATCAGGCTGCAGCCGCACAGTCTCCATGCATTCCTCATGCATCGTTTGTGAGTAATTATCCCTTTTGTTAAATTTGGTCAAAGAACAACCTAATTCCATTTGTTTGCAAACTTTTTCTTCTTATTGTGTTGAATGAATAGCGTAAGATTCAGTGAATACATTTCATTCATTCCCTGAGCAGGGAGCGGTAACGGAGCAGAGTAGAGGTGAGGAGGGTGAGGGTGATGGAGTGGAGCAAGTGCACAGCATTGTCCTGCTGGAGGACCCATTGGGTAGCACATTTCACTCCAAAATCCTCTGATTTCATGATGCCCTTAATACGTTAGGTTTTATTGCCAAGTATGTTATCGCATACAAGGAATTTGGTGCATAACATAGAATAAAAAGTAAAAAAACAAGAATAAAAGCAAGTACTGTAAAAGGCAAAGAATACAATAGAAAATAGAAAATTTCACACTAAAATATATGAAAAGATATTGAGAGATAAGAGATAAGAAAAATAATAATAGTAACAATAAAAAATAAAAATAATATGTGTGCAAGGGTTTGTGCAAAACTTTAAATAATGTGCATTGTACAAAATATAGTCCAAAAATTGTGCGTTGAGACAGATGTGAAGGCTTTACGGCAGTTGCAGACGGAAAATGCACCATATTTGACTGTAGGGTTTTTCTTTTCTTTAAAAGCTTCATTTCATCCTCTGTAAACAAAGTGCTGATCTACCAGCTCTAGTTTGGTTTCATCGGTCCACAGAACATTTCCCCAGAAGGATATAGGTTGGTCCATTTGGGTCTTGGCAAAGATTAGACATTGAGAGACAAGATATTGTACGCTATCTGTATAAAGTGCAAGGGTGCCAATAATCTTGGCCAGAACTGTACATACCTGCAGCAAAGACAGAGAGGACGCTAAACACACACACACACACACACACACTCATACAGTCAAACGCTCTCTCTCTCTTCTTCTCTATCACACACTTGCACATTCTAAATGTAGATCAATACATTTATCTCTATATTGCAAGGTTTTTCCAATGAATGGACAGTTGTTGCAAAAATCACTATCAAACAACCATAAGCCCCCTGACCCCCCCCCCCCCCCCCCCAGCCCCCTGACACACAACACACCCCCCCCCCCCACGATACACACACACACTTCATTATTTCTTTCTTTCATTGTACATATGTATATATTGTTTGATTGTTTGAGTTTCTTTATCTGATTGCTGTGCCTGTCTGTTTTTTAATGCACCAACGCCACCGAGTTAAATTCCTTGTATGTGCGAATGTACTTGGCCAATAAATGTGATTCTGATTCTGATATAGTAGAAACACAGCACATTCATACGATCCAAGTTGTGTACAGCTACACACACACGGCGGTAGTTTGACATATTTGATACTGTGTTGACAATCTAAAGTGCCATCTGGCCACTCTGATACATACTCTAGCGCACATGGCAACCACACCTTATCATTGCAATCGTAAGTCAAACGTATTTATTTTGTATTATTTTTATTATTTTTTAGACTTTACATGAGATCTGAAAGCATAATGTATCTCCTGAGCACGCACAAATTCTTCTTACACAGCAGACAAACTTACAGTCTGATAAGAAAATGTTAAAATGTGATACATGATTTCAAAGTTTCTTTAAATTCAAACTATGAATGGACACAACATTGCGTCTTACAGCATTTTAGATAATGAGATCTGAACCAAATCGTTCATCTCGTGGTTCGGCCTTATGTGGTTTCTCATCTGAGGATACAGCGTGATCAGAAATAAAGCTCTCCGGAGAGCGAGAGTTGCAGGTAAGTGAGTTCAGACCATATCCATTACTAAATATAATCTATTCTCCTCTGTGGAGATGCTATCAGTCCTTGGTCCTATAGGAACAATACAGAGAATGTGCTAGCGTTGTTGTTCTTGGCCTGGCTTGCTGTAGTACTCATCTGATAAGCTGGGATGGTGCCTGCAGCCTCACGTATACAACATAAGTGCGTGTGTGTGTGTGCGTGTAGGGGTGTGTGTGTATGTGCGTGATCACCTTATAAAGATGACTCCCATAGTCAGAATAGAAGTCAGTAAAACAGTGCTGATGGAAAATTGTGGAAAGAAGCTACCGATTCCAAAGCAATACTAGTGCTTTGAACTAGTGCCGTTGAAACTATGTACCAGTATATTGCAGGTGTTGGTTGAAAGTGAAGATTGTCATTTTGGAAAAAAGGAACTCAATATTATGTACTCAATATTAATTAAAATACTAAATACTCTTTTCTGAGCAAAACAAGCTAACTTTAACATTCAATAATGCATTCAATGCATTCACTTTTCAATGGTGGATATCTTATTTTGGAAGGAAACTTTATTTCTGTGGATGTTGGCATATTGCCTGTGTTTAGGGTTGATGTCAACACCGTAAAACGACTTTCTACAATGGCTGTGGTGCCTGCGCAGATGAAAACTGCATTACAGTCTCCCAGCATATTGTAAACACTTAGTAGTTAGTACGTTGGAGCTTCGTCCAGCTCGACCAACAGCATCAATAACAACGAGTAGGTTATTACCTACCTTCCGACAGGTCGTTGTCGTTTGCGTTCAATGAGACTCCCGTTGATAAGGTTAAAATTCCAATAAAATCACATCAAAATGGCAAATCAATGACAATATTGTGTAAAATCAATGACAATATTCTGACATCTAAACACAGAAATCAAAACACTGGTCAAAGAGCTAATAAAAAGTCTCCAGTGTCACCAAGCCTGTGTGTGAGAGGGCTCCCACCGACACCTACATACTGAGAGTGGCGGATGTAAGGGTAAAGGGAGGTAAAGGAAAAAAAAACTGGTCAGATCAGTTCTAGTACCGAAACATGTTTTAATTAGAAACTCAAAGCACTCAAAAAATAAATAAATAAATCTGGACAAATTATTTGAAACACTGACATTCTGGTCCAAAACCGGGCATCTGGGGAGCCTACCTGTGGTCATCCATTTATTTCATATGTACACCTTTTTGAGGGACAAGGAATGAAGGTCAAGTTCACACAAAGACACAAAAATGATTGCCGTGTACAAGTGTATTTGTGAGGTAATATGTTGTGCTGACCATAACAGTTACAGTTCATCCCACCGTCTCCAGAGTGAGAGTTATTTTGAAAGCAGCTTGAGGGCATGACCATTGAAATGGCTGTTTAAGCGGCTATCGTATCGTGATCATTGAGCCGGTTGGATGACTGGCTCTGTGGTTTGTTGGTGACCCGTGTGAGGTGTAGTATGTGGTTTTAGTTATGCAAACATTTCTCAGAGGCAGAGCTGCTCTTGAGGCAGAAATAATGTCATTGGTTGAATTAATTGGCCCAGTGGGCGGAGCAAAAAGGTTTATCTGCATTTTAAGTTAGCTAACTAGCTAACTTGAATGCCAAAGAAGTCTGGTCAAAAAATAAATTAAATATCTAAACGTCAATGTCAATTTCCTTCATTCATGACCATCATGTTTATGATCTTGGAAGGTCAGCAGCTAGGCTAACTAGCTAACCTAGATAACTTATGACTAGTTTGCATTTCATTTTTCAGTTAGTAGAACGATCGCTAGGCCTAGCGCTTAGCTAATATTAGCTAGCTCCTCTCCTACCACTTGTCTTTTTCACTGGTCTTCAGTCTAACGTTCATCAGCCAGATAAACTGTGGTTCACTGGCTCATTTGTGCCCATTGACGTTTAACTCAACCTATAAGATTATTTCTGCCTCCAGCGCAGCTCTGCCTCTGAGAAATGTTTGCATCACTGAAATGCAGTGTGAGGAAGCCATCATTTTCCAACCTCTGCTGAAGGAACATCTCATCGGTGAGTGTAACCGTGGTGATAAGGGAATGAGCTTAGTGCCATTTCAAGTGACCCCCACTGATGCTCAGTCTAATTCCTAGAATCCTGTGGTCAAATCTGTGTTTAGTGTTGCTTTTATTTTATGTGTGTGAGCTTGTGTGTGTGTGTGTGTGTGTGCAGCACCTACGACTCAGATAACAAAGCAATATTATGGGGTCAACTGTGTGACCCCACTCAATAGGATGAGCCATGTTTTCCTTTAATAGACACAGCCGAGCCCTGCCTCATGGTCATCTATGTCACCAACACCAGACTAGGCTAATAACACACACAGACGCCCAGGACACACACGGTTGTGTTTATAATAATTAAACTTCTGCTATATCAGCAAATTAGCGCAAATTTCAATGGAAATTCATCAGGAAAGGATGATATAGCAGATGCAGGACGTAAACGCTGTAATAATACACCATGTGAAGGCGGGGAGAGAAGCTATCAGTAGCTATTGATTGTCTGAGTGATCAGTCTGTTAGAAGGTAGCCATAAGGAGAAAAAAAACATAAAAACACACCGGCTTGATGTTATATTTGCTCGTTCAGCAACATTAGCTCGTGAGGTTTCAATCATAAGAAGACAGCGCTGCGACTCTGCTGATGGCAGTAAAATTAAATAACTGATAAATCAGAAGAAAGAAAGAAAGAAAGAAAGAAAGAGAAAAAAAAAGAATTGTGGTCAAAGTATTGACCATAAAAGAGAAAAGGCCTGTTCAGTGAGACTTTAGGTAAATCACAGGCATCAAGAGTATTATAGTTATACTTGTTACGTCCACATGTGTTCCTGTGTTGTCTCCCTGTCTCCTTGTCTTCTGAAGCTACAGTTTTGGTTCCTGATGGCCCGATTGACCACTGCGCCTCCTGATTGGCTGCTGCTCTTCCTGATTGGCCGCTGCTCTTCCTGGTTGGCTGCTGCTCCTCCTGCCCTTCTTGATTGGCCTATGTTCTCCCTGTTCAGCCAATCCCAAAGACTTTTCGTGTATATATGCTGAGCTGCACCTTCACTCATGGCTTTTCAGCCATTCCTGCATGTTGTAAGCTAGAAGGTAGCTGTGCTAGCTGTTATGCAACCTCTGTTTAGTTGGCTCTGCTTAGTTTTGGCACCTTTGTATTTTTGGATATATGCTTGTTTTGTTTTCACCTGTAAATATTGTAATAGCTGTGTTGTTTTAGGAAGCTGGTCAGCTGCCATTTTTGTTGGGTACTGTTTTTCTCCTGTTTTGTTAGTATAGGAAGTTAGGTTTAGTGACTGTTTCGTTATGTTGGTCAGTTTATATAGACCCATTTTTGGTTTAAGGTAGTCTTTCTTTGTTGTTTTGGGCTGGGCTACCCCTAAGTTTTAGTTTGCTTCCTTGTTATAAATAAATACTCGTTCAGCCACTGTTATGTTCCTCCCCGTTGCCCCTAGACACGCGGGGTTGTAACAATACTGTTCTTGCATTGTAGAAAATCTCACGCCCTACAATGTATTGTGACATAAATGATACATTACAAATCTGGCATGACTGCGTTATGAAATTGTTATTGGTTGTACAGTCACCCCAGAAGGTTTCTGGCCCGTTGAGTCTTTTTTCATACAGTGTGCATTATTGAACATCATACCATATTGTAATTACAGCAATGCACTCAGAATGGACCCACCAAGCATTTGACAGACAGCAACGTGCAGGAGGTGGCCAAGTTCAACCTCCACTCGAACAAGCACAGAATTTTAACAGTATCATATTACGGCACAATAAAAAATGATATTAAAAACCACATTGGAAACTGTGTTGACCTGTGAACGGAAAGATATTTAGGTTCTGATTTCACAAAACGATGCAGGTAGAAGCTATGGACTTTTATTTTGACGTTATATTTACACTGGTTTTCAACATCTGTGCAGTTGTCTATCTACTCAACGTCAGAATGTTTGCTGGGTACTGGGTATGTGTTTAGAGGTATCGTGCCTTTATACTGCCTCATGTGCAAAAAAAAATCAAAAGTGCTCCTGCCAGTTCTAATTTTGAACCACTTCCCAAACTCACCTCCCATGTGCTTTCCATGACCAGATGAAGTCAGGAGAAGGGAGGGAGGGGGGGTAGGGCGCTCCCTATTCTCTTCGCCTGCTATCTCAGAGATCACACCCTCCTCTTCAAGCTCATTATCGCGGTTAAATTATTTCCTCCCACAAGAGCGTTAATTAACACACACGTCCAGACCACGTCTGGCCGCACAAATTGATTACAACATCAGAGCCAGTGTGTGTGCGTGGTCGGCCTCTGCAGGAACAAAAGGCGGAGAGGCCCTCGGTGGGGCCTACAGGCCTGGAATTGCTGTAGGAACATATTACATATGCCACACAATGTATAGCATACTACCCGCAGTGTGTGTGTGTGTGTGTGTGTGTTTTCTATGAGCATGCTAATGAGAGAAGGGAGGTAATGCATGCATGTCTCCTTAAAAAGAGACAGTGGTAATCAAGAGGTATCAGACACAATGCACAGGCACGTGCACACACACACACAGACAGACAGACAGACACATGCACCTAAAGTGTGTATGCACACATTACGGCACGCATGCACCTCATGCTGACGACACGCGTTTTGTCATTACTGCAATGTCGGATGGGTAATTTCAGGCTTGGCCTCAATCACCAGTGTTAGGCATAATTTCAGTCCTGAAGGGGTTAATTAGGGGCTGCGAGGAGAGGCCTGAATTAATTGGCTCATGTCTGAAAAAGAGACAGAAAATGAGAGAGAGAGAGAGAGAGAGAGAGTGAGAGAGAGAGAGATTGTGATGTTTTCATGCATCAGACTCAGATGACAGTATTGACACGGTCATAAATAGAAGCACAATAATGATCAAAAATGCATAGTAGAAAATAAACCACGCTCACAATAAAGAAGAAAAAAAGATGTTTGGGCTTTTTAAGCTGGTGGGGGGGTGGGGGGGGGTAGATGGCTCAGGGCAAAGAGAGAAAGAACGAGGGATAAAGTGAGAGGCTCAGAAGTGGAGAGGTGGGCTGGACAGGTAAGTGTATCTGAGGGGGGAAAAGGAAGTTCTTTCCATCATGGGTATTTTTCTTTTTTTTCTATCTCTTCTTTTATTTAAGTGGAGGTGCGTTGACGGGCGCCACGCCTGAGTGCCCGTGAAACAGAGTCGGCAAAAAGCTGACGGGAGAAAAGAGTCGTCCGTTCCCCTCACTCTATCTCTCAGTCTCTCTCTCTCTCTCTCTCTCTCTCTCTCTCTCTCTCTCTCCGCAGTCCTGAAAGGCTCATCAGGACTTGTCATCGCTCTAATGAATATCATTTAAATTGCTTTGTATATGGGAGTGAGTTTGGATGTCGATTTAATTTGCGCATGTGTTTGAGCTCTTGTGCTCGGCGGGGCGGACGGACAGAGAGCGGCAGCCCTAATGAAACGCCGGCCTCAGTGACAGGCTGACGAGGCCCGACCCGATCAGACGGCTTTTGAAAGGAAATTCTGACAGGGCGGCGGAGGTAGGGAACGCAACACACACACACAGACACAGACAAAACACACACACACACAAGCGTGCATGTGCACACACTGGGAGATACACACACAGACAGATAAACACAGGCAAACAGACGCAGAAACACACCGACGCAGGGAGATGAAGGAGATACACACTGCTGCAAGAATATTCATGTGCGTCCATTTGCATACAAACCCAGCTAAGCGCTTGGGTGGAGACGAATATCAGCACAACACACACACACACACACACACACACATCAAATCAATATTTCAGGAAATAAACTGACTTTGAGCCAGGTTTGTGTTATCGTGGCGTCCCAATGCATGGCGCTGTTGGCGGCGCTAGCGGTGCACCTGTCCTAATTTGCAGATGCTATCCCCCTTTAGCGCGGCCGTGCTAATGATAGCGCCTCAGTGTCCCCGCGCTGGGGGAATATGTAAAATAACACCCGCTCCGCTCCATACCGGGCTATAAGCATGGCCTTATCAAAATGAAATTACAATATATGCTGATACCGTACTTCAGCAACCCCCCCCACCACCACCACCAAACCAAATCCTCGCGTGTGCACTCCCGCCGCCGTACGCCCGGTGAAATATTACAACCTTTCCCAAAGCAAAAGATATAAATCCGCATTGAGGAATTGCAAAAACAGCACAAAGCATTCCCAGGCCGGCCTCTATCTAGTGAGGCGCTTATGATTTAGCATTGCAGGTGTATCTCTCTCTCACTCGCTCTCTCTCTCTCTCTCTCTCTCTCTCTCTTCCTGTAGCACATAGACAAGCATGGTCGTCTGCCACCCGCTCAGCCACAGCACCCCTGTTTCATTACTATCACCCAGAGGTTTTTTAATCGAGTCAGATCCAATTATGAGCCAGCAATTAGCTATTAATGTAATCAATTATTTCTCCACGCTTGTCACATCAGAATGCGATGCAGATGTGGAATGTGTGTACGGTGCGTTCAGCGGATTACCAGTTTTATCACAGTCATGGTGGGGAAAGAGGGGCAGGTACAAAAAAACAACAACAAAAAACACACCCATCATTACCTAACCGTGGCAGCGTGACCCTTCTATAGAAACATATGTACCCTGCCTTGTCTAGGTCTCCTCTCATTGGAATCCCTCTTAGGAGTCAATCTTTTTCAGTAAAGAATAATGTATGGCCGCCTGCCTTGACAAAAAAAAATGTCTAATTTTACTTTTGATACCATTCAAAGTAAAACCAAAACAGTGAAAGGAGACGTGGCCTTCCAAAAGGTACTTTCTGATGTTGCACCATCCTTTACTTGTTTTGAGCTATGAACATTATATTGTTTATGACGCATTTGTGTCATGAAATTTTCTTTGTTATTAGTATGCTCTATTACTTTGTGACATTTTCTGTTTTATCCTTTAGAAATGATCATCTAGAGTCATAAATGTATAGCTGGTTTACTTATAACCTGTTGTGTGACTCATAGTCTAGCGGCTGCAAACGCGAGCTTCCTAAAAAACACAAAATATACAGCATGTCAAATGAAAAAAGCATGCCTGTCTGTACAGGAAAATACAGATAAAAGCTCAGAGAGAGAGAGAGAGAGAGAGAGGTCCCTGACAGTCCAAGCAAGTTAAACAGACACACAGGATATTAATAGGATATTAAACTTTAACTACCCCATATTCATTCCAATCATCCAGGAGAGAAACAGCCAAAACTTCAGGCTCCAAATTTCATTTGTGTCTCATTGGAAAGGTTGAATTTATGAGGCCTTTTTGTTAACAGAGAGGTATGTGCCGGATTAAAAAGTTCTCCCGGCCTTTTTTTGCTCCAGCCTCTCTCTCTCTCTCTCGCTCTTAATGACATATGTCTTCATTTGTGAAGGCTCAGCTCGTGCCAGGGTGGAACTTTTATTGGCAAGAGCCCTGTTTCCCCCAGGAGGACTGTAGAGCATTGCACAGGAAATAAAAAAGGAATGCCAAGTTACTTCCTAATGTCGTGAGTGATTTCATTACCTCAGACACTGGACTAAATTAGGGCAAGTGAAGGAATGGGATTTCGACATGCAAAACGGGCCAGCAGCTCTCACCAGAAAGTCGCATTCTAGCCACCAGAAAACCACAAAACTCAATGCATTCAATACAAAACTGCATGGATAAATGAAAACAAATGGGGGTCTGAAACTGGAGTGCGATAGAAAATACGCAGCGCTTCCTAAGGGCTCTGTCCTGAAACTCCTTGGAGTAAACCCTGCTAAAAGGGCACCACAGTTAAAAACCTTCTGATTAAGAGGGACTGGAGAGAGAGAGAGAGAGAGGGAAAGAAAGAAAGAGAGCAGAGGGAGGAGGAGATGAAATGAGATCTCATTGCGGGGGCCGATGTGTGGCTCAAGATGATCCCGTGATGAGCCGAGCGCTTGTCAGGACGGGGAGGTCGTCGCCGGCGAGAATCCCTCTCTCCTCTTAACTAACCTGCATCTTGACAAGGCAATCAAGTCCCTCCCCGAGTGTAATTAAATGATAAGTTCATATTTGAGGGACAATTGTGAGGCGGCCAGTCAGAGAGCGCTGTCACGGCGAGCCGTTGGCGTGACGAATACCCTTATTAGCAGCCACACTGCACCCTGTCAGGAAGAGGGCTAACCGGGGGGGGGGGATGGGGAGGGGGGCAGCACAAGGTACCCTCTCACACACTCACACACTCACACACACACGCACGCAGACGCACACACACATTCTCGAGCGCACGAGCACGGGATACGCATGCCATTGCACAAACACACGTGCACGCTTATTGCCCCAACCCCCCCCCGCTGATCGTTTAAGATATGCCCACAAAGGGCAGATGGAGGTAAAGGGGACATGCACTCCGGCGTGTCAGCGCAACATGCATCTCCCTGTAAATCAATGAAAGATGATGTGAGCTCTGCGTCCCAGCTGTTTGATATGCAAACGGCTTTTCGATGCAAATTCACCCCGACAGCCTCAGAAGCAGAGAGAGAGAGAGAGAGGACGAGTGGTGGCTTCGTGGCCCAGGTGTACCGGAGCAACAAAACACAAAAAAAAAAAAAAAGATCCTCGCCAACGGCCAAACAACCGATTTGGACAAGGGGTCTGGTTACGCAGCGGCAGGCCAGTGATGGTTGCTCCCTGCTTGTCCCTTTTGTCTTCCATTCACCCTCAACGCTGGGATCTCTCAAAGAGGCAAAAAGACGCTAGGCAGACACAATACACCTACAGCTATTGTGAAACGGTGAGCAAACATTACACTACTCTAAAAAGGGCCTTCTTCTTCTTCGAAAAAAGCACCCGATAGCTTTTTGTGTTCCATTTTCTCTGCTGGTGTCTGTGTGTGTGTGTGTGTGTGTGTGTTTGTGTGTGTAACATATATCCCCCTCCCTTTTTCCTTTCATGGGGTGGATCTTGAAGTGTGTGCTTGCTTTAATCCTGTGTGTGCGGCTCGGTGTAGTGCAGGCCTGGTCTCGGCAGGACTCCCATTGTGGCGTTTGCTCATTGTGTCTGTGGAATAAAGCTGCCTCTGTTGTCTAGCCAGCTTCCTGCTTCAAACACCGCCTGGCTGCTCCGTGGATATCTCCCTCCTCCCATCCTCTCTCTCTCTCGTTCACTCACCCCTCTCATCTCATTTGTTTACCTCTATCCTCTCTGTCTGTCTGTGTCTCTCTCTCTCTCTCTCTCACTTGATTGTGCAACCACCCCTCCATTCTTCCCCTCTTAAGAAAATAAACTTGGGCTCTTTTGAGCTCAAACTGTACAGTGAGAGGGATGAGGGGAGGAGCATGGGAGGTTTTGTTGAACAAGAGAAAGAGGGGGAGAGAGAGAGAGAGAGAGAGAGAGAGAGAATTGGTAAGGAGATGAAATGATACCAACTGCCAAAGAAAACCATAGACCAAAGTGGGGAAAACGAACTGACACATACTGCAAACAGGCATGACTCACTCTTCTTGATTGCTTTTCAATGCCGCGAGTCATTTTTGAACGACCACTCCAGCTAATAATGCAAGCACTAACGTTCAATTGGGGAGCAGTTGAGACAAAACAGAGAATAATGCCCACCTATAGAAACCTGGAAGCTGGAGAACCCTTGAAGTTTTCTACAGGTGATACTTTTCTTTCTGTCCGTGACTTCTTGCAGCTAACCAAATGGTCCAGCAATAAAGAAATGGGCTCCACTTCAGATTTCAGGTTAATAAATCATAGAGAGGAGAGGCTTGTTAAAATGAACTTTATATAACTTCTGTGTAAAGGTCAGCGCTCTCTTTTTCGGAGGTAATTTAAAGATCAGAGGAGTCAGTGTTTCCATCACACACACGCAGACACACTTCGGTAGGCATATATATGCACGCACTCGCACATGGATGCACGCATGCACACACACATGCCAGTCGCGTAAAGCAGCAGGCTGGAGGTGAGACTTTTTAATCATTTCTTCACCCGTGCAAACTAATCTGGACGCCATTTGCACATACCTGAGCCGAGTCCAAGTTCAAATCCCATAGCAGCTAATGATAGAGTTTCCATTCTTTGAAAAGCTCCAGGACTTGGTTGTTGATTGGTGTGGGGGCCCATTACCGCTCTCGACCTATTACCATTCTCGACGGTGGTGTTCCTGCTGGAAACTTTGACTTATACAATGGGTAGCTTCAGATGAGCGATCTGATTGGTTGGAAAGTTGTTCCAGCCAAGCCGAGTCACTATTAATGACGGTATCATCGGTGATCGCTTTGTATTTTAATGCAACGTTGTCAAGAACTGTGGTCAAGATGAACGGGAGTCAAATAGCCTGACGTAGAAAATATGACGTGAAAGTGTAAGATCTTGACATCTGTAATGAATAACGGCTGGCTACAACTAGTCCCAGAATCTCCCCCCGGGGATCAATAAATATCTATCTAGTTTGCTGCTATTCAATCATCAACTGCAAAGTCGATGCTTGAAACGTCTACGGCTAACTTGATTCATCGAATGTTAGCATTCCCAATGCCAATCTCCCATATCGAGTGATTGCACCGGTTCACATTCAAAACTACAATTCACCATTCAGGTATGGGTTCAGGGCGTTGCTCAAGAACATCGCAACGGAGCATCTAGTAGCTGCTGATGGACACCATATTAGCCCGGACCTTCCAGTTAGGAGATGACCTCGCTAACCGCTAGTCTACACTGGCACCCTTCAGCTCTTTGAAACAGCAGGCAGCCATGATTCCACTTGTTTTGAGATGTTACTTGGTCCGAGTAAAGACTGAATTGAACTGAAACTGAATAAAGTAAAATGATCTCACCCTATTGGCTACCTGTTTTTGTTGATGAAGAAAGCTAGTCGATGGACTAGATTGTCATAACAGATTCTCAGTGACGTCAAGGTCAAAGGTCACATATTTATTTTTATCCATGGCCCCACAGAAGAGATCTTGGTGAATTTTGGACACGATTCAATTATCTTTTTTTTCCTGTGAATGACTAGCCGGCGAACATGCAGCCTCGGGTGATCCCAAGGAAAGCTGGAGGCAGACACTGGCTTCTCTGTACCGCTGCTGACGATAGTGTAGGTAAAGGTAATGATACATTATAGTAATAGTATAGTAGTAGTCTCCCAAAAATCATGCTGTTGTCAACACAGGTAACATAAGCAGAAGCGGTTGTTTAATGTTGTTCCACCAATTTTAGGATAAGACAAATTGCGATTGGTTTCAAATTGCTTTGCATTTGATTGCCTTCTGGTCAGCGACATGATTGGGTCTTCCTTAGGCCCTGCGTATGCCAAGAGTGTAAAATGTGAAGGAAAGAGGGGTAAACATTTAAAAGTGTTGATGTTTGGGTTCAGGTTCAGCGGTAATGGATACGTCGGAAACCAGACCCAGTAAGAGAAAATAAGTTGGTAGCACACATTACACAGTAGAGATGAGAGAGCGGGAGAACCAGCAGAGAGACTAGAGAGAGTTAGAGCTCAGATGTCCATCAGTGTAATACTTTAAAAAAAGCACCTCACTCCTCTCCCCCTCTCTCCTCTCAGAGAGGCCTGTCACATGCACTTTGCACTGATGGCTGACGGATCGGGCCAAGACACTCGTCTCAGGGCACTCCTCTATATATCGTTAATTTAATGCATGATGACGTGGCCAATTACAGCGGGCCTGCACGCTCAAATAGCATGTCAAAACCTGTGTATCAATCTATTAGGTCCCATCTCCTTGTGCATTACAAGCCACCTTAAAGCCCATCCCTGGCGCTGGAGGAAAGTGCTGACCTCATGGGAAACGGGCCTCTGATCCTCACTCCGGCCTTTTAACGTAGGAAAAAAAAAATGTTAACAAGGATTAAGCCGGCATGAAAGAGAGCCCAGGAGAAAGAGTAAGTAATATATGGTTAAATCACTGTATAGATACATATGGAGATGTGTGCATATAGTCAAAGAGAGCTTCTGCTGTCACACAAGAAGCTTTTTACTTTTTAGTGTTTGAAGACTGCTATATTGCCGTGGCCTGCAGTAATGGGAAGGAGTCGGTTTGTGCGCCGCATTGCTGGGATGAGCTGTCTTGCCTCCCTGAAAACTCCTCTTTTGTCTCTCCCTCTCTCCTTCCCTCTCTCTTTCCTTCCCTCCCTCCCCGTGGGAGTTTCTTGCTGACAGAAGGGGCTGTGAAGTTTGACTGGCTCAGCTCAGGCTTTGATGCTGTCACTTCCCATCCACTCATGGAGTTCAAGGACATCAAGCTCTTGCAAATGAGCAGGCACCAGTGCAGGGGGGGGAAAGTAGCGAGCGGTGAGGCCAGGGGCGTCTTGTCCGTCCCTATACCCACAACGCAATGCCGCTAACACTGTCTCAGCTGCAGGAGAATTCAACGCTGCAGCTAGCTGAGCGCTTTGGAAGGTGTACGATTCTAGTCTGATGTACAGGAAGTTGACCGTCGAGATAACGCCTCCACCAGTTTCAGGCTTCCTATGCGCTAGTCTTTTTCTTTTTTTTTATCCCTGTCTGCTGTTACGACAAAAACGTTAGCAAGCTAGTCACAATGTAGAGGCAGTAATAACATTAAGTTTAATCAAATTGAGTTTGAAGCCTAGCACTTATGAACGCACCGTTGAAAATTCCTAACTTATTCTTGCAGGACTCTTAATACCCACATTGATCTTTTTGTTGTCACGGTTACTGCCATGATTGGTGTTTGGATTTAACCACGCCTCTCCACTTAAAGCTAGGTCTTAAGAGGTCCATTGAACTCCTCTAGTGGCAATTTATCTTTCAGACTCTTGTCACATAGACAACACACATCTGTAACTGTCTTACGTGGAGGTTTTTTGTCCGTTTGCACAACACTCGCCTATCAAATAAGTTTCCCCCCTGACACTATTTCAAAAGGGCACCATTACACTGCTTTGGCTTAAGCTCTGTCCCCGATGAGTGTAATTGGTTTCTGTCAGATTTCCATTCATTTTGATGAACAGAAAGTTTGATGAACAGAAAGAGTTGAACTTTATTGAGTTTATACTGCATTATTTTTAAAGTCAGGCAAAAGTACTGCTGGAAACACATTGTCCGGGCGCAGTTCTTGGATCAGGCTACAATATTCCTCATACTCGGGTCTCCACAAGTTAATGCCATGAACCCACTTATAGGAACAAGTTTGTCTCTTTTTTTGTTGTTGATGATGACGTTCCAAAACAACCCAACGGACAGAAATCCGTCAACAATTCCGTCCATTTTCTTACGGATCAGTGTAGCCGCCCCCTTACTGCCCAACGATAACAGGCTGTGGAGAATGGTGAGACTAGAGACTAGAAAGATTCAGAAGTAAACATTCAGCTAACAGAGGACTCCCACACATGTCTTCTTTACTTGGAATATAATGTATTAATATTGAGGTTTAAAGATGCTATGTGCAGCATTTTAACATCAATAAATCATTATTTGTGTAAGACAGTGTCATTTCTTTAAACAAACGAGACCATCGCCGAGAACATTGGCAGCCTCTACCGGCCTCTACACTGCATTTTACACTTTGCGCCACTGGATTTGGAACCTCGCAATTACACCAAGGATTCACGTATAGTTTGATAGTTCAGACGTGGTGTGGAAAACCCTTTTCAAACTTTTTTTATATATATCTCTTTTGCCATCTGTCACCAAGGATTTTCAAGTGTGCTGAAGATTTACACGAGATTGAACAAAAGGTCATTTGCGTACCAGTAATAAATGTTCAGGTTATTTCTTTACAGTGACAGTGATGGCAAAAATAATCTAAACGGTCACTCAGATATAGCACTATGAAAAGTGTCACATTTGAGTTCAGTATGAAAAGGATTAAGATCATAGCAATATAATGTGGTATCCAACCTTCGACAAGGGGGACCATGATGTAAATGACAGTGTGGTGCTAAATATCATAGGTGTAGATTTAGTCAGGGATGGAAGGGAAATGTCCCGACCAACTTTCAGGAAAGCTAAAATATGCCGACCAACTTTTAGCCGATTTGCAATTGGTTTGGCAATAGTGCACAGCTCACTGGCTACAGAGTAGTTTCTTGTCGTATCATTATGGTCAACAGCAATCCAAAGACAGAATGGAGCAGAGGGCCGTCACATATGGTTACTGGTGGGAAATCTTCTCAGTCCACAGGAAGTAACACGTCAGAATTTAAGATCGAAATACAAAACAGCAGCAAGTGAGCACGCCGTTCAGAGAAAGCTGGACTCACCAACGATGGCTGAACCTCCTCGCCACCTCCGACCCCAGCCACTAATAAGAAGACATTTACGTCCGAGGAGTATGCAGTTCATATTGTATGATTTATGTGTATTGAAATCAAACTGTTATCTCTCACTGCCATGTGGGGCCCACCAACGTGCAAAGTTGCCTAGTGCAGTTTTTTTTTTCTTTCAAAGAGTTGGCCTATGTGGTCATCTTGACAGATCACTGGGTCAAATATCTGGAAATCCAGGAAAAAGAGAAAGCAAACAACACTCCCCCTTCCTAAACAGCTACAACTGAAATGCCCCTGAACACAACACTGTAACAAGAATATATTCTGAGTGTGTATGCAGGGTGCAATAAGGTTTAAACATGCCCTGTTTGTACTGTAGAAAACACTCTTCCAACATACACTCCCGACAATGTCATTTGAGCTAAACTCCACTCAACTTGCTCACTTACTTCCCCGAATTGCCTCAACAGAAAACATGGGCATGCGTGTAGTGATGAGTCCCCAGTGTGTCTCATCTCTGGCCTCTTTTGCAGTGGGGTTATGTAAAAAATCCAGTTGGTTTTCTAGAAGCAGTACTATAGATAGTTGTCTGCACTACGCAGCTGACAGATACAGTGATAAGAAGAGAAGGTGTGTGTGTGTGTGCATGTGCACGTTGAGAATGTGTGTACAAACTCCAACGCCTGAGTATATATATATATATATATATATATGTGTGTGTGTGTGGGCGTACTTGTGTGTATTTGAAAGCTGTGTGTGCGCTGACAGTCCTATTGTGTAGATGTGTGTGTGTGTGTGTGCATGCGTGAGCGACAGTGACGGGCGCTGATCTCTGGAGTGACAGGGCTAATCTCCCCAGTTACTGTCCCACTCTCCTCGTCCTGTCGTGCTCCAAGTGGCTCTCTGATCAGCTCACATTAAAGCTAAACACTTTGACTGATTTGGAGGAAAATCAAAATCAATTTGCACCAGGGCCCTCTATTCGGAGCCGTCCCCCCAGGGCCCGCGGGCTTGTCACATCCCCTCGGTGTGGAATTGACGTTTTGACACACAAAGTTAGATTAAAAAAAAAAGAGAGAGAGAGAGAGAAGGAGGGAATAAAGTTGAGTTTATCTCCCCCGCCCGCCCGCCCGCCTCCCCCATTTCCCAAACCACCCATGAGATCAAGGTAGCCTGGCATGTCCCCGAACGTGTCGCCGCTAAAGACGCTGTCAATCAACATCGGCTGGCTCGGCGCTCGCCGGTAGCTCGGCGTCCTGTTATGTGTCTGCGTTTATACCGTTAGCGATACACGTTAGCGTATGGCGGCGTTACAGTAGGTCCCATGGTAATGAGAGGAAACACACACACACCGGTGAATGGATTCACCGATTGATGAGCAACTTAAATCGCCGGATGATGGGCGGGGAGACGAAACAGGGCTCGGGGACGGACTGACTGACAGGTTGACTGAAAGCGAGGCAGGAGAAGGCCGCGGCGGACTGACGGCTGACGGACAGATGGAGTGTGACAAGCTAAAGCTGGTGTGTGACATTGAACACCATCAGACATAAGGCATCCGTGATGCGGCAATTGTGGCGTTTGATGGACAGAAAGTTGTCACAGGGACTAAGCGTAGCGATGGGTGATTGACACGGCGAGCCTTATCTAAGGCTAGGGCAGTTTTTGCTCTGTTTTAGCGTTGTGTGTGCGGGAAAGACTGGAGAGGAAAGAGAGCATATTGGATTAAAGTGAGAAAAGTGGGGATGCAGTATGAGGGAGAGAGAGAGAGAGACAGCAGAGAGAGAGAGAGAGATCAGGTCATGTGGAGGTGAGTGGCCTTATCACACACATACACAGAGGATGTGGTCCATTTGCAGTGACACGCGTTGTGATATCTCGGCTGGCGTCGCCGCGGAGACGGGCTGTTTGTCGGCCTTGACAGTTTTGGGTGGGCTCAGTGCATCACACCAGCTCCTCCACTGTGAACTCTGCAGAACAAACGTCAATCTCCCGCCGTCTTATGGGGATTTCAAACTTAAACAAAACAGGGAGGGGAAGAGATAGAAAAGAAAGAAAGCAGGAAATAAAAAAAAAAGGTTTGAGAAATGATGAACACGCTCCACGGCAGCGTCTGAAGAGCCGAGCAAAAGCTTCTCAAAGCTGGGTAGGACGCGATTTAGGTTTGCTTCATGATCCTGATCCATTTTTCACCGGGGGTAATCTCCTGCGCTTGTAATGAATTGAGATATCGTCGTGACTTGTTTGTAAAACAAGCTGTTTTATGGGTTTGCACATAAACACATGGATCAACTTGACTTGTTTTTCAGGCACCATCGGTTCTTGGTAACGGCGGGTTTTTCAGACCACCCCCATTTAATTAGCTTGATTATATTGTTAGTTTTTTTTACTTGCTGACATAACCGTAGCTGCGCTTTTAATTAGAATTAATTGCACTCTAAGTGGAGGTCTTTCAATGAGCATTAATATAAATCGTTAACTAATTAATCATCCTGTTGCTGAGTCTTTCCCCGGTGTTGAACATTATTCTGACCTTGCCACGTCTCCGGTTCCTGGAGAGCGTACAGGAAATCTTCCACCGACACTCGGCACCGATGAATCCAAAGAAAAAAGGAGCCGCGACTCCAGAATTGACAAGAAACTATATGGCAACGGTTCCTATTGGTATTCATTAGGGTCACTTCTCCTCGTCCTCTCTCGGCTGATATGATATCATGGTCAGTGTGTGTGTAAGCGGCGAATCGGGCGATGTCGCGGCGCTGACATTACAGGCCGGTCACGGCTGCTAACGGGTAACGGCTCTGACGTTTCACCGCCGCGTCATGTGGTTCGACCCTGCGGTGTTGCGGCTCTGACAGGCCTATTAGCTGGGGGAGACGTAGGGGGGGGGGGGGGGGGGAGACGGGGGTGGGGGGGGGGGGGGCGTTGACACAGATAGCCCCTGACTGGCAGAGATGTAGGAGAGACTGGGGTCTGTTGACACAGATAGCCCCTGATAGAAACAGATAGAGAACCGCAACATGAACAACAGTAATATCTATTGACTTCCAAACACGTGACCCTGAATAAAGTCAGCTCTTGGTATAAACAGGCAGACCTGAGATCAGCTAGCTAAGAAACACATTAGACAATCTGGAAAACAACACAGGGAGACTGACTGGTATATGCACGGCGAGGTGGACTTGATTGGCAGAACGCACTGGGAAACCTAGTGGGCATCACAGGGATGACAGGACCTGAAACAAAACACAACACAGAGAACAGAGAGAGGAGACCGGGAAGCGGAGCGATGGAGAGAGAGAGAGAGGAAGTTGCAGGCGGGGTCAGGAGGTGACAGCCTTCCTCACGACACGGTGGATTTATTTAGTACGACAGCTGGGTCGGGCTTCTGTACGGAGGCTCGGGTTGACACGCTAGGTGCAGGATGAAACACAGGAGGACCTCACACACAGCAGACGTGTTATATGGCAGTAGACTCAACATAAATACAAGCCTCCATTCATATATTTTTACAAGATTCAATATAAATAAATTGATATAACAGATAAATGGGCTCGCTTACATGGCTAGACCGGGGTCTGGTGATATTCCGTTTACATCCATGGCTTGTTAAAACTGACTGAATGAAAACTGTAAATACCAGCTATGGAGACAAGAGGAAGTGTTGGGCTTGTTAAAAAATAAAAGGAACGTATCACTCATTACTCGTTCCTCATTTCCAAAGTGATGTTATCCTTATTACTCACTGGGAGCAGCTATTCTTGACCCGACTTGAATTACTTTTCCGTTACACCTCCCCCCCAAAATTAGCAACTGCATCCTTTCTAACCTTCACACAATCAAGACAGCTCGGTTCCCTCTCCTTTGAACGATCAGGAAACCAAATACTGCTGATGTCCAATGTTGTTTCTCGTTCCTTTTGCTCGATAAAGTCAAAGTAGAGGGAAAGTCAACGTGGTGTGTGCCTCTGTCAGCTGAAAGAAACATTTTTGGGGATGATTCAACTTCAATCCGACTTCTAAAGAGGTCGACTTATTTCTTGATTGGCAACTGGCAATTACTCGTTAAGTAATAATATGACTGTAACGAGTCGCCGCCTCGACAGTAAAAAGAGGTAGGGAGTTGTTTTGCTGATACGCAGAGGGAAGATAAGGAGCTGGCATGTAGTTGGGGATGTAAGGGATCAGAACTGTCAGAGCCATATAAAAGCAAGTGACTGTTAATCCTCCTGTCCACCAGATAGGAAAACAAACTGGTGATTTAAGGGTGAGAGGGGGATGTTAAAACAGAAAGCTCTCAAGTAATAAAGTATGAACTGTGAGAGAGAGAGAGAGAGAGAGAGAGAGAGAGAGAGAGAGAGAGAGATGGAACGAAGGTAGTGTTCCCCGGCAGATATGCCAAATGTCTAGGATAATGGTTTGACATACCCATAATGCACTTGGGGCTCCAGGCTAGGCGGGATGACACTATCTCAATCATCCTCCACCGATACAAACACTCTGATGTTCCCCAGCTGGCCCGGGAAGACAGCAAGGTTAGATTACACACACACACACACACACACACACACACACACACACACACACACACACACACACGGTTGATGGTTATAGCACAGCCCCCCCCCCCCCCCCACCCCCCGCTCATTCATTTGGGAGCATTACAGTGCAGGTAATGGTGATGATACAAAACGACCAGGACCTAATAAGAGCAGCAGCTAAATGACATCTTCCATCTCCGTAGCTCATCTCAACGTTGCTTCTCACCTCACGCCGCTTTCCACGCGCGGTGCTGCTCAACCGCATTAAAGCCTCACCATCAGCCTGCGTACACGCTGCTTAGTTTCCATTTATCATGTCTTTCGAGGTTCGTTTTTGTAGAAAATGTAGAAGATATTTGAAAAAAATGAGTTTTGTTCTTAAATGAGTAACAGTTCCTCTTTCAAAGTGATTATTGGCATAACAGTTCAATTTGCTGTGGGATACACTAAAGTTAACCAGCTAGTTGAGGTTGAGAAGCATGGATGTAGAGGATGGCTAATGGCTAGTGTAATGTAAACCTTTGAGAGGTACACATCGTAGTAAGTAGTATCAATAGGGCTTTTCTGAAAATGTCAATGATTTTTTGATGTTAAAAAAAGACACGAGGCACCTTTAAATAACGGCAACGGCCACCCACAACACCCGAAATATTATCCACACAGGTGAGTCAGACAAAGGCTGACGTCTGTGTGCACTATGGGTATATTTAACCATTATCCTGGCATCTCTGTGAGGGTTTGTCTATCTAGTTTCCATCTTTCTCTCTCACTGTCTCTTCCTCTCTGCTATAACCACCCATAGTCAGTTTCTCCCCTCGATGCTGGGAGCGTACAGGCAGACTCCCTCCACTCACCAGGGTGTAATCTCTCTTTGTTTACACTGCCAAGGGGTTATTTGGCTGTCTGTTAGAGTGTGACAAAGACAGCGCTACACTGTCAAAGACAGCCTCAGCACACTGCAGACAAGCCGATTCTGTATTCGGTCTATCTAATGCGCCAGCCCATGCTGACAGTATGTGATGGCCTGCAATCATACAATACGTGCTGAAAGACAGGATCCATCATATGTCAGAAAACTGATTGGAGAATAGTCTTTGGCTGCGGTTTCAGTTGTCATTTCACCATGGGGTTTGAGATTTGATTCTTAAGGTGGATTTGTGAGTTCACATTGCCGTATGCCCACACTGAAAATATCTGTCATGCATCTCCTGTGGCTGGATGCATTTAAATCTGTGTCTGCATAACCCCCCCCCTTGTTTACATTGTATGGAAGTAAGTAAGTAAAGCTTTTTTTATATATAGCACCTTTTTAAAAGTCACAATGTGCTTCACAAATACACAAAAATATGTATCTGCATTGTGGCTGGACTGTTTCCATGTATGGTTTTGAAGATCTGATAGCAGTATGAGCAAAATCCAGTTTTTGTGTATCCAGACATGTGTTGAATCCTGGCGTGATCAGATGTTCAAAGTCACTGAAATGACAAGTGGAACTGTAGCTATTGTTGGTGACATAGATTATGTGTGCGCTCATGTGTATGTGCACACTGTAGGCACCCATGTGCATGCATACGTGCTTGTCTGTGCATTGATGTGCACATTCGGGTGCATTTTTCACCACTTGATTCTTCATGAGGCTTGATTCATACTTGACCTCCAAGTCATTTCTCAAAAGAAAAAGAACATAGTTCACTCTGATAAAGGATCATGGGATCTGCAGTTTAAAAGGCCACTTATCAAGCAGTCTACAACAAGTGTGAATTGGGCAATCACATTTATGGAATAACTGGAAAAACAGGTGTAGTTCAAGAATAGAATGATCCTTCCTCCATGACAGTTGAATGGGCTGGCTCTAATAGATGTGAATGCTATGTGTGTAATGGCCATTCACCCAAACAATGAGGGTTGTTTTTATTGGAGGCGGAAGGTGAACAAATCAGGAAAAAAGTTCAGGCTCAGAGCACCGCGAGAATGACTTCTGCTTAAAAAGTAGTAGTGGCAAGTGTTGTTTTTCCCCAGACAGATCACCTGTGAGGAGGACTCCCACTAGGGCCACTGCAGCGAGAGGATGAAGAGGGATGTCCCTTGTTACCCCGGCCACTCCGCCAGTCAACCAATACAATATGATAAGATTATATTGAACAACGCCTCAATGTCAAGCCGACTTTACCCCTCTGCTCCTCGCCACTCCAGCAGCATAGATAGGTAAATGGCCATATGACATAGTGGTGTGTGTTGTGTGCGTGTATGTGTGTGATTGTGGTGTGTGTGTGTGTGTGTGTGTGTTTGTGGTGTAATGGGAGATTTGCTATTCATTAAGGATTCTGGTACATGATGCATATTTTCATTATTCACACAGAGGTGTGTGCCAGATAATCAGAGTGAAATCACTAGGCGCGTGTGTGTGTGCGTGTGTGTGTGTCTTAGAAAGCCCACAGACAGATTTCATCCATTACGTCAATTATGAATTAGCACCTCTACACCATCTCTCAGCTCTCTCTCTGTCGACTGCTGTCTTAATTAGCCAAACACAGGGCATCAACTCATTCTTCCTGCCGCAGGAGCTCTCCACACGCATGCACACACACACACACACACACACACACACACACACACACACACACACCTACACTCAAACACAAGCGCACACAAATTCATGCAATCACATGCTGTACATATGCACATGTGCACCCACATGCAAGATGCAAATTTGCACAATCAAACAAGCTAACATACACACACACACACGCGTGCACACACACACACACACACACACACACATACATATGCACAGAGTGGAAGCTAGTGGTTTTAAATGGAGTGTGGGGACACATAATGAGACAGTCCTTCATGTAGTGTCATGGTGTGACGATACGTTACCAGTCTCCTATCTGGCCTGTTTCAAGTGTAATATGAATCAGGGCTGGCCCGGCTGACAGGCCCTTAGCACATAGATCTGTCACTTCTCAAAATGCAGCTCTGCTAAAAAGGAAATGCAGTTGAAACATGGTCTTCTCCTCTGCTAAATGGGATTTCATCTTGACTGACAAACCAAATAGGGCCTATTAAAAAACATACATTTTTTTGGCGTAAATTAATGTTTTAAAATTTGAGATCAATTGATTTGAGGAGCTACATGTTGCCCTTAAAGGAATGCACCAGGTTTTTGGGACATTTTGGTCAACTTAGATGTTAAGGGATGAGAACATAGACACCAAAATCATCCACGTGCCATCTATCATTGGCTCCAGTGCTCCATGCTAACACTTTAAGGTTTCCTTTTGGTAATAAAATGTTGTTGTCCTCTAGGTTCAGAAATTCAAAAAATGAAATATCATTAACTCCGTATCACTGATAGATAGCCAGGTTTATGTTTTGAACTATTTCAGGTGAGCAACCTCATATTCATCTGCTGTGCAATGATTTTTAGCTGTACCTTCACAGTCTCCTATTAAAATCATGCTAACAAACCTCCTACACAAACCTGCCAGACTGGGTCAGAGTTACCATTCAGTTTACCATTCAGCTGTAGCACTGCTACAACGTCTCATTTCCTCACTATTGAGAGAATGCTAGTGGCTACTATCACTCAACATGTATATGCTAAACTGTTAGCATGGAACCTACTATGACTCAACATAGTGTATGCTAGTGTTAGCATGGAACCTACTATCACTCAACATATTGCATGCTAAAGTGTTAGCATGGAGCCTACCGTCACTCAACATAGTGTATTCTAAAGTGTTAGCATGGAACCTACTATGACTCAACATAGTGTATGCTAGTGTTAGCATGGAACCTACTATCACTCAACATATTGCATGCTAAAGTGTTAGCATGGAGCCTACCGTCACTCAACATAGTGTGTACTAAAGTGTTAGCATGGAGCACCAGAGCCAATGATCTACCGGGAACATATGGATGATCTATGTTCTTAAGAATTAAAGAATTAAAGACAAGGTCTGTTGACCAATTGGCCAAAAACACCCTTTAACTGTTGCAAAATAACAGTATTGTTTCATAAACCAGATGAGGTCAGAAAATGTTCTCAACCCACAGATTATCATGTCATCCTTCCACCTAAACTAGAACATGAAAATCTCAAAATTGGTGTTACAAGGTTTTCACATGACAACCGTGGTATGCTTCATGGTACAAAACCTTGTTAGTATTATTACTATTATTGTAGGATACAAGTCGCTTTGCCACTGCACACTGTTACTTTAAGACGAGGGATGGCAGCCCCTCCCTGCTCTCTCCCGATACGACGGTAACCTCCAATGAATGAGGTGGAGTGTGACAACAATCATGCCCACTTTGGCTAGTTAAACCCACCTCACCCCTCCACCCCCACCCCTTGGATCTCGCGTCTCTGAGATGCTCAATGACTCATTTGATTGTCATCTACTCTGGTGAACACCCAGGGAGAGAGAAAGAGAGGAGGAGGAGGAGGAGGGCAGGAAAAAATGAAATGAATTGAAGAGGGGGTGAATGGAAGGGTAGTGTGTGTGTGTGTGTGTGTGTGTGTGTGTGTGTGTGTGTGTGTGCAGGGGGGGGGGGTGAATTGCTAGTGAGGGGAGATGAGGGGGAAACTGTGGATATGATGAGAAAGGGGGTGGAGGAAGGGAGGAGGAATAAGAGAAATGAGAGTTCCAGTGAAAGAGAGAAAGAAAAAGATGGAGAGGAGGAGTCACAGCAGAAACACATGGACAAACACAATCTCTGCTGCCATTACTGGCTGGTTTACACTATTATAGTTATTGGTGATTAAATATTATTGTGTAGTGCATGTAGTTTTCAAACCACATAATTCATCATCTCACTGTGATTTCAATGGAGAAATTAATGTGTTGGGTTTTTGAAAATGTACATTTTGTATACTGTCTAATATTGTTTCTGATGCCCAGTCATGTCAATAAAGTTATTGAATTGTCTGGAATCTCCTGAAATTCACGATCGTCTGTCCCTCAATAACTTCTGTAGGAGGAATTTGTAGATTTTGATAGGCCTACCTTGAATTAATCCCAATAAAATGACTTTGATCCACACAGTATCTGTTGTGCTCCTAACACATCATGTCCTAGTTCCCATTTCAACCTCTGCAGTCATCCCTCCTCTTCAGAGTCTGTCTTGCAAAGCGTGGCTCCCCTGAGACGTTACCATTAAGAATACAACATGAAATGATGTTTAACACAATTTCTGAAACAAGCTTTGTTGTTTCCACACGGTCCGTCTACAGTAGTTTGAATTACAGATGAAGATATCAACATAACTAGTATCTTTGGCTCCAGCAAGGCTTCCTCTGTAGTGAGTGTCTGTACCTCTTGTGAAGGAAAACAACAGCTCAATTTCCCTCAGTCTTTTTCATTTCTGCCCAGCTTGACTGAAGCCACACAGCGTAGACCAACTTCGTGAACATGCATGTTGCAGTGCCTCCATGTTAACACAGTCCTCCTACCTGTAGCCGAACCAGAACCAGTGGACTCCAGTACACCAGATCAAAGCCATGTCATGCATTGCATCTCTTCCTCCACCACAGCACATTTGGTGGATTCATACATGTAGGTTCTATAAAGCTGCTTTACATTGTGCAATTTAAATGCAACCTAAGTTCCGTGCAACTTTTGAATTACTCAGTACAACCAGGCAATAATTGCTTTGTATCATTATTTGCAATGTTCAGGGTGAATTTGACACCTTTACACAGTCATCCTTTATCAGGAACCTGTCAAAGCTAAAATTCTACCTGGTTCACAGTGGAACATATGAACCTGTTTAGAAACACACACAATGTAATCTGACTGGTAGCCAGACACACAGTCACTACAGTATGAAGCAGGTCAACTCTGGTCTGCACTGAAGAGAGACATCTAACCAAACTGGGTGACCAGACCTGAATCCATGGACCACACAGCTACAGTCATGAAATAACATTATGAATAGATGAGAAGAAAAATGAAATACAAACATTCTGAATGGAATTTAGACTAGTTGACTAGACTAGTCTTAACACTTTTAGTGTCTTTTTCAATGGCTGTCTATGGGGCAAATGCTTTTTGGGCCCTATGAGTACTGTAGGCTGCAATACCCCCGTTGGCCACCGTGTCAAATTGCCAATGGCCTCAAGGCTTATGCCCTGATCATACTGATAGCGGCGTTGCGTACTGCTGTGCTCAGCTCAGCAGCGATATATGCATACTACTACTACTAATTTTCTTCATCCCAATTGAGATGCAGGGCTGCGTACTTGAGTATATGCATACTTTTGTACAAACATGGAGGAAAAGGCTAATTGTAGGTGTCACATACGCATGCGATGATGCATATGTTGGAAAAATGTAACGCATGCATCATGAGAAATTCACCACAACCGCAATGCAACACATTGCTGCAAGGCAAACGTTTCGTTCCATTGGAAATGAATGAACTTCCGGTGCACCGCAATGTAATACCACAATCAGTGTGATCGGGGGGTAAGACCCGACACACGGGGCTGGTTCAATCTGCGTGGATTTACTTTTTTTCTTAAGTGAGGGTCACATTCTGTATTTTAACAAATGGACAGATAAATGGACAGGCTATTGGACCGGCAGAGTTAACCAGACTGTGGGAGGGGGACGCTGCCTGCAGCATGGTGTGTTGAGTAGCAGGCAGTGTGACAGGCAGTCAGGCCACTGAGCAGAGCCTCCTGTATGCCAGGCTAAGTGAGTTAGCACGGGGCTGCTGGCTCTGTAATAAAGCGTTTAATGGACACACAGCTTCTCCCTGCTTTCCTGGGGCTACCACTAAATCCCTCTTTACTGTCGCTCGCCCAGATGTTAGTAAGTTATCCATTTCTCCCATCGCTCGGAAGCTAGCACATCCGTCTCCAGGCTGAAACATACATAAAAAAGATGTGTTTGTCCATTGTCCTCGCTCACCTGCACACACGCAGTCACAAACAAATTGAAGTGCATATGCACATACATGCATGCATGCACCTATTGTATACTCATTCATGCTTATGGGCATATACAGAGAATGTGAATATGTGATCCATTACATTCCATGCGCCTATGCTTCTGCAGGTCCAGTGTCTTTTGCAGTATGTGTTGCACTCTATCTATATAAGTCAGTTTTGAAACGTTTCAGACAATGAAACTCTACGCTGAAGATTGCCTTATATATATATAAAAGTATAAAACATGGAGGAAAAGGCTAATTGTAGGTTATATATATATATATATATATAAAAAATATAAAACAAGCCTTAGCTAGCAATCTTCAGAACAACAACTACAACGGCTGTTTGAATTTAGCAGGGAAGTTGGTTAGCATACTGGCTAGTTAACTACTAGCTAGCTACTTAGGCTAGATTCCGACATGACTTGCAGTGACGTCAGTGTTTTGTTGACTCCGCCATGTTGACTCCTGAACAGAATTAACCAGACTATACAACAAGCAACCATGAACAAGCAACATCTCACCACCAGTCCTGAATAGTGGGCCAAATATATTACCTGAAAATGTGAATCTGTATCCCTCCGGATTCCGGAGTTGTCTCTAATATCTTTTTCAGAGAATCTGTGAAATCATAAATCTTTGCCCGATTCCCAACGTTTGTATGATGTGCATCTTGGTACACAACAGTAGGACGTAGCTGGGCTGGTGTTCCACTCTGAGTGTGACATTCAAAATGGCCACCATGGAAAGTACTCTAGTTCCACTGCCTTTAAAAAGAAATGCACATAGAAGTACAAATAACAGGTTAACTAATAAGTAGGTTTCAACTGATATGGGTAGGCTGATTACAGATGTTCAGTGTTTCCCCTAGAATTGTATTCTTGGCAGGATGCTCTAAAAATGTCCTCATTGGTACATAAAAAAGTATTTCAGAAGGCCTTCATTGTGATTACATGACAGAGACTATAGATCTTAAATACCTTTCCAAAATGGCCTTAAACAAATCTGAAAATAGGTAGGGCATCAACAGTTATAAAGTTTATTAGAGCATCCATCAGCCTCCAAGAGACTGAATTGTCTAGTTAATGCACGTTGGTTGGTGACAGTTTTGTTGTTCTTCTCAGATTGGAAAAGCCTCTGTAACAACATTTAGACCATCATGTGACGCTAAAACCTGAAACCCATACAAATAAAATGATTCTGGGTCCTTAAAAGACTACACCGACTTTTTGTGGAAATTGGTCAACTTACCCTTTATGTGATAAGAATTTACTAAAAGGTCTATCTTCTTTTGTTAGATAATACTAGACACCTATAGGTACCGTATGCTAACACGTTAGCATGTGCAAAGGACAGAGTTTTTGTGGTGCTCCTATCATAACACGTAAAAAGGAAACTGACCAACGAGCCAATTTCCCAAAAAAGGTACGTGTCCTTTAAGGCATCGCCAAGCGAAACATCGGCCCAATCGAAAGCGTTACCCATCACCTGAAGCGACTCGAGCGCTACTACCTTTAACAGAGAATTTTAAAGCTTCAAACATGATTATTTGTCTGAAGATCCATCCGACGACGACGGCGGCGGTCGGGTTGTTTTGCAGCGCGCCGGCCCCATATGTGATATAGTCGAGTCTCCCAGACACACGCTGCCCTCAGGCCTTCATCACAGTAACAAGATTTCTCCCCTGTTGAGCACACACTCATCATGTCATTGTATTCCTGCAGAACCTTTTGCTAAAAAAAAAATAAAAAACAGACTTCACCAGAAAACACAATTAAGCCGTCGGGACACAGAGGAAAGTGCCACACCGCGATGTAAGTATGAATTACTGAGATGTGTCCAGATCTGGGTTAGGACTAACTTGATTCTTAAAGAGTGAAAAAATAAAAACTGATTTCTGATTTCTGTGTGTGTGTTGTCGCTCTACAAGTTCAGCCTGGTGTCTCAAGGGCGCTCTTGTTTTTACGTTCTCTCTCTCTCTCTTTCTCTTTTCTCATTTTTTTTTTTTGTTTGGGTCTTTATTTCCTCTCACACCAGCACAAAGTGGTGTCTGGACAGCTCTGATGAGTCGGAGCGTCTCCGGTATTAAACATGTAAGCAGGACAAAGAGATAGAGGGAAGGGAGGGAGGGGAGGGGAGGGAAGAGAAATAGCGAGACTGACTCGGTATTTGGCAAAATGCAGACGCGTCGAATCTGGAAGCGTGACAAAAATGTGTCCAGCCTAATGATGTCAACTAGTGTTCTCGCCGCCCCTCTGCAGTGTGAGTGTGTGTGTGTGTGTGTGTGTGTGTGTGTGTGGCTGGGGGATTTTTCTAGCCTTCTGTGTGTCTCCTCTCTGCTGTCTGACAATCTGGTTGTCAGGGAGAGGCTGTACTGCTGTAGGGATGAGACCCCACCACCCCCCAAACACACACACACACACACACGTGAAAAAAGAAAAAACTACCAATACATTAAATCCTCATCATTTCCCTCTTCATCCACCTAACCCAACTCTCTTCCAATATCGTCCCCCCTACGACAACACCACACCGTTTCACTCCTACCACGGACAGAAGGAAAAACCGCGGCGACGGCGGCGCGAGCGGTGCGCGGCGAGGAGTTTGTGTCTGCGTCTTTAAGGCTAACTAGGTGCTAAGGAGTGGAAGTTGGTGAGGAGGCTCTGGAAAGGTCACGGAGAGTTCAGAGCCTGCCGGGGGATGAGTGATGGCCGTTGAGAGGGGGCTCTGTTGCCGGGCCTTGTTCTTTTCTGTGCTGCCTGTCGGCCCGCACAGCGGTAGTCTGAGCCTTGATAGATTGGCAGCCAGTGAAAGGAAACGTACCCCCCCCCACACCCCCCCCCCACACACATACACACACACCCCCACCCTTCCCTGCTCAAACTCCCTCCCACCCTCATCCTCGCCTCCTCCTCATGTCTCTTGCTCCACTGTACATGTACGTGCATTGTGATGGCTGCACATACTTGCACCCGCACACACATGCAGGTATATGTACACACACACACACACACACACACACAACAACAAGAACACAAATAAGGTCTTTACTGGCTTTTGATTGATTTGTGTAACTACATATTCTCAAAATGTGTGTGTCAAAAACCAGACACACACATTCCTACAAGCACACTTACTGTACAGACCCTCTCCACCCCCCCGTGCATAAACAGAACGAAGGTCAGTGTAGAGAGACTGTGTGTGTGTGTGTGCGTGTATGTGTGCGTGCGTGCGTGCGTGCGTGCGTGTGTGTGTTTCCACGAGGTGAGAGGTGAGTGCAAGGATGGGGAGGGTAAGGAGAGGGGAGGCATGGGGCTTGAGAGGGAGGAAAGATGGGAGGGTGGGGGGAGAGGTGGGGTTGATGGGTTAAGGGTTTAAGTGCAGGACATCCCCTGACCCGGGGTCAAGCGCAGAGGACGGGGGGGGGGGGGGGGGGGAGGAGGGAGCTTGTTGTACCTGGATGGACACAAAAGAAGGCCAAGCAGCAGGGGGGCCGGCCTGCTAAAATAAACATCAAAGCCTGCTGGCCGTGGCCCGCTTTTGTTGCCTGGAAATGTTCCTTCCTCCCCCACGGGGGTGAGGAAGAGGAGGAGGATTCGGAGGGGGGGGGGGAGGGGGCAGAGAGGAGGAGTTGGAGGGCGAAGCAAAATGAAACGTGCTCCCACTCCAGCCTGCCAAGCTTCCCACTGGGATATTTTTGTTTTGTTTTTGATAAATAAATCACATGGTATTTTGTCACGTTAACCATTTAGCGACCGCCGAGCTCGGCCCAGTCTGAAACCTCCTCTCACTGTCTTTCACTCTGACAGAGGGAATGCGTGTGCAGGGAAGCTCTGTTCTCTCTATTTTCTCCATGTTGAAAAAGTTTGGAAAATAAAAGTTCCCCATCCTGGTGTACCTATGGAAGATGGGCTCAGACATACAAAACATTATCAGAAATCATCGCCATGACAAAAATTACTCTGCAATCATAAGTTAGATGTATATTGTCTAAACACCCTTTCAGTTTTTTGTAGTTTTATTGCCTTGTGCCCTGAAACTTCAACCCCAGACGTTTTTCACTTCCATTTGGATTCACGAACCAACAAAATCAAGACAATGAATTAAACATGAAAACATGAAACACCTTAGTAACGGACGTGCACACCTTTCCAATAACACTTTGCAGAAGCATTTTTGATTTGATAACAGTGGAAGGTGTTTGGATCAGTCTCCATAACCAGGACCAATCACAACATAATCAAACACATGAAGGTTTCTGACTCTCATGGACTCTCGTTGTTGTTGTCAGCTGGACCAGATGATCTAACACTGGCATGACTGTTGCTTGAGTCAGAGTGATGTATGAGTAGACTCATTTTACACTGTGAGTGTGTGTGTGTGTGTGTGTGTGTGTGTGAATATCCCGGCATGGATGAGGGGACAGGAGAGGGTGTGTGTGGAGTGACGGGGGGTGCGGTGGGGTGGGGTAGCGAGGGAGATGATTATGCCCATCTGTGGTGAATGCCAGGTGTGCAAACCTCCACCCCCCCCCCCCCCCCCCCCTTCCCTTCTCTGCTCGTTCATGATGATCCCCTCCCCCAGCCCCCCCCCCATCCCACCCCCCTCTGCTGAATGTCTCTCTCGGTCTCTCTCACACGCACACACGTGCACACACACTTAGCCTACATGCACACTATCACACTCCATCAACACTCTCCAGCTGGCAGGAAAAGCAACAGCCACAATCGGCGTTGCTCTAACTGGTATCAAGGGGCTGCAGTGTGTGTGTGTGTGTGTGTTCATACATGTATTTGTGTGCATGCCCCTCCACATGTCGATGTGTGTGTCTTTATGTGTGTGTGTGTGTGTGTGTGTGTGTGTAGACCTTTGTGTTTAATCATAGTATATGTGTGCATGCTAGTACACATGCATGTGCAGAACCTTTCAGTCCAGTAACCTGGTTTTGGGTTGAAGCATGTAACCGTCATAACTGAGTTAGAATAACCTGGTTTTCACCGTCTGAACAAACTCAGACTCGCACAGAACTATGGGTAGGTTTTGATGTCAACAAAAAAACATGGCAGAAAGCACTACTTACTATTACTATTTCCACTGGATCATAATTTCTTTCTTCTGTTTTAGAAGGTACCTACTATTGCTCAAAGAGGGATGCTGTTGCTGGCGGCCAAAACTTCAGACACCTTTTTGCTGGAGGGCTGTTATATCTGTGGACAGGAATATTCTGTCAACAATGATACTCAGTCACGATGTCTCAAAGGTGCATGTAAACATTGAACCTGAATAAGACCTTAACTGGAGTGCAGCCAATAGCTGGGTTACTCTGAGCATGTAAAGAAAGCTAGTGCTGTGCAAGCATGAACACAGTATCTGACACATGCTAGTTCAATGACAATGACAACAGTGTACAACCCAAATCACAAGGGCCATACACATCGTCCAAAGCACAATTTCTTATCATGAAGAATAGCTTCCGCTCAGCAATCCCACAGACGAGGTACCAAACCTACACAATCTCATACCACATCCTACAACTGCATACCGTACATGTGGTTGACAGGTCTCAGTAAGGGAAAGTACGTGAGGAATTTGGTCGTGAATTCCTCTAATCAATGGAATACCAGTTGAAATAGAAGTTGCCACTGAAAGAGTAAGTTTGACCGCAAGGCCCAGTAATGGTTGATCTTCAAAAATGACCCAACTTTGGCAATAGCATATAGAGCAAATATAGCCTACTCATGGGAGAGCAAACACTTTACCATGTTCTGTTATGGTCTGAATGGGTGCCACTAAATTCCAACTTAGGCAGTAGACATGATCCTACTGTGTCTCGTATGTTATTATATGTATTACATGTTACAGTTTTTCTCAGTCGCTTTAGTACATTTCTCGAATCATCCTTAAGATTTGCAAAACAGTAAACGCATTTCTCGAAACAATTGGTACAAACAGCACCACACAATGGATTACCTGCAAAAGCCCGTAACTTGCTCAAAATCCTTTGTTCATCTCTCAAAAGTAAATCTTTATGTCAATGAACATGTCAGTGCCATCAGAATGACAAGTCCTTGTGTCATTGAGTACAAACAAGATAGTCAAAATGCTTAGCCATGTTGTCAATATAACAGTTACTCTGATGGAAACTATGGTGAAGGGTTTGATGACAATGATTGAAAATACACAAGGCTGCACTTTTTCTGTATGGCATATATCAATTTCAAAAGACATTTACAACCAATAATTGTTCAAATTGTCATAATTGTTAGTCATTTGCCTAAATGTGCTAAAACATTTGCAAATGGTAACAAAGAGAAATGCTCTTTCTGTTGTGCACAAGAAACAAAATGTTGTCTTGACGACTTCAACTGTAATTCGAGAATTGAGCCAAAGCAACTGAGAAAAACTGTAGTGAAAGTCAAGATTCATCAATTCAGAACACATTTACAAAATAAGTCTAATAGAAATGTATAGAAAATATGCTTGACAGATTATGACAACTGGTTCAACCATTTTGCATGTAATGACTTATGCAATGAACTAGTGCCTAGATGTTCTGGGAGGTGAGACTATTCAACAGAGAACCAATATAATACATTTTGATCAACATGACATAAACTATTGATAATGTAGGAAACAGCAGACAGTTGGACATAACCATTTGCATGAATGTGCCAAAGCATTTGTAATTTGTTCAAAAGAATGAGAAGCTGCTTTTATGATGTGCACAAGTGACTAGATGATGTGGAGGTTGAACAAGTAGTTTTGAGAATTTCAATTCTGATCTGAGAAAGCGACCAAAGCGACTGAGAAAAACTGTAAATAATACATATTATTGAGTTGAGTCAGTTGAGTGTCGGTGTAAGTTCGACAGACAGGAGACAGGTGGGGAAATCTGTTTCTATTCAGACCCGGGCTGCGTGGGTGCTTAACGTTTGGATGGCATTTCAAAGCTACTGAAGTCAGCCACTTTAAGCACCGCCCAGGGGATACCAAATTTCTGTTATCAGAAAAAATCTGGTCAATAGGGGTTTCAATGTCTTTCACACCCCCTTCAAAAAGGCACTTTAACTCCAAGAAACTGTTTTTAGTGGAGTTGCCATTGCAGCGGAGGACAAAGACGAGCGGAGGACAAAGACGTCAACCAGAAAGCTAGATCTAACGCCATTGATGTTTTCAACAGCTTTCAGCTCACTGGAGTGCAACCGAAAAACTGTGCCACAGTACTGACACAGTACAGTACAAAATAAAAGATGAATCTGAAAAGTCAGTCATGTCATTTTGGCTCTATTGGCTTGAATAATTTTGGCTTGAACTCTAGAAAAAGCAAGACCTGTCAAGTGAATGGGATGAACATCACTTTTAAATTAGACACTGGTGAACATGAACCTTTACACCTGAGAGAAAACCCAGAGGTTAATTCCAAAGTGAAGGTAAAATTGAGAGCGTATAGTGGTGAAGCTATAGCAACAGCAGGTACATATTATTTATATGTGACCATAGCTGGGGAAATTCACAAAGTTCCATCTGTGATAGTCAAGGGAAATAAGCCACCAATCATTGGCTTAAAGACATGTAATACACTAGGTACTAGTCAATCGAGTACATGTGGTAAAATGTACAAAATGTGAGCAACATTGAGGATGCAGATGTGTTCCAGGGTCTTGGTAAACTAAAAGCCCAACCTGCAATTGAACTTGATACACCTAGACCAGTTATTCATGCACCAAGCACGAGACAAGCCTAAAGCAGAGCTACTCAGGTTAGAGAACCTAGATGTAATGGAAAAGGTCAAAGAGCCAACCCCATGGGTCTCACTTTGACTGTGTATAGATCCTAAAGAGCTAAATAAGTATGTTCAACGAGAGCATGTTCAGTTGCCCACACGAGATTCATCTTTGGTGATATCGCAGGTGCAAAATACTTCAAAGTTCGGCGCCTCAGCAGGTTTTTGGCAGGCCTGTTTAGATAAACAGAATACTACAACGTGCACATTCAACACACCATATGCAAGATATTCTTTTAAAGGCTTGCCATTTGGTTTAACGTCAGTACCTGATGTTTTCCACAGACCGGTAAACTAGCTTTTGAAAGCATCCCAGGGACAAAGGTGTACATTGACAACATACTGGTTTGGGGCCAAACACCAGAGGAACATAATGCTAGGCTCAAGAAAGCGCTAGACGTAGCTAGAGCCAGTGGGCCAAACCTAAACGGAAACAAGTGTCAGTTTAGAAAAACTGAGATTACATTCCTTGGTGGAAAGCTCACACATGAGGGAGTCCAGATAGATTTGAGCAATCACAGCAATCAAAACAGGTCACCTCCTACTGATAGAGAAGACATGGTCAGTTATGTAGGGAAATTCATTCCAAGATTACAGAATGGCCCTCAAATCAAATCACCACAAAGAGTTTGAAGAGTTAAATGTGCTCATTATACAAGCACCAGTATTACAGTACACCACTGCTTCTGCAGATTCATCCATAGGTGCGGTACTTCTACAGCTGTACGGTGCTAGGTGGAAGCAAGTATCTTATGCTTCTAGAGCCCTTCTGCACTAGCTTTAACATATGGGTGTGAGTGTAAAAAGTTCCAGAAACCAATCACAAGCCATTATTACCATAGCTAAGAAAGGTTTGGCAAACACTCCGCCAAGGGTCCAGAGGTTATTTCTAAAACTTCAGAAGTATGACTTGAAGCTTGAGTATGAACCGGGCACTTGTAGCAGATACCTTATCGCAAGCTTTTGACAGCTCAGAGTCAACAGAGAGATATGAGTATGCGGAAAACGAAACATGTTAGTCTGATCAGGAAATCTTGTCCAGTGTCAGATGAAATGTCAGATGAAATGTTATTGCCACGGCAACAGTCGAGGATGAGACCCTCAAAACAGTGATACTTGTGATCACACAAGGGTGGTCAAAAGAAACATACCCTCACCTTACACATAGTACAGAGATGAGTTATCTGTGCTTGGCGGCATCCTGTTTTAAAGGGTCATGGATTGTTATTCCAATTCCAAGTTCTACGGGATAACACACTGCTCAAAAATCAACTCAAATCAAGGGCATTTGGGAATGGAGAAGCCCAAGAGAAAAGCCAAAGTAGTGTTATTTTCGCCAAACATGAACTCTGACAGTCAGTGAATGCAACACATGTCAAAAGTTCAGAAGCAAACAGAGCAAAGAGCCCACATGACAACATGGTAGAAAGGCCATGGAGCAAAGTGGGCATCAATCTCTTCACATTGGAAGGAAAGGAACGTTTTGGCCTAAGACTATTACTCACACTATCCAGAGATGGCATTACTTAGAGATACAACTGCCTCACATGTAATCACACAGGTCAAATCTAGCTTCGCTCGACATGGACGTGGCTATGACTGCTAATGGAATAGCCCCAAGTCCCCACTATCCTCAGTTGATTGGGTTAATCGAAAATGGCAGTCAAGGTAGTGAAACTGTTGATCAAAAAGGCAGTGGATTGAAGTACAGAGCTGTTTTTAAAGCAGGACCTACCTCCTGCTGAGTTACTGCTCAACAGACAGCTGAAAACTAGAATACCAGCATTGTTGGAAACAAAAACAACCCAGTGCGTTTACCTCTTCAAAGGAAAGAGAGAAGGTGTTACAGAAACAATACGACAAGCACGTTCAAGTCATTGAACGTGCTTAATCCACAAGACATAGTGAGATTGCACAGCGGTAAAACCTGGAACATCGATGAGTTTTGAGAAATGTCACACCAAGGTCTTATGAGGTAATCAGTACTGATGGTGCTGTTATGAGACGTAACAGAGGAGACTTACCGCAGGTACATGAAAACAGGTAGTCGGGAGTCAGAGCCAGCATCTGTCACAGTGGCTTACAACAGCATACTCAGTTAAGCGCTACAATGATTTGGGGGAGCTGGTGTTGTTACGTGTTAGTGACCACAATCTCAATTTGCATGGCCTTGAACTAGCTTTCCGCTCATTGCACATGGCTAATGAATAGCATGACGTTCTGATTTGGTCATTTCGGTGATATAACACGCTCTTCCCTGCACAAACCTTTACTGAATCAGGGCCGGAGTGTGTTGGACTGGGCAGTTGTTCAATATGATTTTATCAGTCATGGACTTTGGTTCCTTAAAAAGCCAATCAATAAGAGAGTTTGAACAGGGGCTGGTCAATTGTTTGACTAGACGTGGGACTGGTCAATTATGCCATGCATGCATAAAATGAAATATGTCTAGGAGAAAACAAGACATTGGCTGGAATGCTTTGAACTGTACATGAAAACAAAATAAACGACATGCCATGGCTCTCAATCCAATGGAACTCGAGACTTTGGAACTCAAGGAAACATTTTCCACCACCATGAAGAATGGTGTCACATCCCTTTAAGCGAGTTACAAACAACTGTAGAATCTAATGGTGACTTGAAGGTGTTATGGTGGCTCCTGTTATTCCAGCGCCCTTCTGCAGCACTGATGCTTGTTTGTAATGTGGTAACCGGGAGGTAGACATGCACACACTTTGTTTTCATTTGTTCTGTGATTTTCTTACCTTAAAATAGCTAATGAAACAATAGTGACAGAATCCACGAGCTCCACGTCTCTGTTTTGCATTGCTTACCCTTTTTTTTTGCGTGCAGCAAAACCCCGTAAGGTGAGACACTTCAAACGTAACTTAGCAACGCCATGCACCAACATGTGGTTCCTGTGTTTCACTTTTTGTTCTCACTTAAATCATTTTCTATGATTACAGGTTTCTGTAATTTGTTCTGGACCACAAACTTTTGTTTCTTTTTTTTCATGTGTACATACTTCTGAGCTGGAGAGATGCGTCTATAAATCTCCTACAGGGAAGATGGAAATGGAGGAAGGTGGATCCTCCTCCACCACTCGTCAAAGAAAAAAAACAAACTGTAAATACTGTAAAATGGGCGTGTAACCTCTTTGAAAGTGCATATTATGGTCTGCATAGAAATAGAGTGGGATAGAAAGTTACGAGCAACAGTATTTCAGCAAAACGTGACGAACTATGACATTTGGGGGCTGACATGGTAGCAGATACACCCAACAGATACGGCAGATCACAGTGACCAATTGTCTATAGTTTATTTAGAGGGAATCTGTGGCGTTCATCCTCGGTGCTTAACCTGAATTACTTCAGTGCAATATATCCAATTCTGTAATTGAATTATAAACCGTCCGCTAAGCCCCTCAGATAAGGGAGGCAGCTCACCAAATGGAAAAATGATTTGCTCAGGTTTGCTCTGAATTATGATATGCAGATACTCTTTTGCCGGACAGTACTCTTTAGACTTGCAGGGAATGTGAAATGGCTTTTACCGCCAGTGCACAGGAAGAATATAGTGAGAAATTCACAATGTAATGGTGAAATAGTGCAACTCATAGATGCATACATGCAACTGTGATGTATTATTATTTCTGAAGCTATAAAAGGCTGAAAAAGAACATTATTAGCGAATAATAACATATGAGAACTATTTTTTTCCACATAATAAAATATCGTTCTTCATGTTTTTATGTCTTTTGTTCTGTGAAGTTGTCGAAATCAAAAATTTAAAAACATTGATAGAACTGATTGTATGTATACACACTTACACATGTGGGCATAGACACACACACACACACACACACACACACACACATAAACGCCTACGATTGAAAGAATACAACAAAACAAACACATTCAAACCTCTTTTTGTGTGTCTCTTTCTTTCTCTCTCTCCCACAAACACACACACACACACACACACACACACACACACACACACACACTGCGGGCCCCACAAGCGGAGAGGCCGCAGCTCGTAAAGCAAGCGGTGACGGGCTGATTGATCCCCTGGTGAAAATGGGCGATATTCCCCCCACATCGATATCAATAAAGCCTCTTAGGCTCGAGGCTTCTCAGGGCCTGCCTTTGTTTCTCTTCCGAAGAGAGCTAAGAAAAATCTATAGACAATTGATGGTGTCTGGGAGAAAGGCTCTATTGGAGTATATCAAATCAACGTATCGGAGAAGGGAAAGTTTGCCCTGTGAATTAGACTGTTTTTGCTCCAAGTTCAGCGATAGAGAGAGAAGGATAGGGGTGGCCATGTTCTGAAAACACGGAGAAGGCGGATAATAGGCAAAGGTTAGTCAAGGGAACGCCTTTTTTGGGATTTGATCGATGAATATGATTCTGGTGAAATCCATCCTCATTGGCTAATAGCCAATTGTAGTGTAGTAGTATTGGTTGAGAAAGAAATGTGGATATAGGCTGCAGCTGCTGTAACTGAAGAGATTGAATCAGCTCCACAACACTGCAAATGCTACTGTATAGCAGGTGTGGGGAAGTGAATGGTTTGTTCCATCACTCCTTTTACTATCTTAAAACAATACACCAGGTTTTGGGGAGATTGCCCATTGGTCAAATAATATACATACATGTATCTAGGTTTGTTTTTATTGTTGAAACTATTTCAGATCAACAACGACCTATTCAGCCAAGTGATTTTTAGCTGTACAGTCTCCCATCATCCACCACCATCACATCCTATGTAAGCAGGGAAAGTAGTCCCTGCTAGGTCAAAACAGTACTTTATTTTTATTCTACCAATCTCAACACAAAACCGCCAGATTTAGCCACGTAATCATTTAAGATTATTTACCATTTAGCTTTAGAGCTGCTACAAGTTCTCATTTTCTCACTTTTGAGATAATACTAGTGGCCTACTATCACTCAACATAGTGTCTGCTAAAGTGTTAGCATGGAGCCTACTATCACTCAACATAGTGTCTGCTAAAGTATTAGCATGGCGCCTACAATCACTCAACACAGTGTATGCTAAAGCAGTGGTCTTCAACCCTGGTCCTCAGGGCCCACAGCCCTGCTGGTTTTCCTTCCTCCCAGGTAGTTAATTACATTCACCTGGTGTGCCAGGTGAATCAGCCATGTTAATCAGCCCCTGATGAGACGGCTGGAATGAAAACCAGCAGGGCTGTGGGCCCTGAGGACCAAGGTTGAAGACCACTGTGCTAAAGTGTTAGCATGGCGCCTACTATCACTCAACATAGTGTATGAAAATGATCCAGTGATCTACCAGGGACACATGGATGATTGTGGTGTCTATGTTCTCATCACTTAATGGGTAAGTTGACCAACGGGACAATCATGAACCAGACCAGTGTAGCCAAGCCCGTCCCAACCCAACCAAGTTAATTACAGACATTGTTTAGCTTTACTCAACTGTGACAACCTAAATAAAGCCCAGAGACAGAAGACCTTCCACCGCTGTGGTCCATCTACAGACTGAGCTGTGAGACAACGTCATGTTTTTAATTGATAATTATGTTCCGTTATGTCCCCGCTGATTGAAATAATATGTTTTTTTTCATCCCCCCCCCCTCTTTCTTTTCTGTTTCACTGGGGGTTGAGTGGTTGAAGGGGCCCTGAGCAGGCCGGCCTCTGGTGATTATTCTCCACCAATCACTGTGACGCTCTAATTGCAGTCCCAGCCGCTAATTTATGCACGCCTTTGTTTTCTTCAAGGAATGCGTTTCAAAAACACATCAAACGATTTCTGATATGTAAAGAATATAGCGAAAAGGAACGCGCTTAAAAATAAATTCAGGATTATTTTCATATGATAATAAGTCATAAGAAAATGAGGAAATCAAAAGGGAAGTCATATGATGATGTATGGGTGTGGATACGGCACGTATTGTTTTTTTTTCTCCCTCGCCTTGAATACATTTCCATATTTTCACAGTTTTCATTTGCCTTAATCTGAAGTTATGTAGGACAGTTTGCTGACCATCATTCACAAGCTGTTGGCATTTCTGCACATAGTCTGTCAAGCACAGATCTAGCGCAGACGTAAATGGCATTGTTTTTAATGTAAATGATGCCGCTGTGACGAGGAGCCGTTAAACACACACACACAAATACACAAAGATGCACAGTTTACAACCCCCCCCCCCCCACACACACACACACACACTCTGACACCAGTGCACATGGGAACATCGGTATTTACTTTATGCATGAGGACAGGTAAAAAACACACAAATCCACGGCGGACACCGGCTGTAATTGAATGTGACTCCCTCTGTATACTATCCATAGCTCCAGGATCCCGGCAGCTAATTGGAATATACAGTTCCCTAAACCGCCGGTGAACTCCGCAGAGAGGCTGGGCTGTCAGACGGCGAGGGCCCCCGCCGTGGGTTTTTCGCTGTGTTAGGGCGGCGTGGGACTCTCTCAACATTGAAGATGAGGGCTAGAATGAGAGGCAAATTGGAAGCTCCAAAGCAGGACGGGATGATGGGATGCACGTCCCCGTGAGAGTGTGTATGCAGTGCGCGTGCAGTCCGGTGCACGGTCAGGTGTGTTTGTGTCTCCCTTTCGACTGCATTTTGATGGGTTGTGAATAGAGGACGTCACCGCGGCTCTCGTTGCTGTCTATTACGGTTGGTGTCAAAAGACTGGCGGCGTGCCAGGAGCTTAGGAAAACCGCCTCGGCGTTCCTGTGCGTTTTTTGTTAGTTCAGGTGAATGGTGTATTTGGATTATCAGTGTTGGAACAGCAAGCAGGGTGTTTGCTTTTATTTTTAGTTCTCTGCCCCCCTCACAGAGCTCATGTTTGTGCTGCAGTCCTTGACCAATGATGTCCACGCTATCTTCTTCAGATGGGTGTAGCCTACTTCCCTGTTTTCTTGGACTGTCTACTGTAAAATCTTCCCCTATGCTCCGCCTCCTTGCTATGCTGTGTCAATAATCCCTCTCAAATTCAGGTAATAATCTGTGAAATTTTCATATAAATAATGTCCATTTTGTTACTCTCTATCACCAATTCATATAACATAATAGTGATTCAACCTCCAGTTCATGAAAGCTTTTCCTTTTGCTGTTCTAAACACCCGGCGTCTGGTCGGTCTTTCCTGGGGAAAAATCCTCTGGAGACAGGAAGTGATGCGTCACCTACAGAAACTCAAACTTCATCAACAGAAAATCCAAGAAGAAAGACATCAGAGTACTGGCCTCACTGTTTGATTGACAAGTTGTCAAAGATGTCACCGATAAACAAGAATCTCGCACCATTTTGATGCTAGATTCAGCAAGAGCAAGGTTGGCTCTTTGTGGGGATGAACTTGAATCTTTTTCAGATTTCTCTCTTTTAGCCCGGTTGTTGTATGTGAAACCACTATTTGCATACGTCCAATTCTTCACTGGACCTCCAAGATGGTTGCTGGGAAATTTCCGATGCAGCCGCAAAGCCTCTATTGAAAAGCCGTGGGATTTGTCCAATCGCTGTAAAATTAGATTGGTAAATAGAAAAGAACGGAGTGAGCCTTCCTCCACAACGGATGAATAGAGGTTGAATGGTAAAGTGTAGCGAGGCCATTTGGAAGCAAAGGAAGGCAACCAAGTTAGAAAACATTT
>JAXDDX010000265.1:327500-392494 GCA_034670405.1 Hoplostethus atlanticus
GTGTGTGTGTGTGTGTGTGTGTGTGTGTGTGTGTGTGTTCAGTAGAGACGGGGGAGGGAGGGTTTTTGCTGCAGAGGGAGGGGAGGTGCGAGGGGGGGGGAGGGAGGGAGGGAGGTGGTAGGCGATAAAGACTCTGTGAGTGGCAAGTGTACACGGATAGCTTCACATCAACTGCCAATATGTTGTGAGGCCGCGGTAACAGGCGAGGGTCTCGGGGGAGGGCTGCGGCAGAGCAGGCCAGCAGCAGACGGAGAGGAAAACAATTTCTGGTGCCAATAACCCCGAGCGGCACAGATGAAAAATGTTTTAATATTTGCAGCTGCTTTATGGCAGCCGGCGTGACAGTGATGGAGTCAATGTCAGCTTTTTCCTTTTAAATGTCATGCTCTGTCTCAGGCTGTCAGGAGTGCCTGGGCGTGTGTGTGTGTGTGTGTGTGTGTGTGTGTGTGTGTCTGGAATTGATCTTTCCCTCTTGTAAAGTGCCCAAATGTGAGCCCGCCCTCCCCTTCCCTTCACCATTTTTGCCCCAAACCACCCCTTTGTGCTCGCGCGCCTCCTCATCGTCCTCCCTCCCTCCTCCTCCCTTTCTATCCTCCAGTTGTCCATAAAGACAGTGCGCTCAGCTGTCAGATGAAACTCCCCAAACCCGGCAGCCATCATTTAGATAATCACTTCCTCCTCTTTGCATTTTATTTGGATTTGATTATTTTTCATCTGCGGCAAGATGGAAACCGTAAATTACATCGTGTCCCCTATGCCTTTGCGGAAATCAAACACGCAGCCAGAATCACAGAATCAGCAAACGGAGAGAAAAAAAACGCGACGAGAGCCTCAACTTTGGACGCACACACAGATACTATGATGTAGCAAAGCCCGGTAGGAGTTAATCACAGTGAATCGTGACTAAAATCAATCAGAGGTTTTATTGCATCTGAGTTCAAATGCAGCGTGAAGCCGTGTATACGTGTTTGCACCATTCCTGCACTATAATACACCATGCATCTGGCATGTCTGGGGTTGGGGTTGTTATTCCTGCAGCATTCTGCCACAAACAGTTTTGCACATTGTGTGTGTTACAGCATATTATAACACGTGATTACCTCGATCACGATGTATATATTTTGCCGGTGCAACGCCTTAAAGCGTTATCGCCATTTCTGATCGTCAACCTCTTAAAAACACCCCTACACGTCATTGCCCATCTTTTGTTATTTGAGGTGTTGAGTGTTTGCTATTGTTCCCTGACCTGCTGCAGATCCCTTTGACCCAGACTTGCTCCCACTTAGAGGGTCAGAGGTTAGACCAGCTACTATCAGCGAGCCCCCCCCTCCTCTCTCTCCCCCTGTAAGTAATGCATGTAATGTGGCTGGGTCAAAGAAGTACTTATTACGAGGCAATGTCTTAAGTCATTTGGTCTCATATTCCAAATCTTGTGAAAAACTGAAGAAATGAAAAAATTATGAGAAATCATGTTTCATAATTTCCTTGAATCAAATGATACTGGGAGGAAAGAACAAGGAATTATCTCAGCCAAAACAAATTTTGTCAGGTGCATATGTTTTTTGCAGTGTAGCTGCATCAATGCACAATTACTGTATGTATGTGTGTGTGTGTGTGTGTGTGTGTGTGTGTGGTATGTTCTTCCAGCAGGAAAGCACAGTTTCAATTAAAGCCGTTTGATCCGCCAGCACCGTGGGACGGGCCTGAGTGCAGGTTGACTGGAGGCAGGCAGCGTTGCTCATTTGCCCCCCCGCTGGGCGTCTTAGTGGGGGACTGATGTGTAATCCAAGTCCCGGGTTTGTGGGCCCACCCAGGACATCTCACCTATAATAGCAGCCTATTCCCCGAGGCTGGACCCCTGCTGGAGGTGTGAGAGGGCCAGCAGCAAGACAGTCATGGACGCCGCATGTCCACTAATTTATTTTTCTCTGCACTCTGGGGAACAGTTTCAGGTACAGATCGACTGATAGGGGCTTCTGAAAGCCAATACCTCCGTAGTGAAGATGTGGCTAGCCAAGATTTTGTGCCGATATTCGATAAGTTGACTTTTTCTTCTTTCTTTTCTTCTTCTTCTTTATTTTTAATCAATGTTTCTCCTATAATTGACATGACAAATGACAAATTCATTCACAAAAAACATTTTCAAAACTTAAATGAGTAAATAAAATGTGTAAAGAATAAAGACTACAAGACTTTTATCCAGGTGGCAGGGCTCAGGGACACTGATATATCGGTCTAACCCGAGTTGCAGATCATCTGCAGGTTTTCAGAAATGAGGCTACTCTCCAATTGAACATATTTAATTAAAGTATATGAAACTATAAATGGTCAGAATAAGAAAAAGGACACCAGGAAATTAATTGCTAAGGGACAGGAATTCCAGCTGTGTTGAGTGAGCAGTCAGCATGCATATTGTACTACTAACCCTGTTCTGGATTAATCTAAACCTACAGCGCGAAGAAACCTGTCATGATGGTGACAAAAGGAAACCCTCAATTTAATACTTTTTAAGGCCTTAAATTGATAAAATGACTTTTTCAAACTTTTTAAGGACCCACAGATATTATAAAATCAAAGTTTCAATGAGTTGTGTTTAAATTTCCTTTGAATGACGTGCAAAATGTATGGCGACTGTGTTGGCGACTGCTACTGTTTAGCTTCACAGGTCAGATGTTGAAATATATCCCGAACATTTGGTAACTCATATTCGTCAATGCACAATAAAAATGTTACCAACGTTTTTTTTTAGATTTCCTTTCATGATGTGATCTGTTTCCATCAGGTCACAATTCCTCTCTTTGTTTGGACGTGCAGTTTTGCCACGGCTTGTGTCTTCGGCGTCTCCACCGCCCGGCCTAATTAAACTGCTCAATCAGTTAACGACTCCAGCGAACACAGTTAAAGGGGAATTAAGCGCAAAGGAGAGATTGAGGAGAGGAGCGGTCGGAAATGCTGAGGAGACGCTTCGCCCTCGTCTCCTGTGTAAAATAAAAAAAACGGGGGATGGAGCCGCGGAAGAGGAGGCCATTAAAAAGTGAACAGAGGGTGCCGAACTGTTTGCTGCCGCGCGGCTGCTGCGGGCGAGCGAGCCAATCGAGGTGCTTGTTTAAATGGGAAACGGGACGTCTTCACAAAGAGGCAAATTAAAAGCACTTTGCTCTGTTAAGCAGAGGGGAGACGAGGGAAAAAAGGGGGGGGGGGAGGAAAAAAACAAAAGAAACTGCAACAGAAGCGAGATGCATCTTGGAGGAACTGCAGCTGTTCGGTCCTTCGCTGCATCCTCATCCTCATCCTCATCCTCATCCTCATCCTCATCCTCATCCTCAAATCGTTTCAGATCAATTACACGTAAATGGCTTCGGAGTCAGATTCATCACGGTGGTTTTAGGCATGAAAGATACACGCAAGGCAACCGGGATGCGTCGCAAAATCACTGAAAGCGACCGGAGAGCGGCAGCGTTACAGGTGCACGCACACACACACACACACACACACACACACACACACACACAAACACACACACACAGTATACACAGAGCAGTGTCTCGCTGCAAGGTGCTACTCCCCTCTGCTCTTCCATCCTTTCCTCCCTCATTCTCTCCACTCCTCTCCTATGTTCTTCTCTCCTCCCCTCTTTCATTCTCTTCTCTTCTTCCTTCTCTCCTCCCTACCTCCCTCCCTCCTCACCTCCTCTCTCCTAGCTCTCCCCCTCTTCCTCTCAGCTCCACATGGCTCCCTGACTTCCTGGACGAAGCCCAAAATGATTCAGGCTCATTATGCAGGATGCCGTATGGGGGGAGAAAACTAGAATGCAGAAAGAAAAAAGAGAAAGAGAGAGCGATAAAAAAAAAAAGAGGAGGGACGGAAGAGAAAGAGCTTAACAGCATCTGTCGGCCTCTGAGGTAAGGCACGCTGCATCACACAGCACAACCACATCAAAGTGTTTGGCATGTTGTAGGCCGGCAACATTTGGAGTGTGTTTGGATTTTTGCTGAATAACGACAATTCATGTCTCACACACACTCAGACATACACAGTGAAGTATGCACACACACACACACACATACATACACACGGCCAACACACTTTTATTTGAGCATTTTTGAAAGTTTGTCTATCTGTGTGTGAGGAAGGGAGTGTGTGTGTGTGTGTGTGCACACAAATGTGTAGGTGGGCGTGTGCGCTTGCAAACGTGTCTAGTCATGCACGCATATATATGTGTGTGTGTGTGTGTGTGTGTGTGTGTGTGTGTACACCTGTGTGTGTCAGGTGTTTGCGAACGCTGAAGGGGACTGAGTGTTTTCTGACGCCTGTCTGGCTGCGCCCGTCTCAATGGGGCATGGAGGTGTCATCTGCCCAGGCCTCAGTGCTCACACGCACACACACACACACACACACACACGTATAATACACACACACACACACGTGGCCGGACCTGCACAGTGTGATGAGATCACAGCAAGCTCTGGGCTGTCTCTGTTCTTCACCGCTGAGAGGGAAAGAGTGATAGAGTGTCTGTGTGTGTGTGAGAGAAAGAAAGAGAGAGAGAGAGAGAGAGAGAGAGAAAGAGAGAGAGAGAGAGAGAGAGCATAATCCTGCCACTAAACAGCACGTCTGCTGTCACAGTGGACTTCAAACTTCAGGTGGCACCGTACAGTGTAAATTTAAACTTCTACTTTGTGAAATCCTTTAATTCGGCGAGCGTCTGAAACAGACGTCAGCGGCCTCGCCCCTCCATTACATCGCTCTGTTTTGATGCCGTCTGCGAACCTGTCTTCATAACAATTTGGCCGTATGAAAACGCTCGGAAAAAAAACAAAACAAAAAAAACATCGCATCGCAGTAATTTTCCCGGGCAAAAAGCCTCTTTGTGCCACAACTGTTTCTACTCATTACCGCCGGAGCTAGTGTATTCTAATGGAAAATCCAATTAGCCTGTACGAGGGAAAGGAATGCTAATGGGGATCACAAAAGTCTTGAGTGCTTAACAACGTGCATTCACGCAGCGGCTGGCTGCACAATTCATTTGGCAACCATCAAGGAGTAATTTGAGGAAAAGGTACGAAAGGCTGCACACTGATTACAGAAAATGTACCTGTTTGTACGCTCGGCGGTCCGGGCGTCGACTTGCTTCAGCCAATCGGATTTGTCCGGATCATTAATACGGGTTTTGCTTCTGCATGTGGCGGTGGCGATACCAGGTTTTGCACCGGGGGGAGTAAAGTTTTGCAGAGTTTAACCTATAGGTGAGAGTTTGACCTTTGACCTTTCTACCTAACTAGTCAGCCCAAATCATCCAAAAACTGTTATTATCTCCATCCATCGATTTGTTTCCCCATATTTAGTTGTCTCCCTCTTTCAGGTGACATCTTCAGGATGACAAGAGAATTGGAACATCACTGTGTTTTGGAGCGGTAACGGGCGGTAACGGGAGAAGCAGCATCACAAGTAAAGTAATAGTACTAGTATCTGGGGATGTGTTGCATAATGCGGCCAACATGTGCTCCTCTTCCTTCCATCGGCGTCCTCGGTGGTTCCTGGTTGGCCAGCAGGCAGCAGAGTTAACCAGACACTGAGAGAGAGACAGCGGGCCGGCCCAAGAGCTCCTGCTTCCTGTCTGCGCCGGTTGCCATGGCTGCAGCTGACTGACAGCTCTGCCAACAGCAATGAAGGGAGATGGGAGAATGGGATGGAGACGGGGTGTAAGAGGTTGACACGGGGGTGAGAAAACAAGGGCCTCTGTTTTCCCTCATCTTGTTTTTTAAGTCCAGTGTAGCGAGGGGAAGGGGTCAGGTGAGAGAGGGAGGAAGAGACCCTCCGCCGTTGTTGACGCCCGCCAAATAAATCAGATTTCTAATGATTGGACGTATGACAAGACGCCGGTGACAGCCCCGCCCTCCCCTCTCCTCCACCCCTCCCTCCCTGTCCTGATCTCCCAATTCGTTTTTTTCTCCCCATTCTTCCATCAATCTTTTGTGTTATTCCCTCCCCCCTTTTCCTATCCCTGTTTCCTCACTGCTTCACCCCCGTCTCACCCCTGTCCTTTCCTTTTCTCTCGTCACCTCACTCCTCTTTTCTCTTCTCTGGTCCATTCCATTGCTTCCTGTTTTTCTCCCTTGCATCCTTTGCTACTTTCCCTCCCTCGATCCCTACCTGTTATTTCTTCTTCTGTTATTCCTTCCTTTCTTCACACCATTTATTCCATCTCACCTCTTTCCTTTCCTTTCTCTTTCTTTCCTTTCATCTGTCTTCGCCCCGCTACTTCCCTGTCTTCCCCCTTCCTCTCCCTTGCATCCCTCCCTACTTTCTCTCCACTCCGTCCCTCCATCCGAGAGCTTCCTGTCAGCTACACTGGGAGCGAGCAGAGCGTTACCCCGCGAGACTGACGCCAGCTACCTTGCATTGTGCTAATAACAGCAGAGCAAGTAGGAATGCATACATGTCATGTACCAGGCTGCTACGCTGTCAGCTCACCGCCTCGGCAGCAGACAGACAAGAGCAAGAGAACAAGACGCCGCTAATTCCCTCCCTCTCTCTCTCACACACTCTCCGACAAGTGGACAGACGAGGCTGTTTTTGGTGAATGCAGCAGATGGTATTTGTTTCAGGAGTTGTTTCAGGCTGAAAGTGAGTCGGAACGTGGGGGGCGTTGTGGGTGGCCGGCGAGGTGAATTCCTGTAAAGTGATAACCCACCACATTTTCCTGTAAATACATTTCTATTTTGCCAACTGACATGACACACTAGGCCCCCGTGATTCAACCTCAGGCCATGTTCACGAAAGCTTTTCCATTTGCTGTTCTAAACACCCCCGGGGTTTCCTAGGAAAAAGGAGCGCACACAGGAAGTGATGCGTTGTAGCGTCACTTAGCGTTTTGTTTGGAGCAAACAGAAGAAGAACTGGGTAGTTAGCATGAGCGGCGATAGCCACCGTGGCTGGACAGACAAAGAAAAGAGCGCCACCTACAGAAACTCCATCAACAGAAAGCAGAAGAAGACGTCACAGTACTGGACACACTGTTTGATTGACAGGTGATCTCTGGGAAGTGCATTACGTCATTTGTTGCATTGATGCATTCAGTTGTGTTTCAAATGGACCATAATATATCAATAGAAGGGAGCAGTCGTTTCCTTCAGTGTCCAAATTGTTTTGCACCCATTGCTGCGTTCTCACATTCTCACATGAACCCAACGAAGGTGAAACCACTCCAGGACTCAATAACTGCTCTAACCTGACTAACCTGAACACATCCTTATGGTCCGTTGTGGTTAAATCCATTTTTGATCACGTTTGCTTCACATACATTCGCTCGTGGGACGCATTCTGAACCGCAATCATCCCTTGAAATATGTGGCACCGAACAGTCTTAGGTTACCGTCATAGGCCTCTTGTGTCTCAAACCTTCTTGACATCCTGTTTATCACCTTGGCTGCAGGTGTGTGCCCACTGGGGACATGTTTTGGCAGCGACGGCTTCTTCTCTCTGTGTTTTTAATATCAAAAGACATGTGAGACAGAGCGTGTTTTATTGCCCAGGGTGTTGTGCAGACATTTGAACTTCTATCAAAAAAGTACCCCATTTTCAAACGGCTTTTCAATCTCAGCAGCAGTGATGGCCATGATCAGTGGTTCCCCATCTCCTAGAGACAAGGTGTTTGGTGCACGCGGCATCTTATCCGTGGATATGTGGTGTGTTTTGAACTAACCGGTGGCATTTCAAACCCATTCTTTTGCTGTTATAACCTTACCAAATGATTGACACACCACCACCATAGGTTCTTCTCTATGAAGGTCACAAAAACATCTCTTGCAAAAGCAAAATTAATAACAGCCAAATAAGTGATTTGTTGAGAAATTGTCTGGAAATTCAAAAGAGGTGAAGTTCTCCGGTTGTTTTTCTAACCTACCTTTAAACTGATCTCGATCTCTGTGCTCTTTTACCCCCTGGTACAGAATACCAGCTTACAGCTCTGCCTGTTTGTGTATCACTCATCAATGCAACATCAATATGATCCACGCCAGTCGGCAAAACAAGTGTGTATTCATTTGTTTCCATTGGTCTCATGGTAATTCACAGGGAAATCACATAAAAACAGTGTTCCAGTTGTTTAAAACCCTCCATGTCAGTGTTGCTTCTCCCAAAAAAACTAGTTTCTGTTCATGCGTTGACCTTTTTTTATTTCAAAGCATACTATGAACATGATGTAGCGTTGGGATTTACGACTCAAGACACAAAAAAACAGGAAGCATGAAGTGGTTAAGAAGCTGTGGCTTTTTAACTCCCCCCCACCTCCATCCCAACACACACACCTAATGTACACACACACACACACACACTCGCCTGGCTGTGTAGCAGCAGAGACGCTGGGTCTAGACGGGTTTTGTTAGGTATTGCTTTGGGGATCAAGACAGAAATCTGCACTTTGATGTTACTTGGAGTAAATCCATATTCCAGATTCACACTGAAGACTGAAGAAAAAAAAAAGTGATTGTAGAGAGATTACGATGTGAGGCATGTAAACACCACACACACTAAGATCATGTGATTGAGCTCTTATCACTCTGAGACCAGACAGAACATGTAGACACCGTCACCACATTTCTTTAAGTGGGATCAAGTTCTTCATGTGAAGCGGCGACGTAGCTCATGTCACATGTACACCAGAGTATTATGGGAGGCGTCACTTTGCCGAATCGTGAAAACGTCTAAATGTCAGTATTGAACCGGCAGTGTAAACGTGGCCGCTGCTTCCTGCTGTATAAACACAGTGTGTAGAGGTGCTTTCCCACTCTCGCTCTGGATCCTAACGCCGCTATGTACAAGCTCTACATCACCCAGAGAAGATTTATAAGCACCCCCTTTTTCTGCCTCCCCTCCCTTCCCCTATAGACCAACTTGGCCCCCCCCCCTCTGACCCATGTCTGTGTCTGTCTGTCTGTCTCCAGGAAGAGGAAAGATCAGCGGGCCTGTTGATTTATGAGTGCTTAGCTCTCTAATTCACTGTGCTAGGCTGGTGTGTGTGTGTGTGTGTGTGTGTGTGTGTGTGTGTGTGTGTGGGTGGGTTTAGTGGGTTGGCGGGGGGGGCTCTGCAGAGAGGATTGTGGGATATAGGGCGGAGGGGGGTGGGGGGGCATGTTTTGTGTCGGTGCTGATGTACTGGGTGGGTCTCGCTTCCTCGGGGTAATTCATGGACGGTAAATGCACATGCAAGCACACACACACACACACACACACACACACACACACACACACACACACACACACACTCGCCCACACACTCACACACATAAGTGTTGGAAGGGTGAGTCGATAGCTCAATAGCCTCAGTGGGACCCCGAACTGCATGCCACCACCCCCCACGAACCGTCCCACCCACACACACACACACACACACACACACACACACACACACACTTACAAGATAAATGGAAAATGGACACATAAATGTCTGAGTCCTTTCTGTTGAAGTCAAGGGTGATCAAGAAGTCCAGTATTGAGTCATCATGTTATTTTTCTAACAAGGTGAGAAATAAAGTTTGATTTTGATCATTTCACTTGTTTCACTTCACTTGATCCCTTGTTTCAAGATACTGACGCTTGTTTCAAGAAAATCCCCCAAACAAGTGAAACTGAAGTGGAATTATTTATTTGAAGTATTACTAAAACCAGATGTATCGCTGAATATGAGACTAGACTTCTTTCTGTGGAGGCTCTTCTTATGACAGGACCGCTTTCCAGTCTGAATCACAGGTTCGGTCCAGGCCGACTCCTGACAGATCACTGTTATAGACTGTTATCGGCGTGTTTGAAAAAGGGGCGCGAGCGCGTCGAGCTGGAAACACATGAACCGTTCTGTTCAAAGACGAAAAAGAAGAAAAACAAAACAGAAACACAGAAGACACAGTTTACATCTCCTGTTCCCCGGAGAAACAACCGAACGCATCTGCCCCGAATGTCCTGCATGTGCCAGGACTGGGATGTGATCTACCGCCCTGCCGCCGCCGAGCGTGACGGGACACGTGAGGAAGGGCTAATTCTGCACAATTGACTGGCAACCCTTTTTGGCTCAGTGGAATTACGGCCTGATTAATCAGCCATGATTAGCGGTTAGCGAGGCCCGGTGGACCGCAGGGCCCCCGGTGTGGCTCGCTCTTATTTATTTATATACCTCCACCCCTCCACCCCGCTTCCCTGCAACGCATTAAGCTGCCAGTCTCGTCAAGATGACGGGGTCGCCGCCACCGTTCATTACATGACCCGGGGAAGGGACGAGAGACGGTCCCGCTAGCTGGAAGCCTCGGTGTTTATCTCTCTCTCTCTCTCTCTCTCTCTCTCTCTCTCTCTCTCTCTCTCTCTCACATGCACTGACAGACTCCTGCATGTGTATACTCATGTATTTACGTGGACATACAGTACCTGTTGAGGTTCGACTGTTACAGGTTTTTCAAGGTCGATACAGATATTTTTGAAGATGCCAAATCTTGTGTGTCAGGATTCAAAATCATTAAATTTTTACCATTTTCATGCCAAATAATTCCAAAACATTAGAGGGATACAGAATTGTCTTCTGGGTGGAAAAGCCTCTAAAAGAACATTTAGACCCTCATGTAATAGTAAATACTTTCCTTTGGGTTAGCAGTTCCTTACTGGAACAAACCCTAAAACACTTTAACATTGTTAAAACAGCTATTGGCCTTGCATTTCTGTCCATTTTCCGTATTCCCAGTGAATAACTGGCCAAACGTGGACGACATCACGTTGGTTTAATAGCAGAACATTCTTCAGATATCTAAAACATCAACAGTAAATAAAAAAAAAATCAGTAAAGTCAAGGAGAAATCCACCGTAGAAGAGAAAGACCAATTTCTCCAAAAGCCTCGATAGACCAGAATGCAATGCAGCCACGAGACATACTGCATTTTGAGTATGTATAAAATCAAAAGTAGACGAGGCAGGTTGAAAGAAAATTCCAACTCTTCATCACAAAATAAAGTCCTGGAATGCTTTGAACATCGCAGATCGATGGGATCTGACAGTGTAAGGGGTATCCAAGGCCGGGGGGGGGGGTTTCTTTTGAGGCAGGTTTCATTGCAGGTTGTGTTAAAAACACTCCATCATATTCCAGACGATAGCTTGGTCAAACCCTTAGTAAATGTTGAGAAACACACAGACCACCTTACCCTGTCTCTTCGCCTCCCTCTTGACGTCTACACCATCACACTTTGTAATTCTGTAATTCTACCTCTGTGTCAGCTGTACTTTCTGTCTGTCTGTCTGTCTGTCTGTCTGTCTGTCTGGTTACTCCTCAGTTCTCCCGTGCTGGGCTGTAATAGTGGCAGCCGGCCCTGGGTGGCGATGCAGCGTTCCTCTCCCAGGAGTTGAGCAGGCCCGGAAAATATGGCTGCCGGGAGAGGAGGTGGCAGATGGCTGACAAGGCATTTTTACCCATAACGCTCCAGTAAAACTTTAACTCCCAAGATTTAGTGCTAGCGCTCTGCACTTAGCAAGCTGCAGCCGCTGGCATATTTTTTCAAAAGTCCCAAACTGATGGTTTTGCAAGCTGCGCATAAACATGCTTTATTGATTGCGCTGTTAAAAGATTCAAAGGGTCAGTATCATTTAGCGCAAGACAGTTTTAGAGGACAAATAAAAGCTAAAAATTGCTCAAACGTCGTGGCGGGCGTCATTGATTTTTAGAGGGAAAACAGAGAAAGCCAAATTAAATTATTCATCGTGTCATAATATTGACTGATGAGGATGCTAGATAATAATTTAGAAATTTAAAGGTTCCTAGGCAACAATGGCAATTAGGCCATTTAATTCACCCGGTTACAATCTCTAAGGGCCTGGCTGGAGTAATATCTCTCAATTTGTCCCGGACAAGAGCACCATGAAAGTCAAGCTCACTTGCAAAATTGTCCAAAGAGGAAGCTTTATACCAATAAGCCGCGCAGAGTTGGGGCTATTTTGTCAATTCACTGACAAATGAAATGGCACAAAAAAGTATTTCGTCAAAGTATTTCGTCCACCTTATCATTTCAAATTCTCCGTGTAGCGTCGGCCGATCGCCCCCTCAGACTAATGTATATGAAAGCATCCGCAGTGTAGACTACGTTATTGGTGCTGGGCTGTGCATCCTGTGCTGACTGCAGGGTGTTTGGAGGGCTAATTGGACCCAAGACGCCTGCAAGGCTAGCGGGATGACTGGAGAAGCTTCATGGAGCCACGCTAGACGTGAGAAAGAGAGGGACAGATAAAGAGAGAAAGATTGAAAAGAGAAAGAGAGAGAGAGTGAGAGAGAGAGACTGGGCCTAGTGCACCGTATGGTGGTACCGAACGAGGTGATGTTATGGGGCTCATGTGACACATGCATACATCTGTGCCTACTCGCCAGCCTGGTGTGGGAAAATGTGTGTGTGTATGTGTGTGTGTGTGTGTATGTGCTTGCGCGCCGATGTGCACATCTTTTTTTTGTTGTTTACGGCACACATCTGCCAGTGTTTCTACCAGGGACCTGTAAAAAGCAGTCGTAACCCGGCGTGGCGGAGTGAGATAAAAAAACCCGACCCCCTGATTCCCTCCACGTCTCGTTCTCCTCAATCTTCTGCTGGAAAGGAAAAGTCTTTTCTGTCTCCCACTCAGCGCCAAAGTCTATAAAGGGAAAACGTGAAAAAAAAAAAAAAAACATTTAATAGGAACAGCAAGGGAAAATGGGGCACACACACACACACACACACACACATACAAACACACTCACATTCACACGTATGGGCATTTAGAGTCTTCAATTCATCTGACTTGCGTCTGTGGACTGTGGGAGGAAACACAGGAAGAACATGTTAACTCAGAAAGGACCAGGGCCGTAGTAGAGGTAGTAGTAGTAGTAGTAGTAGTAGCAATAGTTGTAGTAGTAGTAGTATTAAAGCTCAAACACAGTGTGAGTTTCCATAGACAGAAGGCTAACATGTCTTAAATCTAAAGCCTCTTTCAGATACACCTCAGATATTCTCCAGAGAATCAGGTCTGCTCTTTAACCAGAGTTTTCCTTCCACACATACAGCACACCACCGGAGAATGTCCGTTTGGGATGCGTTCACAACAACAGAAAATGCTCCGGTTAGTTCAGGAAAGGGGCGGGGCCTGGGTAGATCGTGAGACAGGTGTGTGACCGACTCACTTTCAGTGGCCGTTTTAGCATTGATGTCAATACTAAATGTAGTTAGACGTGTCCGTATGAACTAAACAAAGAAAGAGACTTCGTTGAAAATCACCTGGGAAAAAAACTGCATGCAAAATTGTGTACTTTTAAGGTAGGAAATGAATAAATATCACCTTTCAGAAACTGAACCGTACGGTTAGTAGTTTCCTCATATCAAGTCATCTGTATTAGAGCAGGCAGACGTGACGTCATCTTCATCTCCATATGATGCCTCCAGTAGTTTGTGTTTTTCAGGACGTCAACACAACCTTTCCTCATCCTCAGCTGGGTTCCTCAGTGGTAAAACGTTATTATCTATCTACATGAACTGAAGACTAAGTAACGTTCCAGACCTTCGGGTTAAAGCATGGCACTGCTTCAAGTTCAGGAGTTAAAAATGGTTTTGGTTGTATTAGAAAACAATGAAACAAAACTGCCTCTTTGACTCAAAATGACAACGCTCATCTCCCTGTGAATCATAAGGGACGAGACATTTAGTGGGTATCATTCATTTACCAGACAAGCACTCGAGTTTGGTTTCTAATCATCAGAGGTATTATTGGGCAGAAAAGGGCAGATGGGGTTTGGGCAGCTTGGCCAATGCCATTGGGCCAGTGGTGCGTTGATGTGCAATTCCCAGTGTGGGCATGTTTGCTGGGAGTAGTAGTATTAGCAGTACTAGTAGTGGTAGTGGTGGTAGTAGTAGAAGTAGAGTAGAAGTGGTAGTAGCAGCAGCTTTAGTAGTAAAAGTAGAAGTAGTAGTAGAAGAGGTACCAGTGGTGGTGGTAGTAGTAGTACCAATAGTAGTAGTAGTAGTACCAGCAGTAGTAGTAGTAGTAGTAGTACCAGTAGTAGTAGTAGTACCACACTGCAGCCCGACATAAAGGCAGACCAGTGCTTACCTGATGTCTCCCCCTCAGCAGACCTCCCTCTGTTCAGCCAGAGACAGAGAGCAGTAGTGGTAGTAGTAGCAGTAGTAGTACCAGTAGTAGTACTAGTACCAGACTGCAGCCCAATATAAAGGCAGACCAGTGCTTACCTGTCTCCCCCTCACAGACCTCCCTCTGTTCAGAGACAGAGAGCGATGGCCGGCCCGCTGGCCCAAGCAGCACACCGGATGCAGCGCTTTATCTCCACACATTAACATGATAGAAAAATATGAATAGTGGAATCTTATCGCAACCACACTTTATAAAAAGCATTCATCATGAAGCATATAATGTATTTATCATGTCTGTGAAGGGGGAAGATGCTGCGGCTGAGATCCCATTTACCAGGCAACCGCGGTCAGTGCAGAGCAGGCCAGTCGCATTGTCCACATCTTAAAGGAAGATTAAAAATCATCCGCCCCCCCCGCACCCCTCCCCTTTTTTTTTTGTTGCCAACTTGAAATCTTGAAATTAACTTGTGCTCCTGAGCCTGCAACTTAATAGGATAAAAATATAAAGAAATATAAAAAAAAAAAAAAGGACCTCCTCGGGATCGGCGAGATTTACAATATATATTAACCGAGTGTGAAGCTGTGATGTGCAGACTGATAAATGTGCAGGAATTACTCAATTCTTTCTCTTTTAATAATTCTGTCATCCTCACCCGCCATTTGACCATTACGCTATTGAAGTCATTTTTTAGAAATAGGTAATATCATCAGTCATTATAATCATTTAATACATCTTTTTTTTCCCCCTCCATCCTCTTACTTTTGGTTGCTAAGCCGGTGCCAGAGCCTGTATCTAGTAGTTCCTCATGGAAATGCATTGTACCGGCGGGCAGCGGGATTGGGCTGCTTGCCATGTAGAAGTATAAGGGCCAGATATGGGTGGTATAGGGCTGTTTACACCGCCGGTAGGGAATTTACAAATGGAGCGCGCGTGTCATTAATCCACTTTGTCGAGATCTTTCCGCCTCTGATTCATTGGTTTGTATACTGTAGAGACTTAACAACAGGGCTGTGACGGCGGTAGCGTTGTTACTCATACTGCCGCCGCCGCCGCCGCCGCCTTTTTTTTTTTTTTTTTTTTAATGGAGCTATCACTGGAAGTTTGAAATCGACCGCGGCTCCCCAAAAACATAATCTAAACATAGAAATCTGATGTACTTTTTTTGTTGCGTTGCTGCAGCTGTGATGCATTGTGTTTGCAGCACGCCCGGGTTTTTTTTTTTTCCCATGCTAATACGAATCTGAGTGTTTTAGCAGCGCTGATGACGAGGTTAGACCGATACACCGGGCCGATATCGGCGTTTTATTAAAAATGATGGAGGTTGCTCTCTGACCACAGCTACATAAAAACAACCCATAAAAACCTGCAATGAAATTTTATTTTCTTTGCACATTTTATGTCTTCATTTAACTGTTCACTAAAGTTTTTTGCAAATTAACTCATTTAAAAGGTGGTAATGTGTCCCAAAGTTTCCCCCACCGCTGAATAGGTGGGGAGGGTCAGCCTGTAAACCCTCAATACCCTAAATACCGTAAATACTCATAACATTACAACTGTGTGTGTACTTTTGTGTCATCTTTATATGTGTTTCATCCAGGGGAGCGGGTGGGAAATATAGGCCCTGCGGTGCAAAGACAAAGCAGCATGCTCGCACCTCCTTAAAGATGTTGGAGAAATGTACACAGTTAATCTCCCTCCCCTCTGGTTTGATTGTGCTAGCTAAATACAAGGGGACTTAATCAAGCTTAAAAATAACAAACAAACAAATAAAAGCGAGGTCCTGGGAGAACTCATTAGAGGCCGTGTCGAACTCCAAGAGACTACATAATTACTTCACCAAAATAAAAATGCAAAGCTATTTGGTTTGTATTTGCTTCCCTTTTTCTGAATTACTGCTGAACTAAGGTCATTGAAACTTTCGCTTGTTTCCGCCTTTTGAAAAAGTTTGATTGAGCAGTGCCTGAGAGGCTCCCCCGCGAGGAGGAGAAGCTCTGCCTGGCTGGCTCGAACCCGCGAGCGTGCCGTCTGCCGATTGGTGCTGAGAGGAATGTGTGTGTGGGGGGGTTGAAAAACACACGGATGCGCTTCCCTTTCCCCTTTCATTAAAAAGACAGAAAATCAAGGGCCGCTGACGAGGAAATGAAACAAGTTTGGGCAAATTTCTATAAATAAATCTTTTTTTTTTTTTTTTTTGTCATTTTAATTACCGGATCAACAGCGGCTCAGACGAACAGCCCGACCATCAATCTTTAATTAATGTCACGCTTTGCGGATTGCCGCGATGCTGGGCGTGATTGAAAAATAAGCCCAATGATATTTCTATTAGAGTTTGTTTTATTAATAACGCGTCAGGGCTTTAAAAACATGTCTTGGAGAGAACCAATCACAGGGAAGACAGACAGCTTTTACACTTACACAGATCTGCTTCGTTATATTTAGATGTTCACAGTTTTGTATTAACAGAATCTCATTTTCAACCTGATATTTTACTGCATCACAGAATCAAAGAGCAAAGAGCTTCTTTCTAGACCGACGTTCAACACTCATACAGGGAGAAATCCATCTGAGAAGAGGAGGAGACACCAATTTCTCCACTGACAGTAGCCAAGATAGACCAGAATGCAATGCAGCCGCAAGACATGTTGTGTTTTGAGTAATGGGTGAGCCGCACCCCAATGTTCACAAACTAGTTGGCTAGCTATATGTCCATACACCCCCCTTTGATTGAAAGCATCAGGTTGACCCTTTTCTGGGGGTTGTCTAAAGGCATTATGGGAAACGTAGTAAATCACTAACTGCAATGCACAAAATAACTCCTGGAATTGGACATCACAGATTGAAGATATCTAACAGAGTATTTTTGAGATTCTGGGGGAAACACTGCACCGCACGAACATTTCCCCCCACATCAGACAGGTTGCAGGTACGAATCCCCAAAAGGCAACAGCCAACAACACCTGCTGCCAGACAGCCAGCTGCTAGAAGAACGAGGGAAGTAGAGAGAGAGAAAGAAGGGAGGGAAATAGATAGGGATGCAAGCGTCCCTAAATGCTGACAGCGGAAACCTCCCGTTCTGCTTTTTGTCTCACCGCCTCTCTCTCATCTGGGTCTGGTCTCAATCCGACTCAATATGAAAATGATAAACACATCTGCTGGGGAAAAAAAATTCCCGGAACTATACTTCCACTGTAATCCATGTCTCTTGGAATATGGTAGCGATACCTGATGCCATGCGGCTCGTCGGCTCCGGTATACTGTAGTTTATACTCGTCTAACAGCAACAGCATCTTATTTTGAAAAGTAAAAATCGAGGTGAGGTAATTCTCGAGATAAAACTCTTGAGTGTAGGTGTGATTGCACCCTTAAGGCTCAACATTTCATTAAATGCTTTAAGATGGACATTTTCAGCAGTGCATCTGTGATAAATATGGGAACTTTTCAACACCAACACATGATATATGTGTCGTTTCTAACATAATAAAACGACACCATCCTTTTTTAAGAGTGCACGGCCTTCGAAAAGTAAGAGTCTCCTTCATGCCCCTGTTTCTTTCCCACCTCTCGCACCTCCAACTCTTCGTGCTTAAAAAGCAGAAATCCCGGCAATGCTCTTGACCTGGATGCTGCGTGTTTGTGTTGTTGGGGCAATCCTTCTTCCATCCCTCCCAAGATGAACGCTGGCGGTTTATTTTTAAGTCATCAATTACTCAAACTTGGCCCCGGCTATCTCTCCCCTACCATCTGGGCGCCACACCTTTCTGTCCCGGGGCCCCTGTGTGGATAATGACAACCTTCCTCTCTCTGCCATTAATTTACGAGCCCGGTAAGTCGTTTTTCATGCCTTATCACGCGCCGCCATTTGATCTCGCTGTATCTCCTTTTTTTTTTTTTTTCTTCTCGCTTTTTTTGCTTTTCTCTTTTCCCGCTTGAAACCGGCTTACCGCTGTGTCTGCGTGTGCAGCGGTACATAAATCTTTCAGTCTTGCGCCCTGTCATCGCATTCGCCGGAGGATGTGCCAACACAGCTGAAGTTGTTGTTGTCACCCACGCGGTACATTTGTTCCCCAACGAAAGGCCAAACGGGGAAAAAAGAAAAAACACAGGAGGACAGAGGAGGACGTTATTAGGAAACTGACCTCAGTACTTCTATCAGGTCTATCTAGACAGGATGACATGGGTTTGTAAAGACCGATACCGATATTACCGATATTACTGATATTTCCGATATTGGACTGAAGCTGTTGATGGACGATATTCAGGTTAAGGGCTTCCCACAGAGAACCATTGTAATGTTAAACACTGCAAACAGCATTGTGTTCCTCATATCAGAGGTGGACTAAACTGATACTGGAGTGAGTTTTAATAAAAAGCCAATATCTTACCCCGGTATCGATGGCGCCTCTCTCCACCTGACGATGTTTTGATACTGCATCTACATCTAGTGAAGGACTTGCATCAAGGACGCTGGCCTTTCCGTGTTTACTGACAGACAAAAGACAAAGCGGTATTTGTCTTGCGTGTCATGCAAAATGATTAAATGCTTATATGTGCTGCGGAGAGGCGGCGTGTGGATGTGTGAGGGTACGGAAGAGTGATTGCAACCGTTAAGAGCGCGCACCGGCAACGCGGCAGCACTCTGCATAGGCTGTTTTCCTCTTTATCGGACTGTTATTTTGGCTCCTAATGAAATCACACGCAAATCGCCCAAAGTGCTGACAACACAAAGCTCCGAGGCCTGAAAGCCAATCCTCTCAGGGCTCCGTTTAGATAGGAGCCAAAAAAAGAGGCTCTTTCGGCTGGATTTGATGCTCTTGTCTTTCTCTGGTTCCTCGCCGAAAAAAAACACACAACACAGTTTGAAAATCATACGGAAAAAAAAACTTCAACAAATACAGCAGTGACTTAATCTAAACCTAAGCCACGGCTAAAGACTGGAGAGAGAGAGAGAGAGAGAGAGAGAGAGAGAGAAGCCCTCCACAGTAACATCATCGGTAACTCCTCCGTGGCTATATTTCCCTCCCAAAATGACACTTTAATTAAACAAATTACGGCGCCTCGGGAGAAGGACCTTCAAGAGCGCGATAAGGCCGCGGGGAGATAAAAGCCTTATAGGCAGTGTTTATCAGAGGCACGGGGGTTTAAACCTTTAATAGGTAATGCCCAGATAAGTAAGCCTTTGTGGTGTTACTGGCGCAGAGATATTTTACACAGAGGAGCTTACCAAAGAGAGAGAGGGAGAGAGAGGGGGGGGGGGGGGGAGACTTAAAGAGTCTCTGATTAAGAACGGCGGAGAAAAGGGGGGCACCAAAAAGTGTCCCTTCTCTAAACTCTCTTTTATCCGTCCACGTATTTCAGTAGGCGCTATTGAGATGGAGGTCTATTTTCTCTGTGGGTTTAACCTCAGCTAGCATGTGCCCCCGCCTTTGTGATAAGAGTCTTAACAATTTTCATGGATCTACACGAGCGCAAAACATTGTATGGTGCGCATCCCGGCTGCAGATGTTTACCTGTCATACATACTTGCACAGGCTCAGAGTCAGCGTGAGAGGGGGGAAACTTCTCCGCTCTCGAGTCCTTGTGTTTCTGATAAGACGTCTTATTGTTGTGCGATTTCGAGGCCAGAACTAACCGGATACCAGAAAGTCCCTGTTTGGGTTGGGCTGGTGTTCCCTTTGGCCGAACAGTTGAAAGCTCAGTGAGAGAAGCATGCACGGCGCTGGCGTTTCTCATCGCTTCACGAACCTTTTCTCCTGTGTGAGCGATGCAGGTGAACATATCACAAGGGCCACACTGCAGTCGACTGACGGCTCTGTGACTTTCTGTAGACCCACTTCCTGTGAGTTGTTGGACTTCACAGTGGGAGAAAGACGTTGTAATTATATGTCACCACTTTCACTTCCATTGGCCTTTCTAGTGTTACTGCGGTAATGTGGCCTCGTCGCTGTGGTGTTTTCTCACTGCAGTCACACGGTGTGTCCAGTGCTGTGACGTCTTTCTCCTTGGAGTTTATGTCTGTCTCAAATGCACAGCCACACTTGATATTAGAAACGTCGCTGCCAAAACATGTCCCCAGTGGGCACACACCTGAAGCCAAGGTGATAAACAGGATGTCAAGAAGGTTTGAGACACAAGAGGCCTATGACGGTAACCTAAGACTGTTCGGTGCCACATATTTTGCTGTTGGTGGTTCAGAATGCGTCCCACGAGCGAATGTGAAACAAACGTGATCAAAAATGGATTTAACCACAACAGACCATAAGGATGTGTTCAGGTTAGTCAGGTTAGAGCAGTTATTGAGTCCTGGAGTGGTTTCACCTTCGTTGGGTTCATGTGAGAATGCAGCAATGGGTGCAAAACAATTAAGACACTGAAGGAAACGACTGCTCCCACGTGGCTTCTATTGATATATTATGGTCCATCTGAAACGTAACTGAATGCATCAATGCAACAAATGACTTCCCAGAGATCACCTGTCAATCAAACAGTGTGTCCAGTACTGTGATGTCTTTCTCTTTGGATTTTCTGCTGATGAAGTTCCTGTAGGTGGCGCTCTTTTCTTTGTCTGTTCAGCCACGGTGGCTATCGCTGCTCATGCTAACTACCCAGTTCTTCTTCTTTTTGTTCCTAAAACTGGAAATGTAAAAAACAAAAAAAACACTTCCTGTCTCCAGAGGATTTTTCTCAAGACCTCCCAGACACCGGGTGTTTGGAACAGCAAATGTAAAAGCTTTCATGAACTGGCTAGAGGTCGAGTCACTTGTGAGTTATATCAAGCAAAACAGACATTTATCTACATGAAAACGTCACTTTACTTTAAAGGGGGGAAGTAAAGCATTTATGTCTTTTTTTACTCCGTCGCACTTACTTTCTTTTGTGCCTTCAGCAAAACCGGCAACAGAGCAACAGGCATGGTGATGATGTCATGGCTATTTGACATCACTGTAACTGCAGCCAGCCAGCGGGCCCCGGTCGAGCTCCTGCTGGGCTTCGGAGTCGGCTGAACCCCCTCCGGACGGCTGGGACCGCCGCACGGGGCGGCATGTGTTTCAGGTTAGAGAAGCATGTGGTATCGGGGTAACGCTACAAGACAGCATTAACCTGACTCTGTACGTCTACAAAACAGGGGCTGGGGGGCGGGAGGGGGGGGGGGGGGGGGGGGGGTGAGTAGAAAGAGGAAGGCAGTGGGTAAAGAGGTAAAGAGGAAGGGATACTCGGGTAAAAGAAAGAAAGAAAGAAAGAAAGGAACAATGAAAGAAAGAAACTACCATAACATCATCTCTACCACCAAAGAGCTCTGCAGTATGTTAACAGCCCCCCGGAGGGAGGGGAAGAGTGTTGCAGACCCTCAGATCACTTCCTGTACATGTCCCAGCCCCCAGCCCCCACCCCCCTTTGTGTGTGTGTGTGTGTGTGTGTGTGTGTGTGTGTCGGCGGGGGGGGGCCTGTCTTCCCCCACAATTCATCCCCAAGCCCCTCTGCTCGCAGTGGTCGCGGACCACCGTGGAGCGCGTTCAAAGGCCGCCGGTGGTTATGGGAAACGATCCCTCTTCTGTAAATGATTTCCTTTTTATTTCTCCTTTTTGCTTCTTGTTTTTCAAAGGGGAAACGCGTCACGCACTTTTTACTGAGCAAAAAAAAAAAAAAAACGGGACCGGCGAGGCCCGGTGGCGTACCGAAACGAGTCAAACGTAACAGCTGCACGTGGCGGCGCTCATTTCCATGCTAGCTCCAATCATTTACATTACAATCAAGAGCCGCGGTTGCTTTGTTGTTTTTTTTCTTCCCCGCACCGGGGGTGTCCTCGCCGAGCGATTTTGACGAACAGAACGAATGTATCATCAAATGCTCTCCTCCGATCACACGTATCCATTATTCAGGAGATAAAAGCGGCATGGGAAAGGAGAGAGAGAGAGAGAGAGAGAGAGAGAGAGAGAGAGAGAGGCTCGGTTCGTTCAATGGCAGCCCTGGGCACAGACAGTTCTCTGCCTGTCACATACCTGCCGCTGCCACTTCCCTTTAGCATAAGCAAGCGTGAAATGTTTACTTGAACACATTTCTGAGGGAGAGCGTGGAACGGGAGCTGGCACGAACCCGCATAGGAGGTACGCCGATGTGACAGATATATAAAACAGGGTGAAAAGAGAGAAAGGGGGAGGATGAGAGAGAGAGAGAGTGAAAGAGCAACTGCCACTTTGTCATTGCACCGAGGTACGTCGTCTTCGGCGTGGGATAAATCCAACCTGATGCCCCCGTCCTCGTGCCTTCAAAGCGTCCGGGGGCATCGCCATGCTGTTCACGTCACGGGACAGGCGTGCATTAGCTGTCAAACTCCGCTTTCATCTGGCAACTTCAAAAGAGGCCCATTGATTACTCTAAATGGCCATTACCAAACATCCTACGCCTCAGTCGAAGCACCGGCAAAGAGGGAGAATGCGGAAGAAAAATCACCGCGAGGTTGAACGTGAAGTGGATGGAGAGGAGAGCAAAGCACAGACAGGCAAGCGAGACGGCGGAGCCAAGTGGCATGGAACAAAAAAAAAAAAAAAAGCGATAGACAGATAGACCAAAGAGGAAGAAGAAAACATCACTTGCAAAAACAACACTGAACAATGGAAATGACAAGCACTTTTGTATGTGTACAAACTAGGCGCTCTTGTCGAACGCGTGGTAGGAGAGTGATGTGAACACGGGATCCCCTGAGATCCCCCCCCCCCACGATAACACACAAGACAACGGAACAGAGCTGAGCGGCTGTCTGCCAAGACAGGCTCCCACAGCAGAGAGAGAGAGAGAGAGAGAGAGAGAGAGAGAGAGAGAGAGAGAGAGAGAGAGAGAGAGTCATGCACGCAGAGGCAGGATTAGGTAGAAGCAAGGCTGCATTCACAACTCCAAAGCGCTCCCCAACTTCCGCTGATCCCTCTTCTTCGGTATCAGTAGAACAGAGGTGCACAAAGGGAGGAAATCTAACAGAAACTCCTGACGAGACAAAGTAAACGTTGTAACTGAGTCATGGTGGCATGGAGTGCAGACGGCATCACAAACTAGGTGATATGATGCTGGTGTCTTTTGGATCGAAGCTGCCGAGGGCTGATATTTCCTGCCGATACTCAACATTTTCAAATAAAATCCCCAAAATTTCAGTGTGTCCACCAGAATTTCATTGTTGTCAGCGTGGAAAAGCCTCTAGATAGTAATAAAATAGGCCTAGGTCATAGGCCTAGGCCTCTTGTGTCTCAAACCTTCTTGACATCCTGTTTATCACCTTGGCTTCAGGTGTGTGCCCACTGGGGACATGTTTTGGCAGCGACGTTTCTAATATCAAGTGTGGCTAGTGCAGCATGACTTAGCGCTACTTCTTATCTTCTCTCCCCTTCTCAGCTCCAAAACGCTGTTGTCCTATTGCGTTCCCAAACCGGTGACTGCTACCTAGCCGGCTGGTTCACCAACAGGTGCATGGCTTCACTCTCATCGATGTTGCGGCCTTGTTTCCGTCCATCAACATCCTTATATTTCTTAAATTTCAGGGGTTTACTGAACATATGCAGCTTGTTTACAAGGCATTGCATCTTCTAGGCTAGGCATAGGCAACTTCTCTCTCTCAATCTCGCGTTCGTACGAGAGCTTTCCTTAATCCACACAGACTCAGAGCACCCCCTACTGGACGGTCTTTGGATAGCAGGTAAGTACAATACCTAATAACCACTATAGCACAACAGCGATGACGACGACGGTGACCTTATTATTCCATTAGGAAATAGAAAGTCCCCTCCCTCCCATGATGACTTCCACAGGGCATGTCTGGTCAATGACTGGCTTCATAAGTATGAAAACAATAGAAACCACATGCATCATTTCCTCAGTCACTAGTTGAACACATACTGGAAAATCTGGGATTGGCACTTGAGACAGCGTCTTCCATGATGATGGAGTGTCTCAAGAATGGAGTTGAGTTGATAACCGACTCTTACCAAAGGATGTGGAAGCTGGCCTGGCGCCTCGTGGTGGTCCCGCCCTCCATTAAAGGGAGATTTCACGTTTTAAAGGAGGCTGACTGATTTACCGTGAACTACTACTCAGTGTTTAAGGCCTTAAGTAAACAGGAAACCGTTTTGAGTGGGCGATGCTGTAAATCCAATAGGCTTCTTAAAAAATAATAAACTATCCCCTCAAGACACGTAATATTGTTGTTTTATTTCAGTTCAGTTATTTTAGTTACATGTAGATTCTTCAGAGCTGCTCATTTCAGTAGCATCAGTATTTCACACATTTGATGAAAATCCTGCATATGAAGTATTGCATTGTTATTACATTATTACAAAATGGATTTAACTTGTGTTGATGGCAGCATGTATTTACACCTATTATCACGTTATCTTGAAAAGTACCACAAAATATGATTTCCCTAACGACATTCAGAGAGTGCATAAACAGGAAATGGGCATCCTTCATTGTTTTGGGAGAAAATCAACTCTTGCGCAATAATAGGTAAAGATTTAAAGCTGCACTAGGCAGGATTTATATGTAAAAATACACCAAGTCACAACGTCGGGCTGCAACAGAGAAGAGCGTCCCATCCCTAATAGAGATTCTTAGATTCATCGTATTTGCCGAAAAGAAATGCTGGTGCCCAGCATGGCGGGAAAACGTCTCCACCGACAGGAAGTGACGAATCAAAACTTAAACACGGCATACAAACTGTCTCCTGAACAGAAGTTAGATCTTCTGCCTCTTCCCTGTCCCTTTGGTCTCCTTTGGTATAAAGGAACTGGTCAGGTTGGTAAACACGAGCGTGCTGTGTGCAGTTCACTGACCTCACCTTACAGGATTTCTGGGTATCGAAATCCTTAAATGACCTCTTGTGACCATTTGTGTGAGAAGTGCAAAGTTGCTTAGCGCAGCTCTTATGTTAAAAACCTTTTGTCAGAGTTACAGAATTGAATGCAGAGTCGACAACAAATACATGTCATGACCTCCGAGACCATTCAAGCCAAAATGTGTTGGTTTCTAACGTGCATTCTTTGTCTGTAGCTGAATTATTTCATCCTTTTCAGTTCACATTTGATCCGGGCACCTCGGAGGGATCTGTGAGGTTGCGACAGTTTTTGCCCTTTGGAAGGAAGATAGATGTGTTGGCATGCACAGCCTTGTAGCAGCCATCACAATAACCTCTCACTTCCTCATTTACACTCTCGTGATGATGTCACATCTGCAGGCCTATGGCAAGGAGGCAACAGAGATCATGTTGCAAAGCAATTGTGTGTGTCTGTGTGTGCGTGCACAGCGTGTGTGTGCGTGCCACAGCTCATCACAACAGTATGTGTGTGTATTGGTCATCAGAGGGACATTTGGTGAGCAGCAGCAGTTTGTGTGTGTGTGTGTGTGTGTGTTTGTGTCAGACAGCTCCATCTCTGTGGCAGGGAGGAAACACTGATTTATCTGTCGTCATTAAACTGGTGCCATTATTACTGTGCCCTGCTCTCCTATTACAGCACAGCCCCAGCTCTAAAGCCTGTAGCACAACACACACCACACACACACACACACACACAAATACGCACACTTGCAAAGGCGTAAGCAGTGATGCACATGCACGCAAACCCAACACACACACAGTCACATGCTTGAATAGGAGATACAAACCTATAAATGTAATGCACGCACATACACACCCATACGTATGCACAGCACACACAGAGGATGAGAGAGAGAGAGAGAGAGAGAGAGAGAGAGAGAGAGAGAGAGAGAGGCAGTACAGCAGACAGAACGAGGGCCTTGGTGCGTGTTTAGTCATAGGGTAGATTACATTTTCAGCAAATCATCAAGCCACAGCGCCTTCAGAAGGACTACAAAACACCAACACAACACAGGTACTGGTAGAGAGACAGCAGTATGTGGAGACGCAGCACATCGGGCTGGAATCTGAGCCTACGGACAGACCATCACAGTTTGGTTCTCACGACGTTGAGATTGTATCGGGCATTTTGCAAATTAATCTCACCCGCGGTGAAAATATTTCAGCATGCATGCATGAACGTGTGATACACACACACAGACACACATGCAGGCCACACCCCTGCCTCCATACGCACGCACAAAAACACACATACACACGTTTGACCATATTGTTTCCCTAACCCATTACCCTAACTAAGGGGTATTACGTAATTCTGACCTTTGTCGACCTCCATCGGTGATTATGGTGCTCACATTGTCCCAACAGAGAGGAGTAAGCTAGCTAATCAGAGCAGAGATCCAACAGAAACGTACTGGAATAACGATACTGCTTTGTCATTTTTGAAAAACAGAAATCTCAGCGCCTGGTGAAGTCATTGTCAAGTCATTGGTATTGGTCAACAACCCCATCAAACACCTGCAGATGGTCATCTTGTGCTATGGGGCAGTAAAAATCTGACTTATCGTACCTTCAACCCTCATCCTAACCTAAATCAGTGCTTGTGCTATATACAGTCGATGGCACCGGTGCAGCCGCAGCCACCGCTGCAAGATTTTTATCGCTGCTGTGGTGGTGAAAATACACGCATCCATCATGGGCATGGAACCAAAGCGCCTGAACACCGCCCCGCTTGGGCGTTCAGCGGAAAGAAAACCCAAACATACATAATGTATCCTCAAATGATGCTCCAGCTTACAACATTTTATCAGCTGTCATTAACTGTCACTGTCTTTCTTTGGTTGCAAACTTGAGGCTTTTAATTTCTCTAATTTACCTAACTATAACTATAACTATAACTATAACTTACCTAACCTATCCAATTAAGAGCAAATTCTTGTTTGTAATATTATTTTTATGTTTCTGTTTCAGGTTTTGCATAGCAACAGATATCTTGTCATCAACTGTCAATTAAATGTATTTAGTTGCAAGTGACGATAGTGTGTCTTTCCTGGGAACCGAATGTCTCCACCAAATGTCCCCACAAGGAAACACACACACACACACACACACACACACACACACACACACACACACACATACAGAATAATGCATCAGTATGTACCCACACACACACCCCCCCCACCCACCCAAAAGCCAAACAGACCATAAACGGCTGGTTAACCCTCGTTCAGACCTCCTCTGCAGGTTGTATGTGGCAGCTCTCGGAGGCAGATGGCGCTGCCAGGCATGTATATATTTTATGTTCTTACCCCGCCCAGACTCGGGGGCTCGGGTCGCTAAAAAGCCCATAAAAAAATCAAAGATCAGCGGATACAGCTAATAATATAATCATTGGGAACACCTGCAAAGTTGCAGATGGGTGATTTCAGGACGACGCTTCGTCAGTCGCGAGGTCCCGCCCATCCATATGGAGAGCTGGGAACGGTGGGGACACTGTCACTCAGCTTCTCTCTCTCTCTCTCTCTCTCTCCCCCCCCTCCCCAACCTCCCACAGTCTGCCACAGAGAAAATGGAAAATGCAGACTTTTTATAGAACTATAAGCTGCAATGCAACCTCACGCTGCCTTAAGGTGCTGCTAACCCACCTAAAAGAATTTCATTAGTAAGGATTAAAATAGAGAGTTTCAGTGTCCCGACTTGGTCTAAATGCTTTTCACAAAAGCTTTTCTACCCCGAAGAAGTTCAGGAAGAAAGACGTTCATATTCTATTCCCCAGATTGCTGCTAAAAACAGACAAAGACAAAAAGTCTCTATGTCTGATTCAGACCAGATTCCCTGTTTTTCACCGACACCAATAGAACATTTATTTTGAAGGAGCCCAGTTTCAGAAGTATTTCATATGTATTTGTATATGATGTGAAGAAGAGAAATTAATTAGCAATCATACAGGTGGAGTGTGTGTGTGTGTGTGTGTGCGTGTGTGTGTGTGTGTGTGTATGGCAGGTCAAGTGTCTATTTGTCTGCCATCCACTCTTCCCCTGCCGTCGTCTTTAAAGGACTCTTGTAACCCCATCTCCATCTGATCTCTAACCTGATAAATTTTACCGAGATGTTGTCTCGCAGCCCACTCAAAATGAAAAAAAAAAAAAAAGACCCGACTCCCTCTCTCTCTCTCTCTCCGTCTCCCTCCCTCTCTCCCCATCTCTCGATGTCACTCCGGAGAGGAATCCCTTTGAAGATATTTAGAAAAAAAGTCTGTGGTGTCATCAAGTTTCACGGCGAGGCAATATGTTGTTTAAGGGTTACGGGATGAGCGATGCAGCTGGCTCGCGCTGTCACTGTGTGATAACTATGGAGCGCTCTTCATACAGCTTTTGACATTGAGACGTTTGGCTCTTAGGCTTTAAAGCGGCAAAATGATAATTTACAGTGGTCTGGACTTTAGAGAATATCCTTCAGTGGACATTTTCACTTAAAGCTGCACTGGGCTGAAGCAGAGAAGAGCATCCCACCCCCCTTAAGTGAAACACTGTAGATTCACCCTATTTATCCGAACGAAATTCTGGTGTCGGGTATGGTGGGATGTCTTCTTCAACCAGGAAGTGATGAATCAAAACTTAAGAGTGAAATACAAACTGGACTCCCCAACGTTATAATTTGCCTCTCTCGTCTCTTTGATATCTTTTGGTCTCCTTTGGTATAAAGCGATCACAGACCGGTTGGGAAAAAGAAAATTCAAGCAGTTACCTCCCTTTGCCACTTGGAGCCGCCAGTGTGCAAAACTGCCTATAGTGAATCTTTAATGATTGTGATTGCTGAATGGTGTCAGCCGCGTAATATTAAAACGGAATTCGCTGACATTGTCGAAAGGCATTTGGGAAGTGTAGGAAATCACTGACTGAAGTAGAAGTAGACGAGGCAGGTTGAGAGGAAGTGGATTTTGTCGCCATCTTTTGTCATTGCTGTGGTGTTGTTGCACTGCACTTCCCAGAGATCACTTGTCAACATCGGCGTAAAGGCAGGCGGTGCAGTTGCAGTGGGGCTAGAGGGCTCCAAGAGGAAATCCTGGGCAGTATTGAAAAAGATGGATTAGATCAGAAAATGTCGTCGGCACAAAACCTCCTGCCACATATGTACGAGAATTTTTCTAACACCGTTGAGTCTCTGTATACTTTCTGTATACTGGTCACAGTATTAAGTAGTGATGGCGAGATGAAGCTTCTCGAAGCATTGAAGCATTCCAGCCAAATGGGTTGAAAATGGATTCATTTCTCGATGCTTCAAGTGCACACTAGGGCCACCTGCTGGTCTAAATAAATTAGAGCAGGCAAGACTGGCAGCACAGCGATGTGTGCAAAGCATGGGCCACTAAAGGCCAATGAATTAAACCGCTGATGTAATCAACTTAAACAGCATTACATCATTTAGTTTGGTGGCAGAGCGTGTAGCTGTACCGCTCATAGTGCGCTTCAGTAGACATGGCAATAATGGGTTCGAATCTGGCATGTGAATAAAATGTTACTTATTCATGATGCAGCATATCATTATATGGCTTGTTATTATAATGCTATGATTAGTAAAGGGACAAATGTACCAGTTGTATAGTCCATTGGTGTAATTATCTGTACGATAAGATTTAAATATAGCTACAGAAGGACAAGGCAACCCACGAATTATGGGGGGACTTTCTTTCCTTATATCCGTGATTCAAAACTGCCCACCAAACCCGAATCCATTCCTGAAGCACGTACGTGAATGAGGCTTCAAACGTCATCGATGACGTAATGACGTTAAAATGATACACGCCTCGATACATAGGTTCACGAGAAACTGCCCTACGTTCTCGATACGCGCTTCGAAGCCCCGGTATCAAGCGTAACATCACTAGTATTAAGAGGTGGTCCACGCTTAGCGGTTTGATTCCATCAGAATTGGAAGAACATGGGAAAGTAACACAGCAAGTTTGAGAACACAAAAGAAAAGTGAAACGTCACTTTGATGGACGGCGGGAGGACGAGAGATTTTCCGATGGTGAAAGTCATTTCTGAGCCAATGTGTTCAATGTCACATGATCATTAGCCAGCTTCCCCAAAGGTTTAGAAGGATGCGGGGAAACCTTGCAACTTCCTAGAACATGCTGAGAACGATGAGCTCTTTCAGTACGCAGAGCCTCCGGACCACTACGACAGGGACATATCTGACAGTCTCCCTGGCCAGCTGCTGTCATTCAGGACTTGTTTCAGGTCAGACGTTGCAACGCTAGCAACAGTTAAAGACCTGGCCAAAATGCTCAATGTTGACCACAGCACAGTGGCAGCAACATTTGGTGCTGTTATTTCTCACCATACCTTCAAACCTAAGGCCATAAAATCCTTACTTGAGGAGCAGCATAGGTCAGGAAAGACTGAATATATTGGTCATACTTTCTTTTGAAAAGCCAAGAATCTGTGGAGTATTGTGGGAAATTTTGCAGGCAAGGCACGGCGAAGGCACGGCGAAGGCACGGTGAATCCACTATTGATGAGGATAATTTTCTAGGGTATTTCTTTTGGAGGGGGAGGAGGGATTGATGCATGGTAGGCCTATGTGATGCCATCACGAGAGCCTAATAGCTGCGTAATGTCAAATGATCAATTACATGCAATCTTTTTGCACTAGGGCCCGGCATGTACTTATGCTACTGCTTGTCAATCAAACAGTGTGTCTTTCTGTTGATGGAGTTTGAGTTTCTGTAGGTGGAGCTCTTTTGGTGGCTATTGCTGCTCATGCTAACTACCCAGTTCTAGTTATTCTAAACAAATTGGAAACGTAAAACACATCACTTCCTGTCTCCGGAGGATGTTTTCCCAGGAAAGACCTACTTGGGGTTGAATCACTATGGAGTTCTAACAATCTAACAATATATAAAAATGTTGCAGATTATTCCTTTAATATTTCAGATTTACAGTATGTGGTTCTTCATCTGATAGCATTAAAGGCTGAAATGAAATGAACTCTTTATAGTGTGGATTAGACACACACACACACACACACACACACACACACACACGGTCCACCCAGCATGCGTTGGTCCACTCGGTCCCATCTAGGCTCTCAGCACAGTGACACATGCCAGCTGATTAGTGGCTTATTGCAATGTCAAGACGGTGGATTTTTATTTCCAGGTTTGGAGCATGGGGGGGGGGGGGGGGGATGCCAGGCCCTGCTGCTCACAGACCACTGACAGGTGTTGGAGTCAAGGACAGCGCTGTCACTTCATATTAACTGACACATAAATCCAGACAGGGAGTGAGGAGAGGGAGAGGAGCTAAAGTTGGGTGCTGATATTTCTGATTCTCTATCCAGGCAGACATAAATCCAACAAGATGAGTACTTTCTGTCTTCTTTTCAATCCGAGCGCGTCCCCAGCTGCCTGTCTAGCTCAAGTTTTTTTTACAAGTTTTTATAGAAACCTTCCGCATGCGCACAAATGCGCACCACACACACACGCTGCACATCATCACACTGACACAAACACACACATTGATATGGTAGAGATTCATGGCCAGGGGCAAGCATGTTGAAAAAGGACTCTCTTCAGCGACGCACTCGATTTTTAGGTTTTCTTCTTTCTTTATATGTTTCAAATAGTGATTTCTGGTGACTGGAGGGAGAGAGGGATTTCAAAGTTAAAAAATCAAATACTTAAGTATATTTTGAATGACGTACTGTACCTAGCTACATCTTAAGTAGCATAGATTACAGCGCACAAATCTTAGAAAGTAAAAGTCTATCTGTCCCTCCTCGTGCTGTAGAATGGAACATCAAAATAAAACTCTGGAAGGACTTTTACTTTCTGAACTGCCCTGGTCAGATAACAAGGATGAAAAAATTTTTTTTTTCACTTTTACTCAGGTACCAGATATTTTATGTCTTGTGTAGAAATTCACCAAAAGTACTTCTGCTTGAGGTGGATATTTTTGGTAGACCACACCTGTCAAAATCTCTTCAAATTTAGTATAAGGGATGCACACAGAATTTGGCCCGCTGAAGTGGAGCTGACGCATTACAGAACAGTTACACAACACAGCGTTAACAAAAACGGTGCAGGACAAAACGTAACGGGACCTCACATACAGTGCAGTCAAGATGTACAGTAGTGTGTGACAGAAGATTAAACATAGGCACACCACATGTATACATTCAAGGCTGAAGAATTGTTCCAACTTGCAAAATATAACAAGGCTGATAGATAGCCTGAACCTCAGCGTCCATGTGCAGATTAGCAGGGTTCAGGCGGTCCGTGGTGGCGTGTGTTTGTCTCAAACACTCAACAGTCTCAAAACTCTGAAACACATTAGGTGTTGAGGGAGGGAAAGTATGCAACACACCAACACCAACTCTGCATTACTAAAAGGTCAATCTTCTTACATTGGTTAATGGTAGTTGCCTACAGGGCGGGGTGCATCTATGTTCCCAGAGTCCTATGTTCCAAGAGTCCTATGTTCCCAGAGTCCTATGTTCCCAGAGTCCTATGTTCCCAGGGGTCTATGTTCCCAGAGTCCTATGTTCCCACAGCCCTCCTCCAGAACCCTAGAAACATGGAGCCCTGGGAACATAGAGCCCTGGGAACATAGAACCCTGTTAACATAGAACCTTGTGAACATAGATCCCTGGGAACATAGAGCCCTGGGAACATAGAACCTTGTGAACATAGAGCCCTGGGAACATAGAGCCCTGGGAACATAGAGCCCTGGGAACATAGAACCTTGTGAACATAGAGCCCTGGGAACATAGAGCCCTGGGAACATAGAACCTTGTGAACATAGAGCCCTGGGAACATAGAACCTTGTGAACATAGAGCCCTGGGAACATAGGACCGTGTGAACATAGAGCCCTGGGAACATAGAGCCCTGGGAACATAGAACCTTGTGAACATAGAGCCCTGGGAACATAGAACCTTGTGAACATAGATCCCTGGGAACATAGAGCCCTGGGAACATAGAACTGTGTGAACATAGAGCCCTGGGAACATAGAGCCCTGGGAACATAGAACCTTGTGAACATAGAGCCCTGGGAACATAGAACCTTGTGAACATAGATCCCTGGGAACATAGAGCCCTGGGAACATAGAACCTTGTGAACATAGAGCCCTGGGAACATAGAACCTTGTGAACATAGATCCCTGGGAACATAGAGCCCTGGAAACATAGAACCCTAGGAACATAGAACCCTAGGAACATAGATCCCTGGGAACATAGAACCCTGGGTACATAGAGCCCTGGGAACATAGAACCTTTGGAACATAGAACCTTTGGAACATAATGTACTATATGCTAACATGTTAGCCGTTGCACAGGACAGAGATTTCTACCAGAGACACAAGGGATGTTGGTGGTTCTCCCATCATAACATGTAAAAGGTAAATTAGTCCTTTAAAGGAACCGCTCTGCACTACAGGCTGTAAATGGGCCACGGGCTTCATTGGCTCTCCATGCTGACTTTATCAAATGTGAAGTGAAAAAGTAGCCATTTAGGTGCCCCTTTCGTTGAAAAAAAATGTCAGAAAAGGTAACGCATTCATAGGATTGACCCTTAATTTTGTTGGTTTATGGACACACACACATGAAAATGCAATATGGGACATGGAAAAACACTGTAAAGGTTTACTTAGAGAGAGAAAAAATGTCATGATTAAAACAAGTTTTTAATATTTCATGTTGGGTTTTACGGTGTTCGTCTCATAAGAGCAGATCATCCAACTTCAAATACCAGGGAGGTGAGAGTCACTCGGCGCTACTGTGCTAAATAATGCCACACTAAAAACAAAACGTTATTGAGGAAAGTATCGCTTTTAATACTGCCACATAGTTATATATCTATCATTTCCACACAGTCTGGAGATCCCATACCAGGCTACAGTAAATGGCCAAACACATTGAATAGGGGAATGTAGTTATAGCCATCGTGGAAGTCCTGCGTCTATCATGCATCAGTCCTGCAATAGTACCAGAATGGCTGCATGCATATTGTAATACAGCTTGTTGGACGTCTAGTTGCCTTTTGAAGAGAAAATGAAATGTATTTATTCACATTTTTAACGTGCACTTCATTCAGAAGGAACAGTTCAGCAGTAAAAACAAGCACAATGCCCGTCATTATTTGAGGCAACATTCACACACGTTCTTTAAAGGGATATTAAGTAATCTGTGACCTTTATCAACCTCCATCAGCGATCAGTAGGAATTGCAACAATAGGGATAAAGCTGATCTCCTCCTGCAAAAGGTTTCTGTCATGGCCGCCTGTAATGGAGAGAAACAACAAAGTCGCAATTCTTACAACAGGGAGGAGCGGCTAATTAGAGCCGAGATCCAACAGGAGCATGTAGCGAAGAGGTAATGCATCACCGTGATAAATACTATAATAATACTCCTTTGTCACCTCGCTTTTCCTTTGTAGTTGATGAAATGTGTTGCGGCGGGTAGGGTGGGAGAGTCTCGAAATCGGGAGCTTCTTGAAATTCCGAAACAGAGGACGGCCCGGAAAGTTTTGAAATTCTGATATTGTGATTTTGTGCTATGGTGCATTAAAAACCTACTTATTGCCCCTTTGAAACCTCCACATGCAACTTTTCACCCTGAGGCAAGAAGTGTATTGTTAGTCTCGCCCTCCTCCCTCTCAATTGGTCAAGTTCTCACCCCAGCCCTTGTCACTCATCTAGATGAGCGGTCCAGCCTGAAGGAGCAGACAGCGAACCCAGCCACTCTGCAATGAAAATAAAATGCTGATGTTCATCTTGTCTTAGCTTAGCTTCTTAGCTTTGCTGTTCTTTTCCTTACAGCTTTCCTCCATTGTTGTCGTTGCTATTGACTTTCCTGCGCTGTGACGCTAGCCTCACCTTGACAGCCACAACAGGCTCTCCACTGGCCACGCCCACAGCAAAAGGTACACGCCCCAAAATGTCCCCAGCATCTTTGAAGCATCATTTTCAGGCATGTGCACACAGAAAGACAGACTGATAACGTGCAATACATCCTACTTGTAGTTGCACATTGCAGCTTTCTGTCCCCTGCATCTAATGACAAGCATCCATCCTGAGCTCACATATAGATATCCCCTCTCGTTCCTGGTGTTCTCCCCACAGGGAATAGCTCTTGGTTTATCACTGTCCAGTGCTCAGTGGCCACAGTAATTAGAAAGGCTGGGACATGCATTTGCAGTGTCCTGCTGAGGCCCCAATCACCAATAACAGCATTTATTGTTTTCTAATCAGCGGCCCTTTGGCTGCTCCGATCACTCAGTAAATAATGGAGATGTCAATATTCTCCCGGCCCCGTGACTCTGAAGCCCGTTCGCCACCCTCCCTCTCTCTCTCTCTCTCTCCCCCACTGCAGCCACCATAAAAAACCCCCTCATTAATCACACATTACGTTTGAAACGAGTTCAAACTGTCGAGTGTTGAAAAGTCACCCACGCAAAAATACACGTGCACGCTCACAAACGACACAAGCACGCTCACAGACGACGGACAGACACAAACACACACACACCTTTTTTCGACCCTTACAGGCTACCACCACCACCCCCCCCTCCCCGCCATACATTAGTGGTCAAGCAGCCAAAATGTCGTCTTGTCAGTGCGGCAGCTCTATTGATTAGCACTTCCAGCCTCTGTTCTGGCCCAGGAATTACCCCTCTAATCTTGTAGTGAGTTATTTGCTGGAGACCAATCAGCCTGATCAGACGAATTACCCTCTCTGTAACTGCCTGGACATGCTAGGAACTCTGAGAGCACACACACACACACACACACACACACACACACACACACACACACACACACACACACACAAGTGTGCTTACATACACGATGTGCTCACAAACAAGCCTATACATGTACACACAAATATATACATGCATTTTCTAACACTCTCTGCTCGTCTCCTTTCTGTTTCATCTAATCAATCACACACACACACACACACACACACACACAAACACACTCACACACACACACAGAAAAACACACTCACACACACACAGAAAAACACACTCACACATAGGAATGTGCTCTCTTCATCATTATCCATATCTCAAAATATAGTATCTCTTTATTGATAGAACTTTATTTAATGGAGAGCCAGAGTCATGACGAATCAAACAAAGGCACTTCATACTCGGTGCTGACTATCAAAGGCTCCGTTCACACTACAGGCTCAACGCCTGTAGTGTGATTTTTGGATTTTTGGATGACTGTTCATATCTGTTGTAGGATGTATCCCATACCAATGTGGAGAAGGCACACTTCTCCCATTTGTTTCAAACATTTCAATAACGATATATACCTATGAGTTTGAATTGAGGCGTCTCCCAAAAAAACAGTCAGTTATTTGGTTTTCTTTCCAGCGTGTCTTGTTGTCCTCCATGCTAACCATGCCCTGGGTGCAAAAAATGACAACAACCGTCTCAGCTGAATGACGTAGGGTTTATTTATTGTCATGGCAACCCCGCCAAATTCTGATTGAAGCGTTCAAATACCAGTCGCATGTCGGCCCCATACCGTTTGCACCACGTAGCCATGTGGTCCAGGCGTCAACTGAAAAAAAAAAAAATAATGCGACTCCGTGCAACTTTCTGCTGTTCACACTGATTAGAAAACATCAGATTTATGGCACATGTGAGGGGGAAAAAATGAAAGAGACCAAAGAGACATACTTCTGCCCGCTAACTGTTATTGGCGAACAAAGCCGCTGAGGGCATCCATCTTGTGCGGTCACCTTAATGCCGGCGCTGCAACTTTAAAGCAATTACATCTGAGAAAATAGCATTTAATTGTGGCTACGCAGTCTCACCGTACTGTATACGCTTTATGGTGGCCTTTCAGCTCCTTGTGTTGCCTCTAACCCTCCGACTTTGTTCTCCTTAATTGGCTACAGAGCCACATGAAAGCTATACGCTAGCGCGGCAGGAAGTGATTCAACATTTTCCCCTGTCAAACAGTCTTCCTGTTTCACAACCTTAATGAGATTTAGGGTTTAAAATAAACTGCTGTTTAGGTTGGGCCGCCTCCATATGGCGTAGGTGTGTGTGTGTGTGTGTGTGTGTGTGTGTGTGTGTTTCAGTTCTCCCCTATGCTCTGATCGCTGTGTGTAATTATTCATGTCGTCCACATCATGAACTGATTAGAGATCAGACCAGAAAATGGCGCTAGAATAAAATAGAATAGAATAGAATAGAATAAAATAGAATAGGGAGGCTCTCTTTTTATCCTACCCTCATTTTTACACTCTCCTCCTCCTCACTTTCCTCCTCTTTTCTTCCCTTTTCCCTATCATCCTCCTCTCACACCCCGATCCTCCTCCTCCTTCTTTCCTCCTCCTCCTCCTGTCTCATTGTGGAGGGGAAACAGCGGTGGCGACAGGCGAAGCAGAAAGCCATTTTTCAGTTTAAATGCCAAGTGGTTATGTAGCATAATATTCAGTCAGAAATTAACCATCTTTTCCCTGCAGCCTGTCAAGAATTGGGGAGCGCAGACGGAGGCTGAAGGGGGTGTGGGCTTCTCCGGCGTCGGGTTTTGAATGATCTACACCAGCTTTCTTTAGCGGCGTTTCGGAGCGGGAGCTTCCGTCACATTACATCCGAAATAGTTGGCAAATGTTCAGAGGGCTTGGAGGTTTGCATCGAGTGTCCTATGCACCATGTCGCAGAGATCACGCGTTATCTGTTACGCATTCAGTGTAGATTACATGTGGTTGTTAGTTGTAGTATTGTAACTTTCATTGAAACTTTAATTCACTGACAAATGAATGAAATGAGGGGAAGCAACCTTTTAGTTTGCACGTATTTAATCAATGCATTAGTAGAATAAAAATGGGTCTTTGTGAGGTCAAAGGTCACATACGGTGATATCCATGTGGTACATGTTTTAGTCAAGCTGACCATGATCCCACCGACTCAGGAAGCATCGTTGGACAGATTGTGAAAACAGCGTCGTGGTGCCATATCTTCCCTTACAAGGAGATTATCTGACCAAGAGCAATCCGACGACATTGTTCAGCTTAACCTAAACAACGGCAGCCCCTTCGCGTCTGCCCGGGAAACCCTGCGCCACATTTTCTCGGCCCTTTTGATTCCTGGGGAGCAGGAAGGGGATCGATAGAGGCTTTCAGAAGCGGCTCCTCCATCCATTCCCTTGCGTTAACGACAGCCATAACTCACCGGGCTGGCAGGAGGGAAGGTTCATATATATATATATATATCTCACCCCCAGAGCTGTGACCTTTCTGTCTCCCCGCTGACAGCTCCTACAGAAAAAGGTGTCAATTAATGACATTTAGAAAATTTCATATCACTCCCAATAACTCTGACGCTTTTTACAGGAACTCTTCTATTGCCGATGAAAACGTGGCTGTTGGCTGGGGGGAGGGGGAGGGAGAAAAGAGGGGGGGAGGTAAAGAAAGAGGACGCCGACCTGTCATTAATGTCACCTGGTTTCCTCGCCATCATTCTGAACTCGGGGGAGGAGGGGGGGGGGGGCGAATAAAGGCCAATGCATCATTGTGATTGCGTTCAGAGTGATCTAGTAGTCACTGATTTCTCTTCTTTCCAGTCTCTCACATGCCTGGAAGTCATGGAAGTCATGGAAGTTGGGTTATAATGTCTAAGGACTTCCAGGCGTTGATCGCGTGAAGAAACAATCCAGACATTCGGCCTTTTTTTCGCTCGCGTGGCTTTGAATGTCTTACTCTGCTACACCGAGCGGTTTCCTCCCTCCCTGCTGTATCGGTTCCATACCAGCGCGGTCGGCGGCGGAGCCGGGCACCAGCATCCGGGAGTAAACAGCCGGCGGGTGACATAACCTTTCATGTAGCGCCAGACTCTACGTACACAAATAATTGAAGCCCTTGACCCCGTCTAGCAGCACAGGGCTGTAAGTACAAACCTGACATTTTGATACTGCTCCGGGGCCGCCTTCTACCACTTATTTTTATATTTCAATAATCCATGACGGCCGAGGGGGGAAAAAAAAAACACAAGACGGGGGAGGAGGGGGGTGGGGGGTGGGGGAAGTGTGAATGATTAAGATTGTCAAGCTCAAATAATGTACTCAGAAGACAGACGATAAATCAGCTTTTGTGACATTTTCGAAAATCCCCAGTGCTCTGACGTGCGTGTGTGTGTGTGTGTGTGTGTGTGTGTGTGTGTGTGTGTGTGTGTGTGTGTGTGTGTGTGTGTGTGTGCAGAGAGCCGGGGTTTTATAGTTGAAGCCACCCATGCAAACACACACACAAACACCCAGACACCCACTGCCCCAAATGCCATTTATTTATTATTAATATATAGTATATTTATTTATTCCCCCTCAACCTGAATGCCTGTAACCTTTTCAGTGCAATATCCGACTCTACCGTGAGCCCTTGATAATGATACCTGGTTGTGTGTGTGTGCAGGTCGGGGCAGCCGCCGGCAGGAGGGTCAGCGGAGGATGTTGTGTTGGAGCGACGGAGCGGCGGTTAAAGGAGTGACAGCTATCGACGCTGCAGCAGCCCCTACCCGTCAGCCGAGGCCCCGGTCGGTTCAGTCGATGGTTATCTCTACTGCCTCTACACCCCCTCATTACTGCACCCCCCCCCCCCCCCCCCCCTTTTTCCCAACCGCCCACCTCCGCCACACAACATCCTCCTCCCCCCCCTTTTTTTTTTTTTTTTTACATCCACGCTTTAATCATCGCCGCTGAGATGTTGTTTTGCTGTCACGTCCGCCGAATTTACACCCTCATCAACAGCATCTGCATACTGCCTAATATGGACATTTCCAATCGAGGCTGTCCCTCAACACGCTATTACCCCACCCTCACCCCCACCACCCGCCTCGATAACCAACCCACCACCGCAATGTCCAGATAAGAGCGATGAAGTTAATTCCTGACCTTCGGATAGACTCGCTCGCCGTTTACTCGCTTTGACTTGGAACGCCGCGATGCACGGACGTGGCGTGTTAGTATGTACATCTCTACATGCCAGATCGCATTTGTTGTTGTTTTTTTTCCCCCCATGCATTTTACCGGATTTGTCCGCATCGCTTCTGTGCACGCCCAATCAGGAAAAATATTGCCATATCGCTAAAGGATCTCATCCTGCTCCTCCACTCCTCTCCTCCTCTTGTCCTTAGCTGCATGTTGTTTTGATACACAGCTGCCATCTGTGTGAAATATTAATGCAGTGGGCTGATTTGGGGTGTCGAGCGGTGTCACTCATTTGGCTTTTAATCATGCGGCAGCTCTAGAAAAAAGGAGGGAAAATAACTTCCCTTCCTGGGTGGCTGTCAAAGTCTTCCCAAAGTCATCCGGCACACAGGGCGTCATGCCTGTCGCCTGTCGCCTGTCTCTCCGCTCATTGACAGCTGCATTTTTGGCTCGTCTCCGAGTGGCTGAGCGCTCTCACGTCTCGCCCCCCGTTCAGCCAAAACAAGGACGCCACCCATGAAAATTTAAATACCGCAAAACCGCCTCGTCGCCACCCTCGCGCCGGGGCCTTCGCTCCCCTGGAGAAAAAAAAAAGAAGATTTAATAAGATGCTACTTTTTTTTTCAAAGGATTTAAATAATAATAAAAAAAAGCAGACTGTTTTTGAGCCTGATGCGTTGCAGACTGGCTGCATGGGGCGGCTGTACTGCAGCGCACCATGGGGCCATCTGACGTCGGCGACGGGGCAGCCGGCAGACTAAATACATCTCCCCGAACTATCATTGTTCTGGTTTCTTCTTTGTTCTCCACCGAACACATACGAGAGAATCCGGTTTCAAAAGGGTTCGATCTATGATTAATGTGATTGCTTTCATCATGCAGCTAAATAACATGAGCTAGGATGACGACATGAACCAACGGAGCCCATGGACAGCAGATCAGCTTCTCCGCACCACATTTCATAGACACCTACCGTAGTGAACGAGTGACAAAAAGTATATATATCTTTCACTTCCCTACAGAAAATAACCCATTATCTGTTTGTTTTTTAATAAGGGCATCTATGTAATATTTATAGCATCATTTTTTTTTCGACTTTATTTTCTGCAGAAAGTAACGAGGCTAAAACACTGTTGTTGTTAATTAAGACAAACGCATCAATTATTAAAGATGCAAACATGTCAAGCAAGCACAACTAATTATTCCAGCGTGTTAACAGTTGTTTAATGTTAGCAGCCGCTGAATTATTTAGAGGGCACGTGCCATTTTTGGATTGTTTGAAAAATGCGCCCGCGGTAAGTGGGGTGACGAGCGTCGCAGCGGCGTGTCCGGATAGCCGGGGGGGAAAAAACGGCGCCGGAGAAAGTTTTACAGATGGGGCCCACCCAGTTTATAATTGCTCATTACAGGTGGATGTGAACGGGATGAGAAGGTGGAAGGCAGAGATGGTGTTAAGTGAATGCGCCGCAACCTGTCTGTGTCTTTTGGCAGCGTTTTCACTCTTTTTTTTTTTTGGTTCTGTCGGGGGGGAAGGCGTCAGGGAATGAAGATAACTGGATGTGACGGCAGACAATTTATGCTGTTACGTCTTAATTGTCACCTGATGTGCATACAATCTGGAGCACTGTCATAAACAGAGAGACGCTTCCTTTCCGTGGAGCGGCGGGACGGGGTGCGAGGACAAGGAGGTGGTAAGAGCGGGACCCTGCAGCCAATTCCAGGTCTTCTGACTGAACAATCGCTGCACTTCTTGTTTGTCGGTGAAGTTTATCTATATAGACAATCAGCCACCTACACAAAGACCAGGGAGCATAACACACACACACACACACACACACACACACACACACACACACACACACAAATCTTAATGCTGAGTCCAATTAAGCCGGTTTGATGGAAATCAAACCCATAAACTTTGTCACATGAAAATTGTCAATTAGTTGGGAGCTGAAATAGCTGTCAGTTCCCATCATCCTTTGCCTGTTGTTTTCTATTCCATTTTCAGACAGAACATCATGATTTCTGTCAGGTTTGATGGTTTTCTGCTTTAGAGTAATTACACCAAGCTCACTATAATAATCCATTACATAAACATCCATATGTTCTTCCTCTCACCGGGTACATATAAGGATGCACGGTATACACCAACAGTTTACCGACAGTCGTTTCAGCACAGAGTTTGAAATGCACTGACACATAAAACCCCCTAGTTCGTAGCATCAGATGCACAATGGTCGTTTTAGTTCTTAAAAACACAGACTTTTATTTTGCAATGCCAGTTTGAATCACACCTGAGGCAAAATATGTGTAGCGAGCATTTGACGGACGGCAACGTGCAGGTGATAAAGTCATGTTTCATTTTGGCAGTAGCCTATCTTTACATGGTTTACAATGGTCGTATCAAATATTTAACGTTAAAATGTTCTTTTACATTTTACTTTTTTTCACTTTTCTTCCATTCAGGATGATTTGTTTTTTCTCTTCTTCAATTTTATTTTTTAAATTATTTTCTTTTAAGGTACATTTGTGTCAACTAGGTTACAGTGAGAAGGCTGCTGGTTTGGCACCTCGCCTGATAATAAAACCCATAAACTCACCTTGTTACCTTTGGAGTCGGAAATTACTATATACACCGTTCAGTCACCCGGTGTACCATCGAGCTAGTTCACAAAACTCCATCTGCTGGTCACTGTGTGTGTGTGTGTGTGTGTGTGTGTGTGTGTGTGTGTGTGTGTGTGAAAGGAAACACAGCATTGTAAGTGTAGGTTAGCACCACCCCCTCCGCCAATGCACTCATTATCACAAATTGCACAAACAAACACACACACACACACACACACACAAACACACACACACACACACACTTTGCTCCCCGGTGTGATTTATAAGCTGATTGTGGCCTGCGGGGACGCAACGGTTGCTTTCATTTTCCTATATATATTTTTCCCCTCGTCGCCAAGGTCACTGGTGAGCGAAACCCCTCTCCAAGTTTCTCCAGCGCCCTCCTCTTTCGTCCTCCCTCCCTCCCTCCCTTCCTCCCTCCCTCCGTGGCCTGATGGCCCCATGAATCATCCCGTCTTTCCCATCGAACTCTCCGACGCCTCCTTCCCACCGCAGCCACCCCGACTTCCCCAATCCTTCTTCATTCCCGCTAACAATTTGGTAATGAAATATTGATTTTTAGTTAGATTCAAATGGATGTTATTAACTTTGCATTGATAAATCGCTCCCCTCTCTTTCTTCTTCTTCTTCTTCTTCTCTCTCTCTCTCTCTCTCTGTTTTTGATAGAGTCCTGCAAGTAACACCTGATTCACAATGAAGCCTGGATGTCTGATTCGCCACATGACCTACAATGCTCCGCCTGGATGTTACTCCCTTCTCCCCCCCTTACATTAAAAGCTGTGATTACATACAGATTACTGTGCTCAAAAGCAATAGGTTATACCATACAACATGTTTTATAACACTGTGAACTCATATGAAGCACTTCCTCTGGAGTGAGTCATGTGGCGGTAATGCACTTTCAGTCGTATTGTAAATCCCGATCATTCGGAGTGTGGATGTTTCGCGTGACCCAAAACTGACACAACCCTTTTTTGGGGTTTTCTACGGATTTGGGTGGAAAGAAAATATGAAATATGAAAAATTTAAAGACACCCCTCCAGTTTTTCATCTCCGCTACCAAAAGGTGGTGCTCAGGTAAGAGATAAGGGCTTGTGACAATTGGGACACGGGGTAGATTGTTGTCATTGGGGCTTTTAATTTGAAAGACTCATTCTTTTTTTTGTGTCATGTGCTGTTTGTGCTCCAAAACGTCTGCCAGCGTTTCCAGGCTGAGGTTCGGTGCCTGAGTGAGGGAAACGGCTGTAATTTGTTCCCTTTAGATGTGTTTGTTTTGTCCCTGACAACATCGCTGAAATGGAACCAGTCAGTGGGAAGACAGACTTTGAACGCACCGCATTCATTTAACAGCAGCTCTACTTGATGTTCAGTTTGCTCGGTGGATTGATGTGTATTTGTGCTCCCTGTGTCTTCCCCCATTGATGTTTTTGATACAAAACCAACTTCATACATGTCCACGTCACTTACTCCGATTGCAATTTCCTCATTCCTTTATTTCCCGGGTATGAAAACAAGAGCACGGGAGCGTTTCATCCTGCTTGCCAAGCCGGACGTCGCTGTACAGCTCCAGCAAAGATGCACAGGCAGAGTGGAGAGGGAAGTACTCCTTCCTGAACATACACACGTACGCCCCCCCACCCCCCACATCCCTATCCAGTATTAAAGCCAGCTATTTGACACAAGATGGACGCAGTGGACAGGCAGAGCCCAGGGGACACAACCGGGGTTGCATATGAGGCGTCCGTTACCGGGGAGGGCCATTTACATTTTTCTCTGCGCGTTTTCTCTGACAGCGACACAATTTCCTGTTCCGTCTGGCGAGCTTTTGACTGCGAGCCGGGGACTGAAATGTAATCTGGGGAGGGTGGGGGCGGGGGGGCCCGCGGCGCGCTCGGCCTCCCCTGAGTATTTCCCCCCCCACCAGAACCTTGAACTCTGCTCGGGTAATCTTTTATTCCAGGGCCCTACGTTTTTAGCCTTAGAAACAATGGAGTGCTCCAGAACAGACTGACTACAATCCTTGCTATGAGATTACTCCACAAGACCCAGGTTGGATTACACACACACACACACACACACACACACACACACCTCTAGGCATTCAGATTACAGGCCACTCATTTTCTGTCTGACCGCCCGCTTGCCCATTTTTGCGAGCGAGTGTTTCGACATTTGTACAGGTTTTAATATATTTCCAGTCATGCATGGACGGGGGATTGAAGGAGGGAGGACGAGAGAGAGAGAGAGAGAGAGAGGGGTGAGTATGACGTGTGCGCGAGTCTCTACCGCGACCTGGAACACGGAATCCGGCGCGTTGTGTTTGAGGTCACGTTGATTTCTCCGGGGAACGGCTCTCTGTAGGTTTATAGTAACGAAGGGACATGGTCGCTCCCTGCTGCCACTGTGATTTATGTTTAGACAACAGATCACGCTACCAGACAAGCCTCACACACACACACACACACACACACACACGCCGACACCGACACTTGTGCACATGATGCATGTACCGCTGGGCACGCCGGCGACAGTGAGTGACACAGTTTAAATAACTATAGCTGCACCCTATACACTAAGGATGCAAAGTGTGACTTGTTTCTTCTGAGGAAACGGTACTTTTTTTTTTTTAAAGCGACGTCGCCGTTATTGATACGTCAATGTAACAAATTCCATAAATGTTTTAGACCCTCGCCTCGCCGATCGATACGAGAAGTGGGAAGCATCCGATGAGATTGTAAAACGGCGACGGTGTGGCGTATAATCCCGCAGCCCCTCCCACCCCCACCCGAAGATAGCTTTACGATAGCGTGACCTTTGTTAGGCTGTCGGAGGTGCGCGGCCCCCTTCCTCCTCCTCCGCTCCCCAGCTCGGCGCTACGGAGGACATATTAAATCTAGATAGGACTGCTGTATTAAGTAGGGGGAGCCTGTCTCATGCTACATGTAGATAACCTTGTGTTATTAGCTCCCTGATGGCCAATCAATACGCCACTTCCTAGCTTGCGGAGGACGGGCCGAGTCCCTCACCTAGATAATCATCTCTCACTGTCTGACGCCGAGTAATTGGTAGCCTCTCAATCCCAGCCTGGTTGACAAGGGCGGTTTGCATATTAGAAAACACTGCGCTAACAGTCCGTCATTCTAAAGTGAGAGAATAAACACCTTATTTATATATATATATATCATATTTTGAGATAATTGAGCTGGGATGCAACACCAAACCCCAAGGAAGCAAAAAAGCTAGCTTGATAAAGAGAAGCTGGGGATGGGCTGCTGATTGTTGTGATGATGCTGTGCGTAGTGAGTGAAGGGTGGTGTTTATTGCTACGTCGAGAGAAAAAAAAAAAAAAAAAGGACTGCAGCAGAGAGTCGAGTCCCCGATGGCCACCTCTCCGCGGAGTCGAGACGTCATCTCCCGGGGTCCCCAGTGGACGGGATTGACATGGATGATGAGGACGGTGATGATGTTTAAACGGGGGGAAAAACTCCCCGTCCATCTGTCCACACTTTCCCTCTCTTTTCATTTCACTCTGCGAGCACACCCGCGTGATACATTTCCTCTTCCTCCATAGGCGTTGTTACATGTTATTTGTTCGCAGCTGCAATTGTGTGTCTTATATTTTGTTGTTATGCTTGTTGGTGCTCAAACGAGTGAAGTGGTCTGAAAGTGCACCAACATGAACAATATCGCGGTGAAAGTGGCCACTGAGATACAATGTCAAATCAGGGGAGGGGTGCAATTATCATCAGAGTTCAAGCATTTGAGGATACTACTCAAGTGCCTGCTATACCCCCTTTCCTCTGTACTTTAAAGCTGCACTAGGCAACATTTGGATGTAAAAATACAGCCTGAATCAGAGGGGCTGCAACAGAGAAGTACATGCCATCCCCTCCTAGATGAGACTCACCCTAGACTCACCCTAGTGTCGGGTACTGTGCGTGGAGATCTTCTCCGCGCACAGTATCTTCAAAACTTAAGATACAAAAGTGTCTCTTCACCACCTCCTCTCCCACCAGCCGCTAAGAAGAAGACATTTAGTTTACTGGAGTTGCAGTTGCCTCTCGCTGCCAGTTGGGGCCGCCAATGAGCGAGGCTGCATTTAAAACAATTTTCACTCTTGAAATTTTTTGCCCCTGCTTGGTGCAGCGGGGTTTTGATTCAGTCGATTCAAGTCCCTGTGAAAGCAAAGCATCAGTTAAAGTATTAAAAGTAAAGTAAGTATTGCGTAATAAAGTGAATCTCTGCCACCTCTAGGGGCATTGTTTTGTAGCTGACCCTGTACTCTGACCTCCCTGTGGAGGGGTCATTCAAAAAGACAAACAAGACAACAACAACAACAACAAAAATCAGTGTGTATGTTAAGCCTTAGAGTTTTTAACTGTAAAGCTTTGCAGAATGACCCAGCACTGGCATTGACCCCCTTTCATCTAGACCGGAGCTTCTAAAGGTCACCCGGCAGTCCTCTAGGAATCAGACATTGGCTTACAGGGTAAACTTCAGATATAGCTGTCATCTCTCTGTCTTCTGCCTCCCATGGTGGTACTGAGGGCATGTGTGTTTGTGCCACTCTTCCAAGGGCAACATCAAAGCGAGAGGAGGGTTCCTGCAATATCAAAACACATGGAGATCGTGGCAAGCGTCTAGGACGGAAGCTAGATGGAGGAGGTTGCCGAGGCTGACAGCCACCCGAGGGCCCGTCCACAGGGGGGGCTGCTCTTCCCGGGCCGTGGTTTGCGGCCAGGCGCCAGGGGAGCTCCAGGGAAGACTGCAGACTGGGGGAGGAGGAGGGGGGGGGGGCTGTCATAGCTGGATCAGTGGAGGAGGCAGACGCCCTGGACCCAGGTTCAGCCACACAACACTCAGGGGACGATTCAAACGGGGCCCCGGCTGGAGCGCAGAAGCTGGGGCCGCTAACCTCTGCAGTACAGCACAAACACACATATACAGAGGGAATCAGACATAAACCTAAACTGACTTCACACATCTTTTTATTACAGGAACATAGTTGTAATGAATAATATCCAACTGATGTGAGTGATATGAGGATCGAGACTTTTAAGACAAAAAAGTACAAATGAATGTGCTAAGTACAATTGATTTGTTTTTATTTTTGCTTGTGATGCCTCATGATGATCACCGAGGTCATAGTTACCCAACTTGATTTACCTTGATATACACATGAAAAAATACAATACACACATACACACACCTTAAGAAAAATACCTCTCAATTTAGGAATTGGTATGTGGATTGGTAGGGATTGGAGTAAAGAGAACTCCCTGATTTTACGTCTTGATGATGTGAGATTTGAGTTCCAGTGCTGTCTGACTTTTGGGAAGGAGTTATTCATGCTCACTAATATTGAACAGTCTGTTCTAGACCGTAGGAATCTCATATATTAGCTCAAATGTTTCCCTTTGCGGTAAACCGACTCAAGCCGGTTTGATGGACATCACCACATTACTGGCGTCTGGAGCCTGTTAACACTGTCATATGAAAATTGTCAACTATTTCAGAGCTGAAATAGCTGTCACTTTTAATCTTTTAATCATCCTGTGCCTTGTTGTTTTCCATTCCATTTTCACACAGATCATCATGATATCTGTCATGGTTTCTGGGTTAGAGTAATTACACCAAGCTCAATATAATCACCCATTGTATAAACATCCATATGTTCTGCTTCTTACCGGGTGCAAACAGGTAACAGCCAAAATAAAAAGGAACCTCCTGAGTGTATGAGGGATGCAGATTATATTGAAAGCAGGTGCTTCTGCACGTGTGGTTTTAAGCAATGCTCGTCCGATCACGCCCAGGGTTGGCAGCAGCCTCAGCAATGAAGACGGTTCTACTTGCTGGCCAGTGTTGTGTCACTGCATGTAATTCAACTACTAGTTTAATTAAACCCTGCAGTAGTGGTGGTGGCAGTTCAACTACATTTGGACATTTGGATGATTGGGATAATTGTAGAAGTGTCATTTTGCAACATGCAACTACCAAATATTTTTGGCTATAAAAGAAAAGAAGGGAATTGTATTTGTCCATCTTTTTTTTAAATCTCTGCCTTGCATACGTTGAGTGAACCTTTGAATACAGTTAGTATTCCCTCCACTTGCAGAACCCAAATTGGGTTGTTGGCATCCAATTCAATAACCTGTTGTATCTTTTGCCATCATGTTTTTGTATAATATGACATTGCAGATGTAGATATGATCATTCTCAGTAGTTTGAACTCATGTTTCTACACTGCATTACTTTGATCGTGTTTATAATACACTGAATTTCAGCATCATATCACCTTAAATCTACCACCTGATTAAATTCAGGTGACGACCTACGGTATGTTAAAGTTATTGATATATAACATAATTGAACTCAATGTTATTAAAATATGTCATTCTACACAGCTGTCATAATAATGGCAGGTCTTTGAACAATAAGAAAGATGAAAAAAGATCTTATGAGAAAACAATGGCAAAAACAATTCAAAATACACTTCTGTACTATCTTGACAATGTCTGCCACAGCCTCTCCATCTTCACACCACCCTTGGGGGATCTTTTTGCATCCAAGGTGGTCTGTGGATTGCTGGAGAAATGTTTTAGGATGCCTCGTATTTGACTTCCATAAATCCTTCTTATATTGTTGCTTTCCCTAAACGCCAAGAAAAGGATCTTGGCAAGCATCGCTGCAACAATCAATAAAAGCTATAGGGGCACCACCACATGCCTGACCTCCAAAGGAAGGCAAATAAGCTCTTGGACAAGATTGTTGCCTGGTTTATGTATGTGATTCCAGTAGTTATTTATTTTTCGATGATGCACGCTAACATTTAATCACACTGTTTACTGGATGGTAGAAGCTTGTTGGGTGTTGTTGCAACCCCGGCTCAAGGGAGGCAACATAAAGGAGTCAAACAATATCTATCAATACCAATATCTTGCAAAAACAAGATTATTTTAACAAAATAAAAATAATAACAACAATAAAATACATACATACATACATACATACATAAAAATAAAAATAATTTTATTTGTAAATACATTTTATTTGTATAGCGCTTTTCTAGGTACTCAAAAGACGCTTTACATTAAAATCACATAGGATAAAAACACATTCAAGATTACAATAAAATACAGAGAAAAATAAAGAATAAGAAAGCTAAGAATAGCGCAGACAGTAGTGGTGGCTGAGAACGGTAGTGAGAACAGTAGTGGTGGCTGAGAACAGTAGTGAGAACAGTAGTGGTGGCTGAGAACAGTAGCGGTGGATGAGAACAGTAGTGAGAACAGTAGTGGTGGCTGAGAAGAGTAGTGGTGGCTGAGAAGAGTAGTGGTAGATGAGAACATTAGTGAGAACAGTAGTGGTGGCTGAGAAGAGTAGTGGTGGCTGAGAAGAGTAGTGGTAGATGAGAACATTAGTGAGAACAGTAGTGGTGGCTGAGAAGAGTAGTGGTGGATGAGAGCAGTAGTGGTGGATGAGAACAGTAGTGGTGGCTGAGAACAGTAGTGGTGGATGAGAACAGTAGTGAGAACAATAGTGAGAACAGTAGTGGTGGCTGAGAACAGTAGCGGTGGATGAGAACAGTAGTGGTGGATGAGAGCAGTAGTGGTGGATGAGAACAGTAGCGGTGGCTGAGAACAGTAGCGGTGGCTGAGAACAGTAGCGGTGGATGAGAACAGTAGCGGTGGATGAGAACAGTAGTGGTGGCTGAGAACAGTAGTGGTGGATGAGAACAGTAGTGGTGGATGAGAACAGTAGTGGTGGATGAAAACAGTAGTGAGAACAGTAGTGGGCTGAGAACAGTAGTGGTGGATGAGAACAGTCGTGGTGGATGAGAACAGTAGTGGTGGCTGAGAACAGTAGTGAGAACAATAGTGAGAACAGTAGTGGTGGCTGAGAACAGTAGCGGTGGATGAGAACAGTAGTGGTGGATGAGAGCAGTAGTGGTGGATGAGAACAGTAGCGGTGGCTGAGAACAGTAGCGGTGGCTGAGAACAGTAGCGGTGGATGAGAACAGTAGCGGTGGATGAGAACAGTAGTGGTGGCTGAGAACAGTAGTGGTGGCTGAGAACAGTAGTGGTGGATGAGAACAGTAGTGGTGGATGAAAACAGTAGTGAGAACAGTAGTGGGCTGAGAACAGTAGTGGTGGATGAGAACAGTCGTGGTGGATGAGAACAGTAGTGGTGGCTGAGAACAGTAGTGAGAACAGTAGTGGTGGCTGAGAACAGTAGTGGTGGATGGATGAGAACAGTAGTGGTGGATGAGAACAGTAGCGGTGGATGAGAACAGTAGTGGTGGCTGAGAACAGTAGCGGTGGCTGAGAACAGTAGCGGTGGATGAGAACAGTAGCGGTGGATGAGAACAGTAGTGGTGGCTGAGAACAGTAGTGAGAACAGTAGTGGTGGCTGAGAACAGTAGTGGTGGATGGATGAGAACAGTAGTGGTGGATGAGAACAGTAGCGGTGGATGAGAACAGTAGCGGTGGCTGAGAACAGTAGCGGTGGATGAGAGCAGTAGCGGTGGATGAGAACAGTAGCGGTGGATGAGAACAGTAGCGGTGGCTGAGAACAGTAGCGGTGGCTGAGAACAGTAGCGGTGGATGAGAGCAGTAGCGGTGGATGAGAACAGTAGCGGTGGATGAGAACAGTAGCGGTGGATGAGAACAGTAGCGGTGGATGAGAGCAGTAGTGGTGGATGAGAACAGTAGTGGTGGATGAGAACAGTAGTGGTGGATGAAAACAGTAGTGAGAACAGTAGTGGTGGCTGAGAACAGTAGTGGTGGATGAGAACAGTAGTGGTGGATGAAAACAGTAGTGAGAACAGTAGTGGTGGCTGAGAACAGTAGCGGTGGCTGAGAACAGTAGCGGTGGATGAGAACAGTAGCAGTGGATGAGAACAGTAGTGGTGGCTGAGAACAGTAGTGAGAACAGTAGTGGTGGCTGAGAACAGTAGTGGTGGATGGATGAGAACAGTAGTGGTGGATGAGAACAGTAGCGGTGGATGAGAACAGTAGCGGTGGCTGAGAACAGTAGCGGTGGCTGAGAACAGTAGCGGTGGATGAGAGCAGTAGCGGTGGATGAGAACAGTAGCGGTGGATGAGAACAGTAGCGGTGGCTGAGAACAGTGAGAACAGTAGTGGTGGCTGAGAACAGTAGTGGTGGATGGATGAGAACAGTAGTGGTGGATGAGAACAGTAGCGGTGGATGAGAACAGTAGCGGTGGCTGAGAACAGTAGCGGTGGCTGAGAACAGTAGCGGTGGATGAGAGCAGTAGCGGTGGATGAGAACAGTAGCGGTGGATGAGAACAGTAGCGGTGGCTGAGAACAGTAGCGGTGGATGACAACAGTAGCGGTGGATGAGAGCAGTAGTGGTGGATGAGAACAGTAGTGGTGGATGAAAACAGTAGTGGTGGATGAGAACAGTAGTGGTGGATGAAAACAGTAGTGAGAACAGTAGTGGTGGCTGAGAACAGTAGTGGTGGATGAGAACAGTAGTGGTGGATGAAAACAGTCGTGGTGGCTGAGAACAGTAGTGGTGGCTGAGAACAGTAGTGAGAACAGTAGTGGTGGCTGAGAACAGTAGTGAGAACAGTAGTGGTGGCTGAGAACAGTAGTGGTGGATGGATGAGAACAGTAGTGGTGGATGAGAACAGTAGCGGTGGCTGAGAACAGTAGCGGTGGCTGAGAACAGTAGCGGTGGCTGAGAACAGTAGCGGTGGATGAGAGCAGTAGCGGTGGATGAGAACAGTAGCGGTGGATGAGAACAGTAGTGGTGGCTGAGAACAGTAGTGGTGGATGAAAACAGTAGTGAGAACAGTAGCGGTGGCTGAGAACAGTAGCGGTGGCTGAGAACAGTAGCGGTGGATGAGAACAGTAGTGGTGGATGAGAACAGTAGTGGTGGCTGAGAACAGTAGTGGTGGATGAAAACAGTAGTGAGAACAGTACTGGTGGCTGAGAACAGTAGTGGTGGATGAGAACAGTCGTGGTGGATGAGAACAGTCGTGGTGGATGAGAACAGTAGTGGTGGATGAGAACAGTAGTGGTGGCTGAGAACAGTAGTGGTGGATGAAAACAGTATTGAGAACAGTAGTGGTGGCTGAGAACAGTAGTGAGAACAGTAGTGGTGGCTGAGAACAGTAGTGGTGGATGAGAACAGTAGTGAGAAACAGTATTGAGAACAGTAGTGGTGGCTGAGAACAGTAGTGAGAACAGTAGTGGTGGCTGAGAACAGTAGTGGTGGATGGATGAGAACAGTAGTGGTGGATGAGAACAGTAGCAGTGGGTGAGAACAGTAGCAGTGGGTGAGAACAGTAGCGGTGGATGAGAACAATAGCGGTGGATGACAACAGTAGTGGTGGATGAGAACACTGCTGCCGGGTGTGGACGGGTTTCAACGTCCTCCCAGCAGGTGCCAACAACCAGGTGCTAATGGAGGAGATGTTCCAGGATGTCTGAAACACAACACAGGTTACCAGGAAGAGACTCAAAACACATGACAGGTGTCCCTTTAACCTTCACTGTCAAACCCAACACTAATATGCTACAAAAAGACAATACATTTAATTTAGGCTTTCTATCACACACACATTCCAGTCATTGGCAAGCTTTGTTTTCATTTCCTGAGGAAATGTGAGGTGAGCTGACTTACTATGAGTAGTGTTTAATGTTTCAGAGGAAGACAGCCCCCCCCCGCGCCACACTGGGTACATCTGCACATCGGTTACATTTTCTATTTTATTAACCCATCTTTGAGCTGCAGACAACTCTGTCTCTTTTTTCCGCCAACTGAAGCCTTGAGGGTCTTCAATCTGTGAATGTGTGTGTGTGTGTGTGTCACAGTGTATATTATTAGATTGCGTGTTTCAATTCCACAGGATTCTACAGAAATCTCCTTATAATTGTTGAGCGACGGAATAAAGCCATCACAAGTCAGTTTGTACGACAATCAGGGCAATGATATTTTAAGTCTTGAAAGCAAATATGTTCAAAATGAAGTAAATGCGTAAAATGTTGACATATCAAGTACTGACATCAAATTTCTATAAAAACAAACCAACAAATAAATATTTGAAATAGTTGTTTTGATTTATTATTTCCCATGTTCCCATAACAATTAAATAATTAATAAATAAATAAAATGAATTACATAATTTAAATTTATAAATAAATATAATAGAATATAGGTTATTTATCAAATAGATAGATAGATAGATTCAGCTCAAGAAGTAGCATGACATACTCTAAACGGGCCTGTCTGGTTTACACAAGGTGTGTGTGTGTGTGTGTTCACATGCGTATACGTGCATGTGTGTGTCCGTGTCCACTCTCAGTGTGGAGGATATTGGCAGTACTGACAGGGCGTTGATTATCCGGCCCGCGGGAGGCTGAGGCCTGTCTGGATGTCAGGTGGGAGTCACAACACCAAGGAGTGATGAGACAATCAGACAGAGAGAGAGAGAGAGAGAGAGAGAGAGAGAGAGAGAGAGAGAGAGAGAGAGAAAGAAAGAGAGAGAGAGAGAGACACATGAGGGCATATGTCAGGGGCAGAAGGCCAATGACAATAAGCTGTCCGTCCCAGCTGACATGAAAACCTCACTATCAGGATCAGATTAGCTACAGCACTGACCTGCACCGGAATGACACACACACACACACACACACACACACACACACACACACACACACACACACACACACACACACACACACACACACACACACACACACACACACACACACACACACACACACACACACCCCTGAATCTAACTCTTACCACTGCATGTTTATATTGAATCAGACCGGCAGTGAGGACGAGGATAAAGCACCACACTGAAGATATGACACTGACAGAGTTTAATGTTTAGTTGATGCTCCTCACTCACTTTTTGATAGTTTGAAATGCTTCATTACCTGGAGATCACCTAACTCCTCTGGCCTGAATGTCTTTTTCTTCTTCATGGCTGGAAGGGGGCGGAGATTCAATTTGTTACTTCCTGTTTCCTTATTTCCCGCCGGCATGTCCGCCAGAGGAGATGGGACGCCGTTCTCTGCTGCAGGCCCACTCTGTGATTCAGGCTGGTTAGGCAGGTTTATTCTTTACATACAAATCTTGCTCAGAGCAGCTTTAAAACTGGAAACGAGTGAAATTATCTCACCCCCGATGACATATTTCTTCACTTGGCTTCAGAAAAACAAGACTTTAAGACTCAATACTGGACTACACGACTTGTTAACGGTGTATATTCTCTTTTTGCTGCTCTCTCTCTCCCCCCTCTCTCTCTCTCTCTCTCTCTCTCTCTCTCTCTCTGGGCTCCCCGTTGTATTTCATCCTCCGTCTCTGCCTCTCCCTCCATCCTCCTCCATTGTACGGGCCTCCGGATGAGTGATGGCGGTGGGCCGGTGCTACATGTTTCTCAAGGACCTCTGATGGGCGCTGATAATAAAACTGATGTAGGAGCCAAAAGAAGTGTCTTCCGGGCCCCTCCCCCGCCATCACGCCGAGAGACAGATAGAGGGGGAGAGGCAGAGAAAGGTGGAAAGATGGAGAAGGATGGAAGGAGAGGGGAAAGAGTGGAGTTATTGTTAGCGCGCGGGTCTCCTGAAGCCCTGCAGAGCATTAATGACATGAAGATGGCTGCAGCTGAAAAAGTTAAGACTGAAACGGCGGGCCAGTTGTTTTTATTGTATTTATCGTGCACGCCGAGCCTCCCCGCTCGCTAACAACCTGAATATCTTCTATACATCTTTTTCCCATTTTTTTTTCCTTCTTCCTCGCCCCCCCATCGGATTAAGATCAGGCAAAATGAGCGTTTTCCATTATTTGCACAATCTTCAATTATGCATCAGGCTCTGGTGTGCACATTAAAAAGGATGCAACTAAAACGCTCATTAAAGTTGCATAAGCGACGAGCATTTAAACAGAGGACAAATACGTGGGCGGCGGTCCCCCCCCTCCCCCCCCCGCGCGGATGAAAGGGCACGAATACCAAGAGGTGGGACTCCATCTGAATGCACGGAGAAAAAGCCCTAATCTCGCTCGGCCGCCCTTCGACAACTAACTGACTTTTAATTAATCCCCTTGATATTTGGACAAGCACAGACCTTAGCGATAGGTGTTCGACACTGAAAAGTTGAATTGCGGAATAACCGAGGAAACGGTTATCTTCGAGCAGGGTGAAGCTGTCCTCATATTTTGCTCCCGGAATATCAGTCCAAGGAACAAACAAGCTCACTGAGAGAACATGGAGATGACGGATGTATATCTGTGCTGTAGCTCAGTTTCTTTATATCTCTCAGAAGTGGCCATTTTTCAATGATTGCTGTGTTTCCCTATTGACCCAGCAGGAAAACAGCCCCCCCCCCCCCCCCCTCCTCGCCCACTGAACAGTGTCTCCATTCATATGCAGCCTGGTAATCCGTTAATAAGACTTATTTTGCAAAATGAAACAGCCTCGTGCAACGTCACTTCGGCTGGGCTACAATAAGAGTTACCTGCTCAGAAAAGCCGATCCAACTCAGAGATCTGGGTAAGCCTCGCAGCAGAATCACCTCCACGTAAACGGTTAACAATTGCAAGCCGTTCATATCATCCACACATAGGATAGCAATGAAAAGACCTGTCTTTGCTGTTGCGATCCCTTGGCCACCAATAGAGGATGATAAAATCAACCGATAATGTAACAACGGGTCAAAACGTAACAAAATGTCTAAATGGGTTGGAATAAAACCTGTTGGTTAAACATTATTAACATTATTACATTAACCGATGACTATTGCTTCAATAAGCACTGTAACACAATTTAAAACTATTCTCAAATAATGTTATATCTAATAGTTATCAATAGTTCTCTACATTGTTAGTCAGTACTATTATTGCATTATCAGCTCAAAAACGATGAAGTAATAATGGTGGTTAATGTAATAGTGTGATGCTATTACATTATCTGGCAATTTATTACATTTAGGGGTTTTATTGCATTTTCAACCCATTTAAAGTGTAATTTTTATTACATTTTGACAAGTTGTTACATCATCAGTTGCTACAGCCCCTTTAACCTTAACCTCACTGGAGGCAACGTTACAAAGAGATGAAGGTTATCAGTTTTCAAAGATAGTTTGGAGATTTTGGACTTTGTGGCTTCGTCTGAATGTTATTAATGAAGTAATTAGACGATGCTGATGATGTAGTTACACATATAAGACACATTCAGACTAGTTTCACCAGCTTGGAAGGGATTTGTCAAAGCAAACAGGAGCAACCAAGAGCACCTGGCAATGATAAAATCTTTATTTTAATGACAATTCTGTCAAGGGAGATTAAGTAGACAGTGGTAAAGGGGTGTGTGTGTGTGTGTGTGTGTGTGTGTGCATTACCTTTGTGTTCATGCCACGTAGTGTACTTTAATATCTCTCTGAAAGAATCCCAAGTAGGCTAAATAACTTGAAGCAGTGGGTGGTGAAGGTGTGTGGGGAGGTTAATGTGTGTGGGAGGTATAATGAAGGATGAGTAGGGAAGGCTGAGCATGGAGTGATCAAGGGCAGAGAGAGAGAGAGAGAGAGAGAGAGAGAGAGAGAGAGAGGATAAGGGAACAACAAAGAGAGAGATAAAGAGTGGTGATGGACATGTCTCATCCTCTGTCTGACAGCTTCATCAATACCCTCAGGACACAGAGACAAACACATACACACACACCTATACACTCACACACACCTATACACACTCACACACACACTCACTCACACCCCTCCTGTGTGTGATTGACAGCTGGCAGGTGCTTGGTGAATGAAGTTGTCAAGCTGGCTGCTGATCAGCTGCGCGTCGCTCTAACAACAGCTGAAGGCTCAGCTCGACGCATTGCTGCACTTCAAGGTGATCTCTTGTTTTACAACGCAAGTGTGTGTGTGTGTGTGTGTGTGTGTGTTTTAGGAATGCCACATGCCATCCAGGCTTTACCTAGTGTGATTGTAATTCTCTGTTATTTGCTATATAATTACTTATCATAAATCTGCGCTGGGTGCGATTTTTATATAAAAATACACACGTCGTATCAATCTGGTGGGGCTGCAACAGAGAAGAGTGTCCACTCCCAGGCACCGTAGATTTGACCAAATGAGGCCAGGTCACCGGTGGGAAATCTTCTCCACACACAGGAAGTGACGCATCACAATTTAAAGGACTACACTGACCTGATGAGAAGTGTGGGACGAGAGGATTGGCACCAGCATCATCATCTCTGTGTCTGGTAGATAGCTCAGTCCGGTGCCATGCTAACGCTTTAGCATGCAGAACGTAATGGTAGCTGATTAGCATGATCTGAAGTATGCAACGTGTCAGTGATGCAACGTTGGAGCTGTTCTGTTTTTTCTCTGGCCTGTGGATTCATAACTTCTGAAAGCCAAATCTCAATCGTCATCATTGGTGAAATCCATTATCAATCAACAGCGCAACAACGTTAGCTGTCTGGCTAACGTCGCTCACTTTCTGTAAACTAAACAAGTTACGCTCAGAGTCTCATGGGTAGAAAGTAGAAGTTCATTGTGTGTGTAGTCCTTGGAGAGAGAAGTACAAAACACCGTCCCTTTGGTATCCTTTGGTATAAATCATCACAGGCCGGCTGGGTCGGTAAACATAAGCGTGCTGTGTGCAGTCACCTTACAGGAATTCTGGGTAATGAAGTTCCTACTGTCTGCACAAGTCTTTATACACTCGACCGCTGCAGCCTCATGAACTACAGTATGTCCACAAGATGATCTCATGCATTTCCATCCTCCTCAGCACCACTACCTCATGGTATATTGTCCTAATGCACTGCTGGACTCTGGACTGCTCATAGCGACTGGATCTTTTTTTGTGTATATGTAGTCTACTGTCTGTATCGTATGACCTGCACGGTCCCCTTGCATTACATGTGATGCATTGTTGCTCCTGTGTGCCAGTATGTACGTATCTGTAACAGATGACACCAAGACAAACAGGCAAATAAAGCAATTTCTTATTTCCGATTGGTTCTATTCTATTCCTATCTGACAGGTTCTCTATAGAGAGGTAAGGGTAGGGGAGGACTACTCGCCGCCACACCGCCACATCTCCACTGTTCTGCACACAAAATCAAAGACTATTGCTGTGTGGTAAAACGAGGAAGAAAGAGGCAAGTAATAATGGAAGATTAGAAGAAGAGGCAAAACACAGCAAGGGCAGAGGACCTAATAGTAATACCTGTGTTTCAACCCCTGTTGAGAGAGGGATGGGGGGGGGTGCTTTTGTCTCGCTGACACTACATCATTTGATCTGCTGTGAACAAATCTACCATTAGTTTGTGTTTGAGCTGCCTTGTCTACTTTGCACGAGATCAAAACTGCAAAAGAAGCGATTTAACTCTTCGCCTTAAGGAAAGTGCTTGTTTTCAAGTCTGATCTCTTTGGCTTAGAAATGCACTTCTGTTACAAACATCCTACATAAATAAAGTTATCATTCCGACTATTCTTCCACTATATTGGTTTGTTGGTATAATCCTCTTAACCTCATCCCACTCTCCATTTATCACGCTATTTCTTTGTTTCTGCTGCCGTCCTCTTCCTTTGTTGTGTTAACCCCGTTTGTCTTGACTGAGTTTTAATTCTTATGATTGAAGAATTCTGTTTTCAAAAGTTTTCAAACCTTCTCTCAAAGAACCTGGTGTGTGTGTATGGATTGGCTATGGCATGAACATCCTCCCCTCATCTCAAATCCGACTGGAGATAATAGTTGATGTGACTTGAGGGTGAAAGAACGTAAAATATACAGGAAGTGCAGAAAGAAAAAAAAATACTGTTTGTTTTGGATGCGTATTGTAGTAACATGAAAGTTCATATTTTTGCCAGATCGTGGGGTCTCGTCACGTTACAGCTCGGGTAGTGTGTGTTCCCCAAATCCGGCTGGTCGTCGAGTGTGTGTTAAAATCTTGTAGTGCGTCCCAGGCTTTCGCCACCTCCACCCAGCATCCAGCACTGCTCCGCCTCCTCCTCTCTCTTCCACCGTTCAGGAGACGGAGCAGATAGGGCCTCTTTTTTTCCATCATAATTAAACAAGTTTCCGCCTTTATTCCATGTCCATTAGCAGAGCCCGTAGCCCTGCTAGGGAAATGGTCATTATCGCAGACAGAAATAGGGACATAAATTTGCTGTTAATGAAAATGTCAATTAGCAGCCTGCTCTGTTACGGGGAGCTGATAGCGCCACCACTGTGAATTCAGCATCCGCATGCTCGCCGGGGTGTCTCATACACACGTACGTGCATCCACGTGCATGTTCGAATACCCGAAACACGCCCAAATCCACAAATCCAAACACACAAAAGCCACACACACACACACACACACACACACACACAGGCAGGATTAAACCTCCAATATTCCTTTTATTGAAAAGGCACAACAACATCTCCAGATCTTTCTCTTTTCGTCTCATTCGGCTGCTGACTGTTGAAATGTCGACTGATGTTTTGGTACACAAAGTAATTAAGTACAATAGAGATGGGAATTAAAAATAAGAATACAAAAAATTCATGTTTGCTAAAAAAAAATCCGTTCAGCTCCGTATTCATGTAGTTTCATCCTTAAGCGGTTTTGTCTCTGGAAGCCCTCGGTTTGACGAGTTGTTTTGATATTTTTATTCACATATTTGGATCATTAATCAAATGGCGGCGTGGAGGGAGGGCAAACAGAGGGGGATGGATGCGATCCATATAGCATATCTTCTTCGGGGCTTGTGTGTGTGTTAGTGTGTGTGTGTGTGTGTGTGTGTGTGTGTGTGCGCGCGCCCGTTGCAAGATCAATCTAAAAGTCCTCTGCAACAGCCACTTCAGACCCTGGGCGCAGTTGCAAAAAAAAAAAAAAAAAAAAAAAATGATTACCATTACACTCCCACCCTCCCCACACCTCCCCTCTTACTCTCTCGCTCGCTCGCTCTCAACAGACGATGAGGGGAAATAAATGTTACCACACACACACACACACACACACACACACACACACACACACACAAATGACAGAAATAAAAAAGACGGATTCCCACCTAAACGTCAATATGAGGTGGATGTATTAAAAGTGCATTTGAAATTCTTAGCAGCGTTCCGCTTCATTTCTGAATGTCTGGGTCTTGCACCCTTAAAAGCACAGGGAGATAAATCAAGTTTGTTGCTCGCGCCGAGACCCCTATAAAAATAAATAGATGAGCGCTGGTCACCTCGGAACCATTTTTAAAACATCCCCCCAGCCGCACTGTATCCATAATTATGATTTTGATTGTCTGTGACCACATCCTCCAAGATCAAATGTGAAGCGGAATAGCACCGATGCGGATGAAGAGATTTATCTGTCGTCAGCCGTGGCTAAGGTTGTGCATGACAAACAGATAGCTAAAACCTCGGGGTGCAGAAACTCTGCTGCCGAGGCTTCGACAACAATGCTCTCCAGCCTCATGTGTGCTGCAGACATTAGGCTCAACGCAGAGCATGAGGCTCTGGGTATTTGGACAACGATCTAGTCAGATTCTAGTCTGATTCTAGTCCGATTCTAGTCAGATTCTAGACAGATTCTTCAATTTTGAATATTGCTGTTCAACCAATCAGAAGCGCCGCATGTAAACAGAACCCCCTGGAAACAAACCGCTGTGGTAAACACATTTGGGAGTTGTTATTTAACTTGGAGGGTAAGTGGAGGATTGTTAAAAAAATTAAAAATAAATAAATAAATAAATAAAAAAACAGAAGAGGAATGTTTCAATAGCAAACAAAATGGCAGAAAATGGCATTATTATTATTATCATGTTTCAGTGGAGAGTTTTAGTGTCCTGTGGTCTAAATGCTACAGAAGCTTTTCCATCCTACCAAGAATACAATTCTGAGGGAAAACACTGAAAACTATTTTTGGTATGAAAATGATCAAATTTAAAAGTGCAAAATATTGGCTACTGGCAGCTTCAGTGCAAAAATATCAGTATCGGTATCAGCCTTCAAAAACCCATATCGAACCCTAAAATAAACACATGCACGCCCACATGCACACACACACACAAACATACACACAAACACAGGCAGTGGATCTTAACTCACTCCCTGAAACAGAATGCCCGCCTTTACTTTGATGGCTGTCATTTCTACAAGAATCTGCTCGGCTGCTGGGGGAAATAAAAGAGTTGGTGGTAATGGAGGATAATTACAGATCTCCCTCTCTCTCTCTCTTTGTCTCTCGATCGCTCTCTCTCCCTTTTCTTCCGGTGCTGCAGTGCACAGGATGGATGCCAGTGAAGTCGCAAACTGCAGCATTCAGGCCCATTACATCTGCAATGAGTGGAGATGGAAGCAACATCTGGTGTCTGAGCTGTGATAGAGAACACTGCCTGTGCCTTTTAATGGATATCTAGAGGCAACACGGAGTGGTTTATCTCACAACTCAATATTAACTCTTCGAAGCCCACTTAGAGATACAGAGAGAGAGAGGGGGAAAGATGAGGGGGGAAGTAGGAAGGAAGGTAGGGAGGTAGGAAGGAAGATGCAAAGGAATGGGGAGTGACTGTGGAAGGAAGGGTGGAGGAAGAAGTGAAGGAGATATGAGAGTGGAAGGTAGGAAAAGAGAGAAAGGGGGGGAGGAAAAAATGAAGATATGAAGGAAGAGGGAGCAAGAAAGGAAAGAAGGAAGCCAGGGATGGAATGGAGGAAGGGAGGAAGGAAGGGAGGATGGAAAGAAGGAAACAAAGAAAGAGAATCAGAAAAGAAAAGAAGAAAGTAAGATAAGAAGGAAGGATGGAAAGAAGTTAGTCAGTGATGGACAAAGGAAGGAAGTAAGGAAGGAAAACCAAGCCAACTTTGACCACCTTGCTGGGTCACGACAGGACAGAACACACGTTGGGCTGGACTGAGGCAACTGCTGAGCTGGTCTGTTTCAGTCCAGATGTCAGCCTGATCATTTGACCCATGTACTGAGTGAAAATAACTGTGTGCCATGAAGGGCCAAGACTACACCAGGCGATTTTCATTTGAGCTGATCAGTGAAATCTGCTGCTGTTTGGAGTGGCCTAGGAGTCAGGACACGTCTTCTTCTTGAACGATGCGATGGCTGTGTGCTCCCGTGGTGTTTATATCTGTGTACTATTGTTTGTCCAGATGAACGTGGTACCGTCAAACGTTTGGAAATCGCTCCCAAGGAGAAACCAGACTTGTGAAAGTCTATCATTTTTTTTTCTAATGTTTTGGCTGATGTCTTTACATTTTCCCATGATGACAAGCAAAAGGACACTGGGTCTGAAGGGAGGCCCTAAAATACAGCCACAGGTACGCCCCCAATTGACTCCCAATAATGACAATTAGCCAATCCGAAGCTTCTAAAGTCATGACATCAATTTCTGGAAGCTTGCAGGCTGTTTAAAGAGACAGTGAACTTGGTGTATGTAAACTTTTGACCCACTGGAATTCTGATATTGTGAATTTAAAGTGAAATAAATCTGTCTCTGATCAACTGTGAGAAAATTACTTTTATTCTGGACAAAGTAGATATCCTGACTGACTTGCCAAAAGACATGTATGGTAACATGAAGTCTCTGGAGTGGTGAATCTTTTAGTTTTAATGTCTTAAGCGTCCGACCTCAACTGTAACATGTATTTACTAACAGATAACAACAAGGTGAAAGTGAAAACCTGTAAACTGCATTAAAAATAACAAACCTTCAGTGCAAGTGCCTTCACTTCCATTAACTGCGTTAAGCTGGGCTCTCTGTGCTGCCATAACATTACCTAATATTCACTTTGACACCGCAAGACGTAGAAATTGCTCCTTTAGGTGAAGATATTTTTGAAGATGGCACGGCCGTGTCTAGACGCCGTCGTGGTAGCTCCGCGGAGATTGTGCGTTTTTTTAGTTTTTGTGTTTGTTTTTAATATCTTTTTTTGCTCAAACACATCGGCACTAACATCCTACGAACGCAGCACACTTTTGGACATAAACTTTTGCGCAAAACAAAGGTTTTTGTCCACTTTTCCCATCGACCCAGCGTGGCCGGCAGAGATAGTACGAGCGAGCCACAATAACAACAGTGGAGACTCACCTACGGGGAGACGAAGGAGGAAACATCGGGGAAAACGGAGCGGAATTCGGAACAGACTGAGAGTTCAAGCCCACCGTCCACCTCTGCCCAGCATCCTTCTTGCTAACGTCCAGTCTCTGGATAATAAGTTGGATGATGTTAGGGCGAGGATTAGATTCCAACGGGACATGAGGGATTGTAACGTCTTTTGTCTGACGGAAACATGGCTGACCCCGCTGGTGCCGGATCGAGTCATATGCCCAACCGAGTCCTTCTCTGTTTTCCGTGCGGATAGAACGGAAGAGTCTGGCAAATCTAAGGGTGGAGGGGTTTGCTTCATGACCAACAACAAGTGGTGCAACCCCAAGGACATTAAGACTCTTTCTCGTTCCTGCTCGTCGAACCTGGAACATCTGACTATCTCATGCCGTCCATTCTACCTTCCCCGGGAGTTCAGCTCGGTCATCACCACAGCCGTCTACATACCACCACAAGCGGACACCGACGTAGCACTATCGGACCTACAGGATGTGTTATGTCGGCATCAGAACAAGCATCCCGACGCGGCTATGGTGGTGGCTGGGGACTTTAATAGGGCGAACCTAAAAAAAGTCATGCCGAACTTTCACCAGCACATTACGTGTGCTACCAGAGGGGAAAGAACGTTGGACCACTGCTATACGCCGTTCAAGAGAGGCTACAAGGCTGTCTCTCTCCCTCCGTTCGGCAAATCAGACCATGCCGCCATTTTCCTGCTACCGGAGTATAAACAAAGGATAGCACGGGAAGCGGTAGTGACGAGGGACGTAAAGCGGTGGTCTGACCAATCAGAGGCTGAGCTACAGGACGCTCTGCGCGACGTCGACTGGGGCATGTTCCAATCCAGTTCCAGGGACGTCAGCGAGTTTACGGAAGTAGTAACGAGCTTCATAGCTATGCTAGTGGACACCATCGTCCCTACGGTGAAAGTTAGGTCCTTTCCTAACCAAAAACCGTGGGTTGATAAATCCATCCGCGACGCTTTGAACGCCCGCACTGCTGCCTATAACTCCGGTCTTGTATCCGGCAACATGGACGAGCACAAGGCAGCGTCCTATGGACTGAGAAGGGCGGTGAAGGAGGCCAAGAGGAGGTATAGGGACAGAGTGGAGTCGCAGATGGAGCAGCGCGACACCAGACGCCTATGGCAGGGGCTACGGACTATAACGGACTACCAGGGCAGACCCCCCGCAATTGTGAGTGCCGACGCATCCCTAGCGGAGGACCTGAACTCATTCTATGCACGGTTTGAGGCTAGCAACAACAGCGCTAGCTCGCCGGCTAACAACATCACCGTTAGCGCAGCCGGAGTGAGACCGTGGGGGGA
>JAXDDX010000266.1:0-112500 GCA_034670405.1 Hoplostethus atlanticus
TTTGAATGTGTGAAAAGGGATAAGATAAGCTTCCCTGAAGCATTATTTTGTGGAAAAATATTTGGTCTGTGAGTGATATAGCTAATTGGATGCACTCAAAATGAACTTTTTCATGGCATAGGATTTGTATAATATTAATTAAATATAGTTCTCATTATCCGATTTGCACCAAACTCTCTCCATATAATCTTTCAGACATAAAGAATCCGTCTGAATTGTCAAAATACACCCACAGACATTTTTTGTCATTGTTAACAAAAATAACTTTCAAATCATAATAAGGCAGACATGGGCTGAAGAGCAATGGCTCAAATTATTTTATTTGTTATGGTTAATATACCATTAGAATGGAAAAGTCACAGCAAAACAAAAATCTGCTATTCTTCAAAAAGTAAAAAAATGAGAACAAAAATGCCATTCGGCAGATAAAGAAGTGAAAAACAATGTTAAAGAAATTACAAAAAAAGATTACATCCTTTTATGTCTTCCTCAATTTCTTCAAGGCATCCTCTATTATCTTTACATCTGTACTTTCCAGGTGGTACTGGCGTCCGGTGGCAGTGGTTGGTGGCTTGATGGAGCATACTATGTTTGTCATTGGGACATTACAGGTGTAGTCCCTCCTGGGCCATGAAAATGACCTTGCTGGGTACCTGGGATGCATCAACTTCACCTTGACATCCAGGTTTTCATGGTCTACAGCCTCAGCAAGGCCAACCCAGTAGGCATCATCATAGGTGCAAATCAAAAAAGCTGATGCTCTCACCATCGTTTGCTCGTTAATAGTGCTCCCCTTTGAAGGCTTGCTCTTGCAGTGAGACGTTTGATGGTCCCTCCAATACCATCACAGGGAGATTTGCCATGGCTGGTGGCAAAGAATGACCATCGGGCCTTCACTCCATAATCCAGTCCATAATGGCACAAGTTGATGAAATTCTTACAGTTCTTGTATTGTCCAGCACAGCCATCAGTGAAAAAGTGGACATCTTTAATTGGTACATTGATTTTCATATTGTTTTTTGGTGGACAGAAGTGGCATCATGAGTGAGATCATCTGAAATGAAGCACAGGGACTCAGGGGACTTCCGTTATCTGGTCATTCACTTTGAAGTACAGGGCAACTGGGTGTAGCGTACACGACTGTTGATTCCAATGGTAACTCTGGACTTTGTCTTGAATTATAAACTATAAATAAAGTAGTTTTCTGCAAAAACACCCAGGACAATAACCTCTCCCTCCTTCAGATCCTCCTTACATTTTTTCAGATGTTGAGCTTGGGCTTTGGCAATGTAGGAATGGGCAATGAGGGCATCCAATTTATCCAAGAATAAACTCAGAAATTCACTCATGGGCAAGATCTGTGTGATCAATTCTGCTTTATCCATGGTTGTCCATGGTTGAAAACGGATCTCCTTTTCATCCTCTTCAGTATCAGGGTCTTCAGACTGCTGATGTTGCTGCTCTAGGTGTTTTGAATACCAGGGCATTTCTGGCATCTATGCACCATGCACATCTTGTTTGCCTGGTCACACACCATAAGGTCTACAAGTTCATGGCAGGTCTTGTCGATCTTCATTGCATGAAGCATCAAATTCACATTCTGGTGTATTGTACATACGCACACAGAGTGTGTTCCAGGTTTGCCAACTGGTATGCAATGCTTAGGTCGTAAACAGCAAAATTTGGAGAAGACGATTTTATGTTATGGATATTTGCTTTTGAAAGCTGCATATAATTATTTTGGGTTACAGAGAATTAGCCTTTTTTGTTCATGAACTTTAAATTTGATGCGACCCGAAAGACAAAAACCCGGGGCCCCCAATTTTAAAAGGTTGCTAAAGCACAAAAAATGCGTTAAAAAGGGGGGTGAAATGTGCCTTTCGGCCCTATTTTACCCCGCAAACGTCGGGATTTATAGAAAAATTTTTATGTGGTTAAAAAAGGTGCGCACTTTACGCATCCTTTCACCCATGGGGTAGAGCTCACCCGCAAGGTTTTTTTCAAACCCCCGGGAAAATTTAGCGACGGCCCGAATTGGGGAGATCACAAAAAAAAGCTCAGTCCCCTTAAAAAAATAGGTTTTTAAAAAGTGGGCTTTTACAAGGGTTGGGGGTTTTTATTGTATTTTTGTTAAGCCCCTATTAAAACCTATTTTTTATACAAAAGGGGATTCTCTTAACTCTTATTTTTATTGATTATTTTACCAACCCCGGCGCAAGGATGAAGTGGGGATGAGGGGGACAATTTTTCATAAAAAAAAAAAACTCAAAGGAAATTTTAACCTTTTCAAAAGCCTCAGAAAGGCCCAAAGAACACAACTTTAAAGGGTTTCTGTTTTAAAATCAAAGAATAAAATTTTTTTAATTTAGAGGCTAAAATTTAAAAAACGGAGCATGCAAGGAAAATTTTTTGAATTTAAAAACGAATTCTCTGTCAAAAACAGCAGGGGGAGTCGCGTAGGAAAATGGGTGTTTGCGGGTTGCTTCCTCCCCTCTCTCCCCCTCTCTCCCTCCCCCTTTCCCCCTAAAAACCGGGGGAAATGGAATTAAAGGGCCCGGGAAAATTTTATTTACCACCACAAAAGCAAACAGGCTGAGAAAACCCAAATAAGTGACGTGTCTGTTTTGTCTATCATTTTCCTCCTCCCCTCCGTTTAGTAGGCTACTATGGACGCCCTTTGGGATACCCCCCTATGGGAAAATATTTTTTTTTATAGATACAAAAAAAGCTTTAAAAAAGGGGGGGGCCAAAAAAAACAAAAATGAAAGGGGGTAAGGCATTTTTTACTCTTTCATATGTTGCCCTTATGCTCAATGTTGTATAACCCTTTTTAAAAATGGGTTTTTTAAAAATTTTTTTAATCATTTTTGGGGTTTATCATCAGTTTGTCCCACCATTTTTATTTTTTGTCCCTTTTAAAACCCCAAATTTTTAACTTTGTTTTGAAAAAATTCTATATAACTAAAGTTTTTTTTTTATTATTATTAAAGGTGTGCCCCCATTATTAGGGGTTTTTGTGGTTCTCCAAATGTGGCACAGAGGCTCTTATGACGCCCCAAAAAAAACACCTTTACGGCGCTCAACCTAGTGATGGGGCACCCCGATCCCCGCACTCCCAAATTTCCGCCTTTCTTGCCCGTTGCCGTTTTTCCGTCTTTCCCCCAAAATTGATAGTCCAACAAAGGCTCCTTAACAACCCCTCGGCAAAAATTCAAAAGGGGCTAATTTTTGCATTGAACCCCCTTTTGGATGATTGTGGGAGGGGAAATAGGGGAGGGAAAAACCCGGGAAGGGGTTTTACAAAGGGGGCCAATTCACCGCAGGTGGGTATTTAAAAAATGAGGAAAAAAATGCGTTTTCAAAGGTGTGCGGGGCCCCACGGTTTTATAAAACCCAAAAAAATTTTTTTTGCGTTTGTAGAAATTTTTAGGGTTACGAAAGAAAACCCTGGGGTTTTATAATTCTGGATGACCCCCAGAGGCGTTTGCTTTAAGCCCCTGGATCCCTTTTCCCACCCCCCGCGCAAAGGGGCAGGTTGTGGGTGATTTACCCAAAAAAAGTCACCTTTTGACCTGGGGGTGACGTTTGGCCGCCCCCCCCCAGTATTTAAAAACCCCCGTTTATCGTAGTAATCTGTTCCAACAGAAAAACTTCTTTCCCCATTTCCGAGTGACAGGAACTCTGGCGGTCATTTTCCAAAAAATTTATAAACCATGGGTTTCCATTTCGTAACCCCCGTTCTATTTCATTCTTCCCCCCACCGCCAAGGGGGTGCTTAAGCACTGGTGACTCATACCAACAAGGTCACAAGGGAAAGGCCTTTCCCAACACTATGGGGGCCCAAGACGCAGGTAAAACCGCTTTCTTTCAACCGGCGTGGGGGGGTGGCCAAGTCTTTACCCTGTTAAAAAAGCGGGGAAAAAATGGGATTGGGGAAAGGGGCCCCGGTAGCAGCCCCACAAATTTTCCTTTTGCGGCACCCCCCTTTCAGGGGGGGCCCCCCCCGGACGTAGATATACCCCTTTTTTGAGTGGCAGTGAACGTTTATGGGTACGGGGTTGCCCCGGATCTGTAAGCACTCAAGATCAAAATCAACAATCCAAATTTGAGAGCCTCTGCGGAGGGCCCGAGCCTTCCCCTCCTTTTGCCCCCCATGGGCAAATGAAAGAGACTGTCTTTTTACACAAGCTAGGGAGTTGCTTTCAACCCTAAGCCTTGAGGCCCCCTGGAAAACCCGGGGACAGGGCCCCCAATTTTCTCAAAATTTTTCCCCCTCGTGCAATGGGGGTTAAAAAAGCCTTATTTGGAAATAGGGCCCCCCATGGGGCAGATCCCATGAAGGGGGATTTTTTGATGGCCCGTGGAGGGTTCCCGCCTGTGGGCTCCCCCTCCCGAAAAACGGTTTTAACCCAGATAGGAGAACCCCCAATTTATGGGTTCCTTTCTTAATATGCCCCCCCCTGAAAAAAAGCGCCCCCCGTAGACCCTTTTAAAGGGGGAGGCACGCTAAATTGCCCTCCAAACAGGGACTGCAGGAAAACGCCCGTATCACGGCCCACCGGGGGCCCAACCCCTCCCCGGGCAACCTCATTTTAATGTCCCTGCCCCCACTCGGAAAAACAAGCTTCTATCGGTGAGCATACTGGCCCCCCTGGTGGGGAAAGGTTTCCCTTGAGTTCAGAAAAGTTTTTCAACTAAATTTGGGCACAAGCCATTTAGAAGGGGGTCTTGGCCCCCAAGGGCCCGGGAAAACACAGTGTTTGGGGACCCGGGTTCGGGGGCCATAAAAGCGAAACCTTTCCCATTTTTGACAGGAGGGTTCTGGGCCCCCTCGGGAGGTGCCTTTGGTTTCCCCTTTTCCGGGCGAGGAGCCTTTAGGGAGGCCGGAAACCAAGTTTTGGGGGGGGGCCAAAACCCAAATTTTTTGGGCCCCTAGGAGTAGCCCGTGGCCCGGACTCTGCCCCCAAAGTCACAGTTTTCAAGGGGGAAACGGGGCAAACCACAATTTTGTGATCAAAAAGATCTGCTGCGCAGTTCTGCACCCCGGGAGATGCATGGCCCCTGAGGCTCAAAAAGCGGGGGAAAAAGGCCCCAAATAGAAGGTTTGTGACAAACCCCCAGACACTGTCTGGACCTGGGGCCCCCCCTTGATGGGGTTTTTCTGGTAAAACCGTTGAGTGTTTTCTGTCCATGAGTACATGACGGGTTTTCCCCAGGGCTGGAAGAAAGGGGTTTGAGCCCCCCATATACGGCGGGGGGCTCCAGAAATTTTATGTGCTTCCCCAAAATCTGTGCTGGTTTTCCCAAGGGCCCTCTTGGGAGTCCTGTGCTGCCAGAAAAGCTCCCCACCCTAACAGGAAGGAAGTCTGTCTCTATCCCTTTCCCGATGGGAAGGTATGACTCCCAAGGGAACACCTCTGGTTAAAAATATGCCCTCCTTGGTTTTTTCAAAGGGGGAAGATGGCAACTGCCTGGGGCCCCTCTGAACCCCCCCTGCGTCCCGTGCCAATTTGGGGGCCAAGTAAAAGGGGCCCAAAATTTAACCCCCATCTAAGGGGGGGGCGCAAGGAAAAGGGGAAGCCCAATGGGAAACCACTGCGGTTGCCGCCGTCAGCCATGCCCCTAGCCGGGGGAAGAGCCCTGTAATCTAACACTGGGCCTGCTCGAAAGCGCCCTTAAAGAGGTGTTAATTTGGCATTCCCCCCGCCCCTTTTGGGGGGGGAAGGGGGGCTTTTCATTTGACCCGAGTCGAGGGTTACCCCAAGGTAGACCACCCCCTCCCGACGGGTTTTAATGTTGGGTTTTTGCTGTAGTTTACTACCCAAAGGGCCCAGTTTTGGGTTTCCCATGGGAGAGGAGCGTGGGCTGTCTCCATGGAGGCACCCCCCCCCCGGGGCGGGGAGTGATTAACCAGTCGTTCCCCCAATATGAAGGCCCTCATACCTTGGGGGGCTTGTATTGGGGCCAAAGGGCTGGGTGCCATGCATCTGGTAAATTAAACCCCAGGGGCCCAGGGGGAAACCCCCCAAAGGAAGAACCTTGAAATTTGGGAACCCCGGGCCCCCTGAAGCGAAGCGGGAAAAAATCGCCTGTGGTTGGGCAATGGGGTTTCTTTAAAGTATGCATTTCCTTTTAGGTTATGGAGACAAACCCCAAACGCCCTGTTTCCCCGGGCCCGGGGGACCCCTCCATGGGGAAACCCTAGGAAAGGCAAGACCCTTTCAGGGAAAAAGTTCCCGGGCCCTCCAGGTCGGGTAGGGCGAAACCCCGCCCTCCCGCTTGGGGAATTTAGAAAATAAATTTGTTTAACCACCCCGAGCCGTGTCTGTAGACCTACCTTTTTCGATGGAAACCTTTTGTAAACAGGGCGCCCCCCCCGGGCCCTTTCCCGGCCTGGGGCCAGGGCTGTTCGGGGTCTCTGCCCACAATTCTTTGACCCCCCCTGGAAGGGCTTGGGGGGCCGGTGTCGGAATTGTAGCTTGTTTACCCCCTTGGATAAGTGTTTAGGGCCACCCAAGGGGGGCCCCGAGGTGTGCTTCCCCCGTATAATGGGGCCGCGGAAAAGGGGCCCTGGCCGGGGCAGGGGCCCGGTCATCCCCCCCTTTGGGGCTTTTTGGGGGGGCGCGCGGGAAAAGGCCCGGTCTCCCCCTTGGCCCCCAACCCATTAAAAGGGGGCCGTGCAGGGGGGGAAAGGGACCAAAAGTTGGTAGGGTTGGCCCTTGCTTTGGGCCAGGGCGAAAGGGGAGGTTTGCTGGGCCGGGGGGGTTGGGATTTCCACGGAAAGGGTCCGGCCCCCCTGAAACCGCCTGGCCCTTGTAATCCCCCCAAAATGGGAGCCTTTTGGGATTCAAAACTGGGAAAGGGCTCTGCCATCAGGGCCCAAAAACCCCCTTTCCCCGGGCAAAAATTGAAAAAGCGGAGGGGCCACGACCCCCCTTTGGGGCCCCCCCCGGGACCCCCCGGGAGACAAGGGGCCCAGCCCCAGGGGGCCTGGGCCCGCCGTGCCCGAGGGTCACTGGAAAAATCAACCTAAACCCAAACCCCTAGACATGAAGGGAAAAGGGGCCTGCAGGAATTTCATCGTGAGGGTCTGAGCGGGGGAGTTTCCCCACCCGACTGGGTGCAGGGGCTGCCCTCAAGGCCATATGGGGGTCGTACAGCCCAATTGCCCAATGCGGCCAATACGGGCAAACTATTTTCATATTTCCTTTTAAGGAGGTATCCGTCAGCGGGGTCATCGGGTCTGAGAGCTTCCCTCAGGAAAGACTTTGAGGGAGGCAATAGAAAGGCTCACCGGGGGCTCCGATCCCAACCCCAAAAAGGGTACCTTTTCATCCCATAGCGGGCCAAAGCCCCTACAAATCCCTAGTGGGGGAAAGGCGAGGGCCTTGGGCCCGCACCTCTGGAAATCCTCAATGGAAGGCCCCTTTTACAGTGAAAGGCTGGGGCCCGGTTTTAACCCGCCTAAGAATGCGCTTTCTGCGCAAATGGCCACAAAAGGGGGGTTCGTCCAGCCCCAACCCTTGCTTAAAGGCCCAAAACGTTGGCGGGCTTTAAACCCTGACCGGCTAGCCTCCCCCCTCAAATTTGCAGAACCCCCTTTGGGCCCCGGGAGAAAAAATTTAAAAAGGGAGGGCCGGTTGATTTCCCCCTCCACTCCCTCCTCTTCATTTAATAGGGGGCTGCAGGAAGTGCTAACCGCTGCAGGGGTTTTCTAACCGCCGGGGCTGCTACGCCCCCTCAGCGGGTGGAGGTTTTAGAAGGGGGGCCTTAATCTTAGCGAACTCGGATGATCGGCTCCCACCTTTAAAGGGCCCGGGGAGTTACTCCTTCTTAGGGGGGCCCCCCGACTTTCCCCCCTGTGGGCGTTTGGGGGCCCCCGGGGCTGATGCCCGCTGATTTTGATGGGTACAAACGGTGCCGTCCACCCAGCCATCTTTGGGAAGCTTTTAATGGGCCTCGGCATGAAACTGCAAAATTCCCTTTTCAAAAGGTTGTCAGACAACCCTTTTCCCCTTTGGGGTTCCCCGCCCTAGACAGGGGAAAAACTGATCGGGGGCCGTCCTCTCTTGGAGGGGGGGCCAGCCAAAAGGGCCCCGGGAGGCATGTGATCCCCCAAAAATTTTAATACACATTGCCTCCCTTTTTAAAAAATAAGCTGGCATAAACCCGCGAAAAACACCCGTCGCCACTCCCCACCTCTAAATAATAACAGCCCAAAAAGGGGGGCAAGCTATGCAAAAAAAAAAAAAGTTTTAAACTGGGGACCCGTAGACCAACAGCAAACCCGTAATTAAAAGGCCCAAGGGCCCCAAACCTTAACTAAGGTTACCATGCATTTCAGTAATGCCCCTCCCAGAGCAAGGGCAAACTCACCGTAACAGCGTAACGGGGTTTCCCGTTGTACAATCATCAGAAGCGGAAACACCTCCGGTTAATAATGGAGTGGGGGGAAAACCCCCCCCTGCCTTATTTACTAGCTTTTGGATATTAATCTCTACAGCCTGTAAGACAGGGCCCAATTGAACCACCTACAAAAATGGAAAAACCTCCCGGGTTTTAAAAATACCCGTGGAAAAAACCCAAAACTGCCCTGTATGGGCTAGGGGGGTCCGCCGATATAAATTAAACGCCTACGGGCCCGTTTGCGGCGAGCGCCCCAATTTGGGACCACCCTTTCCCAAGGGAAACACCCCCGGGTTTTTAATACCGTGGAAAAAAAACCGTTTTAATCTCTACAACCTGTATGTGAGGCGGGGGAAAACACCCCCCGTGCCGAGTAATTTTGCGGAAAGCCGTCTTGCTTTTGTAGCGGACACCCCGCTAATTTTCCCAAATAGTGGTTTTGCAGGGTTTGAGGCTTTTGTAGAGGTTAACCCCCCTGAGCTGGGAGGGCCCCCATATAGGAATTGTCACTCACCTTTGTGGAGTCACTAAAAATTTTATTTGAAGCGGCACGGCTAGCCGACCACTCGGGGGAGGAAGCTGGGTTAAAGGGTCGTCCCCCAGTCCCCTGGCGGGGGCGAAAAATTTTGCGCCCCAAAAATGGGGGGTTTCGAGACTCCAATCCAAAAAGCCGCCAGCTAAAAAATTTTGACCCCGCTACCGTTTAGAAATTTTGATTTTTCGGAAAATAAAGGAACAGATTATGGATGATGGGGGGTTTTAAAACGGGGCGTGCCCCACGGGCCAAACCCCAGGTCACAGATGGGCTTTGGGTTTGGGTATAATTACCAAAACCCGCCCCTTTCCCCCCGAGGTTTGGGCCAAGATCCAGTTTTAAAAACACCCCCCTCTGGGGTCAAAAGGGAAAAAATGAAATAGAACTGAGGTTTTTTGATACCCAAAGTTTTTAGGATGGAATTTTTACGCCAAAATTTTATAAATAGGCCCCCGATTTTTAAAAGTTTTTGACAATGGGAAAGGCCCCGTTTTCGGTTTGGCAATTCCCTAATCCTTTTGTTAAAGTTGTTTCCCCTTGCAGCCTCACCATGTTACGACTGACATTTAAAAACTTGGTTTTTTTTGATGGACCATGATGGTGGAGCCATTGTTAATATTTGAACTTGTTTCTGTCTGTTGGATATCTTCATTGGATATCTCTCATTAGGTCAACAAGCCTATCTAGATCATCTGCCTTTGCTGCATTTCTTTTAAGTTAGGAGGTTGTTCCATCTCAGTCACCTCTCAGGTGACACATTTATAACTTGAGTAGCCTGCTGTTGTATTGTGGACTGTACATCATTCTAACCTTCTCCATGCCTGGTCAAGCTTTCTTTTCATACAGGGTACCCTTGAATGAGATGCCACTCCATGAAGCTGTAGTGGGCTTACACAAATTTCACTTAAAGTGGAGTCAAGACATGACTTCATTCGTTTTGCTTCAAGCTCTTCAACATCTGTAGTTAGATGAACATGATCACTTTTGTTCCCTTCACGGATGGCAATATTGCATGATGGTCTTATCCTTTCTTACTACAAAAGCAGTTTCAGAACCATTGAGATTGGTGGGTGTCATGCCTTGACCATTTCATAGGGCTTACCCCGCTGGTTTAATGCACTGGCACCCCATTATTCTCTATAGTCTCACATTCATTTCACAAGGTTATGCAGAACACCCACTTGCTTGTCCGCCTGTCGGAGCCTCCTTCTACTGTTGTGGTCCTTGATCTTCTTGTAGTCCTGCTTAAGTTTTTTTGCTTGTCCCAGCACTGCTTCCCGGTGTGAACTACGTTGATCTCGCCTAACCTGTGGGAGATCTTCAGGTACACTTTCTCGTTGCGGGTCACCGATTCCAACTCCCGCTGGATTTCATCCTTGGCGTACACGCTCATAGAGCCTGGACTTCGTCAGTCCATCGGTCGTAAGTCTTGCTCTTCATGTTGATGCGTTGATGTAAACGAAGAACAAATGTTAAATCCGTTAAAAAGATGATTAGTTTTATTTGCAATTCGTGGTGCACACATGCACCAACACACACAACACATGCAAGGGGGAAGTGGCCGCCGAACACAAACACACACACACACACACGCAGGGTAGGGTGTCCGAATTTAATGACACCTCTGCATTTTCCCATCCCCACCGAGGGAGCAGTAGTGGGCAGCCTCCTTTTTCCGGCACCCGGGACCAATTCCAGGTGTAGGTCCTCGTCGTGGTCAGGGACAGGACAGGATGTTGCATGTTTTTAGATGGGTTTTTTTTATAGAAGGAGACTCATGTGAGCACGGGGAGAACATGCAAACTCCACACAGAAAGGCCCAGGAGATAACCCACCTGGGCACCCCAGAGTCAACAGCGCCCCAGGCGGAATCGAACCAAGGACCTACTTGCTGTGAGGCAGCAGTGCAAGCACTGCGCCACCGTGTCAGCAATAAATGATGTGAGCAAAAAACAAACAGTCGGTTTGCAGCTGCTGCTATTTAAACATGGCGGCTGAATGCTGCGAGTACTCGACCAATCAGAAATGTTCAGTGCTGCAAGCAGGACTTTTTGGGGAGTAAAAAGGTTCCCGATACTTCATTTAGACCCTGGTCCCTGCATCGAACGCACTGAGTACCTCTCAAAAGTCCTAGTCCCTGGGGAAAGTTCTCACGGTCGAAACAGGGCTAATGATAACAATTCCTTTTAATATTGTACTTTCGTGCCTTGTATTTGTGTGTATGTGGGTGTGTAAGCGACGCTCTCTGCTGTAACGTTAGCCAGTCTGTTTATGGCTCATGTCCATAAGCTTATTGAATACAACTTGCAGACAAGCTAGGATTAACAATTTTGTTGAGCTAGTTAGCCAATATATTATTGGATGCAATCTATCTATCTATCCAAACAGCGCAGTGCAAATAATCATAAGAGGCGTGTGAGAAGGCTTTCTCATGCCTTCTCACTAAACCCGCACTTCCCCAAATGAAAGAGTGCTTCTCACTACGTAAGCCTGTCCACTCGCTATAGTGTGCAGACCACAGTGATCACTTACAGTATCATCCCACAAAAATACCAACAAACTATGTCGTTGAAACAATTTGCATTTATTGAAATAACCTTGTTTTTCATACATCGAACATTGCGTGTCTTGCAGCTTACATGACGTGAGACGGCTTCCTGGGCACGCGATGGAGCGCGCGCCCCGGCGCTCCCATTCTAGTAGTGGGGAACGGGCGACACCATTTACTAGTTTAAAGGGGAGGGGTGTATTTTCTCGAGTAATTTAATAGTTGCATTGCAGTATTGTATGTAAAGACTTGATCAACCTTTTATTTGCAAAACTGTGTTAAACCTAAAGATACCAACTTAGTCTATTAATAAGGCATTTCACACCACTGTATAGTTACTTTGTTGTTAAATACCCACCTGTGTTGAACTCCCCCGCGAGAGAGAGAGGGGTTAAGGGGAGAGGGGAGACTGACAAGATGGCGCGGCCGTGTCTAGACGCCGTCGTGGTAGCTCTGCGGAGATTGTGCATTTTTTTAGTTTTTATGTTTGTTTTTAATATCTTTTTTTGCTCAAACACATCGGGCCAAACATAAAAAACGAACGCACACACTTTTGGCCCAAAACATTTGCGAAAAACAAAGGGTTTTTGTCCCTTTTCCCACGACCCACGGGGGGCCGCGAGATGTAGACCCCAAACCCCAAACAAAAAACCAATACATGGGACCATCACGGGAGACGAAAGGAGGAAACATCGGGGAAATGGGCAATTGGGAACAGCCCAAGTTCAAGCCCCCCGGGTCCACCTCTCCCCAACACCCTTTCTTGCTAACGTCCATCTCTGGAAAAATAAGTTGGATATTTTAGGGTGGGATTAGTTTTCCAAAACGGGACATGGGGGATTGAAAACATTTTTTGCCCTGAGGGAAAGGGGGCTAAACCCCCTCTGGCCCCCGGATCGGGGGCCATTTTCCCCCAAACCGGCCCCTTCTCTGTTTCCTTTGCGGATAAAAACGGAAGATCGGAAAATCAAAGGGTGGGGGGGTTTGCTTCATAAACCAAACCAACCAAGGGGTTGCAACCCCAAGGACATTAAACTTTTTCCCTCTTCCCTTTGCCGCCCGAACCGGAACACCCTGATGATCTCATCCTTTCCAAATCTACCCTTCCCCGGGGAAAACTTCACTGGGTCTTTCACCACACCCTCTACAAACCACCAAAACGGACAAACCGACGTAGCCTATCGGCCCTACATAAATTTGTTATTGGGAAATTCCGAACAAGCGTCCCGACGCGGCTATTGGTGGCGGGGACTTTAATGGGGCAAACCTAAAAAAAGCCCTTTCCCAAAAACTCTCATCACACATTACGTGTGTTTACCAGGGGGGAAAAAAAACTTTGGGAAACCACAGCTAAAAAACGCCTTCAAGAGAGGCTACAAGGCTGCCTCTCCCATTTTCCTGCTCCCCCGGAGTATAAACAAAAGGATAGAAAGGGGAAGCTTTATAAACAGGGACAAAAAGCGGTGGTCTGCCCCAATAAAGGGCCCGAGCTACAACGCTCTGTGGACGTCAGGGGAAAATTTTCCCAACCCCGGGCCAAGGGTCAGGGGTTTTTAAACGGAAGTATAAAACAGCTTCATAGCAACGTTTAGGGGACACCACGTCCCCAGGGTAAAATTTAAAGGTCCTTTCCAACCCAAAAAACCCGGGTTTTTTGAAAGTTCCATCCGCGACGCTTTGAACCCCCCCCTGCGCCTAAAAAACCCCGGGCCTTGTATCCGGGCAACAGGGACCCCAAAAAGGCCCCCCTATGGCTGAGAAGGGGGTAAAGGGAACCCAAGGGGAGGTATGGGGACAAGGGGGAGTCCAAAAGGGAACGCACACCAACGCCAAAGCGGGGGCCTAGGGGACTATAACACAAAACCGGGGAAAAACCCCCGAAAATTGGGTGAGGGCCACCATCCCAAGGGGAAAGGCCCCTGAACTCTTTTTTATGACGGTTTGAGGCTAAAACAACACGCTAGCTCGCCGGCTAACAACACCCCGGTTACCGCGGGCCGGATTTGGGGTTCCCCTAAACCCCCGGGGGGATGAACACACACCTCTGTGACTGCCAAAAGTTTTGGAGGAGGGCTCGCGGGGGTTGAAAAAACCGGGAAACTCCCGGGGCCCCGGGGCTTATCTGGGCATACGGGGAAGCCCCTTTTGCAAATCACTGGGCTCCAGGGGTTCCCCAAACCATTTTTCAACATCCCCGGGCTGAGTCGGGGGTCCCCGCCTGTTTTCAAGAGATCCACTAGGTCCCTTCCCCAAGAAGGGCTTCCCAGAACCTTGGAATACTCCCCGACCGGGGGCCCCCACCTCGGTGGTCATGAAAGCTTCAAGACTGAAAAATTTACATCTGCGCCTTCCTCCCTTGCCCCAGGGAAACCCGCTCCCAGTTTGTTTAAACGTCCCCAACAAACCAGGGAATGATGCGTCTCCCGGTCTGCCACACCACCCCTCTCTAAAATTTTTGACAGCCGAAGGGGGCAAAGGTGAACTGCGGTTTCCTTGATTAAATTTTCAGCTTTCAAAACCATACCCCCAAACCAGACTGGCGGGCAAGGTGATTGAGCTGGACTGAACCCCCCCCCTTTTTGGGCCCGGGACCGGACTTCCTGACCCCGGGCCCCCCTTTTGGTTTCAGGGTGGGTGGGAACACTCCCCCAAACCCCCCCTCACCCTAAACACGGGACCCCCCCCAGGTTGCGGTCCTCACCCCCTACTTTTCTCCCCGGGACACACATGACGGGGTTTTGGGCCAGGTTCTCCAATTTCCACTTTCCCTTTGGGGAGACACTTTTGGGTGGGGCCTAATCCCGACAACGCCGAAAAGGGCCTCCCTTTGGATAATTTCCCGACTTCACTTTTGGTGCCGGGACAACCCCCCTCCTCTTAAGCCCACCAAAACAAAGGGAAACTGTTTGGGGATTTTAGGGGGACACAACAACAAGGACGTACTCACCACTGGGGTTTAAAAGGGACTACTGGGGAAGGGGGTGAGAAATAAAATCCCGGGAGTCCACATCACAGAAGACTAAAACAGGGCCCCTCACAAAAACAGACAAAACCACACATAAAGGGCCCGGGGCAGCGCCTCACCACCTCGGCAACGAGGAAATTTAAAGTCCCCGGGGGAACCTTCAGCCCCCTTCTACTCGGGAAAGTTAGAAAACCCTTTCCCTAAACGGGAAGAAACACTGCCAGGTTTGGCAACACCCGCCCCCAGCGGGAAAAGGCTCGGCAAAGTAGTGCGTTCGGCTAAACGCACTATTGGAACTACACCCCCACCCGAAGGGACTTATACACCAGGGGGTGCAGAACCAGAGCCTTCAGGATCTTAAAGGGATCCTCACCACCCAAAAAAAGGGACGGGTTTTCAGCTGCTGCGGGTCAGGAAAAGGCGCCTCCGAATCACGCTGCCAAAACGAGAAGACTAAGGGAGTTTTTTTTCCCTTTCGGGCCATCGGGACTGTGAACTCGACCTCACCAGGGCCCCCACCAAGCCCACCCCCTGCCCCTCTTTTTCCCACACACACACCAAAAGGGAAAAAACCCCTTAAAACATAATTTATTTTAATAACATACATATTTTTACCCCCGGAAACGGGGGGATGGGGGGAATAACCGTAGATGTTTGGGTTAAGGAAGAAGGGGAAAACGTTTAGACCCGTCAAAATTTAAAAAATTTTTTATTCACCGAACAAAAAACCCCCAAAAAGGGGTTTTTCAAAAAACCTCCCCATACACGAGCTCCTTCGCACTGGGGACCCGGTCTGGCCGATCGCAGTCTAAACCCTCACAGGTTTTTGGAAAACCTCCACACGGCAGTTCCCACACCTGCCAAAAGGGCCCCATTTCCCCACTCAGCTCCCCCTCAGGAAATTTTTTCCCAGCAAGCTCCCTTTGGACACGGGTCCCCATCAATAGCAGGAGGGAAGACGGAACCTGAAAAGAGGCAGAACAAACACACACCCACACCACGGGCCCCCGGGCCGTAACAATTTAAAATTTTCCCTTTTTTTACTATATTTTTAAAAAGTGCCTTTTTGGGAAAATTTTTGTTGTTTTTTTATATAGACCCCTTACTGTACTTTGTAAATATTGTGTTTTTTTAAATTGTAAATATTTGGAAAACCTTTTATTTTGAAACATTCGTTTGAGAGGCAACCCATTTTACATTTCATAAACACCTCTTGGGGTGTATTAACAAAAAATTTTCTTGAATCTTGAGCTTGCTCCGGGGCTTTTATGTAAATAGGGTTTTAAAATATTCTTTATTGAAAGGGTCCCTTTTTTTTGTTTCTCAAGCCTTGTTTTTTTGGGGTTCAGTTTTTTGTCAAAAATTTTTTTTTCCCAAAAATCTTCTGTTTGGGCACCGGGAACCCGTCTTTGGACCTCCCTCATTCTCCCCCTTCCCCAAAAACCTTTTTGCTAGCCACCCATTAAATCCCCAAAAATTCGGGAAGTGAATCCAGGGGGGAAAACGGGTACCATCTGAGGAGAGAGAAAAATGCCCCCAAAACCAGTCGGTGACACCAAACCCGGCTTGCGAGAAACAGAAAAACAAAAAAAAATTCAAAGGGAAGAATTTCCCCCAGGCGGCCTTTGGATGAGCCCGGGGAGGACGGGCCCCCGCCCAGGGGGGGGGTTTTTCCCCCGGGTAAAGTTTACCGACCTCTATGAACGGGTTTTGCGAAATTCTACCCAACCCCCGGGAAAACCGGGTTTTTTCAACAAGAACAGGGGGTTTGGCAAGTGCCAGATCCAAATCAACTTTTTTCCAAGAGTTTGGAGATACGGCAGGAGATTTCCCCGCCCAAAGGGCACGCGAAAAGGGCTCATCTGGGGGGGTCCCCGCCCTTAATCTCCAACCCGGCGGGGCTGCCACGGGGCCCCGGGCACCTAAAAAAAACCAAAAATTCCAAACTTGGGGAAGGGAGATGACTTAAGCATTCCCCTGACCCCCTTTGAGAGGTTAGCCCTTTGCATACCGGGCCGAGAGGGGTGGGGGGGCCGGCATCTGGTCCCTATCCCCCGGGGAAAGCCGAGGTTTTTTTAAGTACCCCAGGGACTTTGAAGAAGCAATGGAAAAACAGGTTTAAAGAGGCAACCCTAAAAAAAAATAACAAGAAAAAGTCTCCCGGGAAAAGGGTTCCCCCGAAGCCGTGTTGGGGAGACCCAAAAAGACTCAAAACAACCCCCCCTCAAAACCCTTTATAAGAAGTGGATAAAGCCAAAAAACCAAAGACGTGGGGAAAATGGGAGAAGTAATCTTTCCTAAAAACCTTTCCCCTCCACACCCCTGTCCCTTAACTAGAATGGGTTTAAAGGAGCATACCCCAATAGAAATCCCACGGAGCTGCTGATTTTGGTGAGCCCATTCCTACGCTCCCCGGGGCCCAAAAAAACTTCCCTATGAAGAAGCATTTCACTTCATTAAAAAGGTAGGTCTCGGGGGCCCTGGGGGGGGAAGTTCCCATATAAAGGGAAAACAGAGTAGCAACTACAAGAATTTAAAAAACCCAACAGCTGACCCCAAAACCGGGCGGGGCAAGACAGGCCAGCCCTTCTTTTTACTTTTTTTGGAAAAAAAGGGACACAAAAACCAGAATCCCACCCTAAAAGCAAAAGGGAAACATTAAGTTGGGGTCCCCCAACCCCTTTCCCCGGGGGGAGGCCAAATAAACATGTGAGGGGAAAGGATGCAAACCACCAATGTTATCGGGAAAGGGTTACCCTGTACAACCTTCGGAGAAAACCGGAACCCCCAAACCCCGAACAACCTTACCTGTAAGAAGCAGGTCACGGGGGGGTGGAGTTTAAAAGGTTTTTGTGTCAATGGAATAGCATGATTTCCCACGGCTGGGGTTTACATAGAGGTACGGGGGCCCAAATTTTTTTGGCCTAAGTGTTTGGGGGGTTTAAAAGGGCCCTAACCCACCCTGGGGGTGTTTAGGAAGATTTTTTAAGTCCCCCCCAGAGCGAAAAGGGCAAAAAAGCCTCAGTATGGTTGTTTTACCAGGCAGAAACGAAACCCCGGTCAGAAAAACCCCACGAGACACCTCAGCACAGTTGCTTTCAATTAATCCCCTTCCATCAGTGTACACCCCCTGAGAGCATAAGGGGTACAATCAGACTAACCAGGAGTCAAAAGGGACAAGAAGTTTTTGGGGCCCCTCCGGGGTACAAAACCGGGCCTTTTTCCCTTTTTTTGACCAGAACAGCCAATGGGAAACGGGGTGGGGGGGGTTAACAAGATCCCCTTTTGCAGCATGTTTTTCAGCAAAGTAACAAAAAAGATGGAATCAAACGGGTGTAGCCCCCTCCTTACCCGGGAAGCTCCCCTTTTCGGGGGGGGTTATTTACCATCACCAGGGGGGAGCTCCCAAGCACGGGTATTTCCCCAAATTCTGAGGGAAAAGTTCTGTCCCTGGCCCCACACACCCCGGGGAAACATTTGGGGAGTGTTAAACCCTACCCGCTTTGCAAACAATTTTTAAACGGGCCAGGACTTTATGTAATGGCGGGCAATTTTGCAGATCATCCCCCAAAAGGGTTAAAATTTCCCCAGTAAAAAAGAGAGTCATTTCCTTTTTCCCTCCCCCCAAATGCCTATCATTAAATTTTTCCCTTTTGCCAATAGGTAGGGAAACATTGTAGCCCCTTAAAAGGGGACCAGTCACACCGGGTTCATCGGGGTTTTTAAAGAAATTTAAGATATCCAGAAGTTTTTTCCCCAACGAAAGTAACTCCCCAAGGGCAAATACTCATGTACTGCAAACAATTCTTTGCCGGGGTAGGAATCCCGCAGGGGGTGGTAACAGTTTAGGCACAGTTTTCCTTTTCCAAGACTCTTGGGCCGGTTTACAGTCAAATTGGGGATTAGAGAAACCCGGGAACCACCCCTATAAACCCTGAGACCGAGGGCCTTGTCGAGCGTTTAAAAAATCAAATTCCCCAAAGGCAACCCAGAATTTGTGAGTGCAAATTTGGCAAAGACGGGGACTGCTGGCTCCCTTTAAACCTCTTTTTTGGCTTACAGGGAGTCCCACGGGCCCACTAGGGGGTACTCCCCCTTTTTTGGAACTTTTGGGTATAAAACCCGGTGGGGGGCCCCCTTCTTTTTTGGTCTGAAACCCCCCCCCTTGGGGAACAGCCAAAAACCCTCCAGAGCCCCCCCAAAATTTTGTCCATTATAATTCCCTCACGAAGACAAAATTTAAAATAACGGGCCTGGGGGCATAAAAACGGGGAAAACCCAACAGGGGGCAAAAAGGGGTGGAAAGGGACAAAAAGGGCCAAAGAAAAGAGTTTTTCACCCCGGGGCAAAAAGGTCCTGCTCCCTCCTCCCCTACTAAAAGAAAAACAAGCTGTTACCCAGTCTTGGCCCAAAAATTATATATAAAATTTAAAAGGCCTCACCGGGAAAAAAAAACAGACTTTCCAGGGAAAAACCTTCTGAAAAATGGAAGTCCAGAATGGGGCTGTCACCCCCAAAACACCCCTATGTCCGTGCAGCAAAAAGGGAAGATCAAACTGAAGCTTTTTTTCCCCCCAACACTGCTAAAAAGTGCTAAAAGACCTTGACCTTTTTTCCCACTAAACACACAGCAAAAGAGATTGAGGCCATTTTTCCCCCCCTGACCTTTTTCAAAACAACCAGGTTATACCACAGTAGGGGAGAAATACTTCCGCTCAAAGATCCCACCCACCCCGTAAACCGGATGTAAAAAGGACCCAAAGGAGGATGTTTCCCTTTTCCGGAAGTCAAAGCTAAGATCATGCGGCTCGGGGGGGTCTTTAAGGGTCATACAGCGAAGGGAGAAAACCCGATAGTCCTGGTACCAAAAGAAAAAACCAAAATTTAAATTTTGTTATTTTTTGGGAAATCAATCTCCAGTCCTACTTTAAATGCCTAAAAAACCCCAAGGGAAAGGACCTCTTTGAACGTCTGGGAAAAGGCCCGGGTACAATCACTACCCTCAATCTTTGCAAGCATTGGGGAAGTGCCTCTCAAGCCAGAAGCCAAGCCTTTCACTGCCCCTTTCCCCGGACCCCCCAAGGGGTCTACCAATTCACGTTTTGTCCTTTGGGCCCACGGGGGGAAAAGACAACTTTCCAACGTCCCATGGGGCGGTCTACCAAAACCCGAGTTTCCCATTTCCGATGCCTACCCCTTAAAACATTGGGGGTATAAAAGTCGACCTGGGGGGAAAATCTGCAGCATTTGGGGGAGGTTCTCACTTCTTCCTGGGGCTGGCCTCACTTTCCCGCCAAAGAAATGTAGGCCCGGGGGAAGCAAGAAGCCAAAACCCGGCTACCTCCTGGGGGAGGAATTTAAACAAAAACCCCAACAAAAAAAATTCAACCGTGCGAGACTTCCCTCGGCCCCCACCCCAAAACAGAGGTCAATTTCAACGGGCTTCCCGGATGGTACAGGAAGGTTTGTGGCCCCCAAATTTTTCAACCCTTTAGCCCCCCTGACTGACCTCAAACCCGGGGTCTGGGGCCCCCAGATTCAATTAAGAGAAGCATGAGGAACCCCCCTCAAACTCAAAAAAAGGTCTGTGAAAAGACCCAGTGGACAGAACCAAATTTCAAACCCCCCTTTATTGTGGGAGACTGACCCTCAGGAACCAGAAACCCGTGGCCTACCCTGAATCGTAACTGTGGCCCCAAAAATCCCTTTGGGTGTTGACTGGAGTGCTTTTCGATGAAGGGGGCCCTGGACCTTTCAAGTATTACCTGCTGGAGGGAATTCTCCTTAGAAAGACCACAAAAAAAAACCCTCCATTGGGTCCCCAAAAATTTAAGACCAAAAAACCGGGTCCCAAGGGGTTTTTGGGGATGCAGGGAATTTCCGGGGTTTACGGTCAAGTACAAGCGGGAAATGAACACTGTTTTCCGACTTCCCCGTCTCACATCCCAATGTCGATCTCCAGGGGGGGGGAAATGGAGGCTTTCTCCCTCCTTCCCACTAAACCCGCGTTCCCCCAAAAAAAGAAAGGGTTCTCACTACGTAAAACCTGTCCACCCTTTACTAATATGCAACCACAGTGACACTTTCCCGTATCACCCACAAAAAAAACCAAAAAACCAAATTTATTTTTAAAAAATTTTCATTTAAAATTTAAATAAAACCCTTTTTTTTCAACATCGAAAAATCGCGGGATTCACTTACCCCACGGAATGGCTTTTTTGGGGACGGGAAAGGGGGATGGAAACAAACCCCCCCGGGGCCCCCCCATTCAGTAGCCGGGGGAAAGGGCATACCATTTTTCTAATTTAAAAAGGGGGGGGTGTATTTTTTCGAGTAAAATTTTAATGTTGCATTGCAGTAATTTTATTAAAGACTTGTCAACCTTTTTTTTGCAAAACTGGGGTTAAACCAAAAAATAACCCCAAAAAATCGGGTTTAAAAAGCATTTCACACCACTGTATAGTTTTTCTTTTTTGTTAAATACCCACCTGTGTTGAACCCCCCCCCCTTTTCCGCCCTGGTTTTGGGATTCCCAAATTTTGGGGGGAAAGTTGAAAAGACTTAAACTAGCCCCTTTGAGGGCCCAGAGAGAGAGAGAGGGGTTAACACTTGCTGCCCAAAGGGTTTATGTAAAATGGTTTAAAATTCCCCTTTAAATTTTAAATTTCCCCTTTTTTTTGTTCCAACCAAGGGGGTTTTGTTCATTCTTGGGCAAATTTTTTTCCCCCCTTAAATCTTTTGTTTTGGGAACCGGACCTCTTTCTTTGGAAAAATCCCCTCATTCCCACCTTCACCCAAAATCCTTTTGCTACCGCCATTCATCCCCAATTCTGGAGGGGATATCCCCGTTTAACCTCACAAGGCGAATTTTACGAAAAAGGTGGGTAAAATTTTTAAACCCAGCCGGACACGTTCGACAGACCTTTTAAAACAACCTGGGCCCAACAAATAACTTTTAAAATGAGTCCTGAAATCCAACAAATGAAGCATAGCGTAATTTTAATCCCGGAAGACTAAACCCAGGTATCTATCCATCACGTTAAAATTTTCATCGCTACCCAGGGTTCTTTCCCATTTGGGCCCCCCTTCTTTTTTCAATCAGCCCCCTTTTAAACAAAGGGACTTCCCCCCCCCCCCCAAGGAAAAAAAAGGCAAGCCGCCACATCCCTTTAAAAATATACAAAAACCTGCCCATCCATCTCTCGGGCATTTCAGGTGCATCGCGCCCGCACCCCAAACCCCTCCCCCCCCACCACCAGTCCAGGCTCCAGTTGGTCGCACGAATCTACCCCCCCATGAAAAAACGGGCCCACGGGGGGGGTTTTCCCGCTCCTCAGAGATTTGCGGGGTTTTGCCCCTAACCCATTTAATCCCAACTGGAGCTACCGCCAATATTCTCAGATTTTGTTATCACCAATAAAGCTTGCTTTTCCGTACAACTAGTCTCTCCTGACTTGAAATAACTTTAAAAGATGTGTCCTGACTCCAGCTTTAGTTTTCTTACTTCTTCCACACCCAACAAGCCCGTAGCTAGCCCCGCTAGCTCGTTAGCTAACCAGCAGTCGAATATACTAACTAGACTAACTTGCAAATAATATCAAAACATGGTGACACTTACAGATTCCAAGTTTGCAGATGGGTCACGTACAGTATGAATTGATCCATCTTTAAGCTTCAATTTAGATGCTAATCCTGCTCTGATCGGGCCCTCGTTGCTGAAGCAGTCAGACGTGAAGTGATTATCACACACATACAAAAATGAGCTAACTGTAGCCGGGACATTGCTGTTAAAATAAAATGAATCCAGTCTGTCCTGCCATTTTCGTGTGTTGGGAGGGATCTATGTTGCTGCCTGCATCCTACAACAGAACAACTGGAGTATTGGGATCTTGCCTTAGACATGTTGTCGTTGTAGCTCCAATGTTCGCAAAGTAATGGTGCATTCCATTGTACTCGGAACTCGGAAAAAAACAACCTCAATAGAACAGTCATTCAAGTCGGAATTCCCAGTCGGAAACACAGCAATATAGCGGCGCACAACGTGAACAGCCATTTTTTACTTCATATGTCGTTTTAGTTATGAAAACATGTTGAAACAACTCAGTAGTTTACATTTGTAACGTAATTCGGTTGATTTGAGCTCAACATTACAAGATGAGTTTGCATGAGTTCGCTGCGAGCAGATGCACTGGAACACATTTAGATTGGTAGTTGAGAATACTCGGAATTATCGACACCATAAGCAATGGCATGTGGCACTGCCGGGAGCTGCATTTTGAGACGAGTTAATGGGAGTGGTTATTCACCTGGGGGTGGGCATGCTCTGAGAGGGGTTGGATTATGCTAACAGTGGCCTGTTATGACGTCTAAACAGGGGACTTTTCAAAACAGCCTGTTTTTTGGACCGTTTTTGAAAAAGGAAACTACAGAAAAAGGGGGGGACTTCCAGATTTCACATTTGTTCAGCTACTAAAGTCAATGGTAACATGTGGAACATGTATAAGGGCCAGGAATAAGCTGTTTTCCATAATAGGTGCCAATTATACAGGAATGCAGGTAATTTAAAAGGTTTTTCTTACAACTGTACATGATGGATCAAATCTTTACATCAGGTTTAATTAGGTGTTCATGCAAAGACAAAATTATCTTTTATCTCTATTATCTCCAATTTCATAAACCAACACTGTCTGTGATGAATGGATGTGAAGTGACATTATTAAGGGTTATGTTTGCCTTCATTTTCACAAAACCGCTGGTTTAATGTACCGACATTTTATCTACACCTGTCTTGATGAACTGTAGGTGCATCATTTCTGTTTACAACAGAGCTTTGATTCACAAGTTGACAGCCATTCACACACTGCAGGTGACCATGCATGCAAACAGTGTTGGACATGTTGGATAGATGCTAGCACATAAGAGATGATACAGCCATAACAGTATAAAAGCTAACAATCCCTGGGAATAAAGCGGTGGCCTCTTGCAGATAATTGCTTATTTGAGTTGATTGAAGGAATGACATCAGATGACAACCAAACTTTTGTTGAGTAATGTTTGTTGAGTAAAAGTCAGAATTCAGTCTCTATGGAATTGCACGCTGCATAGGAATGCTAAAACTAAACAGAGCAGTCCAATACTGGCAAATGAAATGCCAACCCCAATTATGACCTGTATACAAGTCATGGATACCTCAATAGAAATTCTTCAAACAAAATTTTCAAACTTTAGCAGTAGCTGGGGAAGTTTTCCCGACTGAAATTTTGCAATATAGCATGCTTTCCTAAATTAAAAAACCAAAAAACTATTTGGGGTACGGGTGACATATACTTTCCAATAAGTAAAAAAAAATTTACCTTTGTCTGACTTTGGTTCTGTTGGTCCATACATTGCAGTAGATAGTAAAGTAAAGAAAGTAAAGTGACTTTTTTGCTGTTTGCTAAAGGAAAAATCTACCCAAAAAACATTTTGAAAACACTTTTTTGGTCCATTTTTTTTGTTTGGTGTTGTATTTTTTAAACCCCCCCGGAAGCAGGAATGCGGGAAAATTCAAAGGGTTCAAAAAAACTTTTTCTGAAAACTGTAGGACATGACGTTTAAAATGTCTTTATATATAAATTTTTACATGTTAGACTTTTAGTGCATTTCATCCCAAGCACCTTAAAGAGTGCAGCACAGAATACGCTAGTTTATACTTTTATAGTTACAGAATAAAAAAGTTATTTACGAACAAAGCCGACTGGAGTGGTTAGGTCATACCACCATGGGGGGGCCAAAGCAGGAGAACAACATGGAATGTAGATGGACTCCCGGATAGGGGGGGATTATTTCCTTTAGTAGTTTTCAAGGACAAAAAGCAATTGAAAGACAGTGAAGTGGATTGGGGGGGGGTAAAAGGGGGAAATGAAGGGAACAAAGGGCTGGGGGCCCCGGGGCGTAAATTTTTTTTTTTAAAAAATTCAAAGGGGGCCCTATCAACATTGTACTTAAGGGCCCCAAAATTTTCCAAACCTTTCAAAAAAAATTTTTTTGGGAAATTTATAAAGGGCCCCGAGAAAAAAATTTAAAAAATAAATTTTTAAAGGGGGGAGAAAAATCACCCAAAAAAACCCCTGGGATTTTTTTGCCCACATTTTCCCCCTATAAGGGGTTGACCCTTTGAAGGGGGCCCAACCCGGGGAAAAACATTTTAAAAGTAAATCCCCTTGAAAAGGAAATCGAGAATTTCCCGAACAGAAAGGAAAAAATTTTGTTGGGAACAAGAACAAAAAAGTGGTTTTATTTTACCAGTAACCATTTTTCTTGAATAGACTGGTCCCGGGAACATTATTAAAACATCAAACCCAAAAAACAAAGCGGTAAGGGTTTTTTTCATTGGAAAAGAAAAGGGGGGGCAAGAGAGGGGGTTTTTTTAAAAATTCGGGGGGGGGGGGGGGGGGGGGGGGGGGGGGGGGGGGGGGGGGGGGGGGGGGGGGGGGGGGGGGGGGGGGGGGGGGGGGGGGGGGGGGGGGGGGGGGGGGGGGGGGGGGGGGGGGGGGGGGGGGGGGGGGGGGGGGGGGGGGGGGGGGGGGGGGGGGGGGGGGGGGGGGGGGGGGGGGGGGGGGGGGGGGGGGGGGGGGGGGGGGGGGGGGGGGGGGGGGGGGGGGGGGGGGGGGGGGGGGGGGGGGGGGGGGGGGGGGGGGGGGGGGGGGGGGGGGGGGGGGGGGGGGGGGGGGGGGGGGGGGGGGGGGGGGGGGGGGGGGGGGGGGGGGGGGGGGGGGGGGGGGGGGGGGGGGGGGGGGGGGGGGGGGGGGGGGGGGGGGATTTAAAAAATTTCTTAGAAGGTTTTAAACCTAAAACAGGTTTTAAAACAGTGGGGAATGGGGGAATTTCAAAATTTGAACCTAAGTTAATTTTGGGGAGTGGAAACAAAAACCCCGGGTTTTGGGAAAAACCCCGTCAAGGGTTATTTAAATGTTTAATTTTTTTAAAAAGGGAACTTCATAAAATGCAAAAACTAACAAATTTAATTTCCCTAGGGGTTAATTTTCTTAAAAATTTATCCCCCAGTTTTCGGGAAAGTTTGCTGGGAAAAGGGGGATGAGGGAAAATGCCTTTTATGACTGACGATAAAATTGATTAAAAATACCAATTATCCTTTCAAAAAGGAGGAAAAAAAGAAAAAAACACCCCGCCAAAAAACCACATGTTTTTCTGCCCCTTTTATTTTTTGCCACCATAGGGCCCCAAAATAGGTAATTTAAATTGATTTAAAAACCCCTTGAAGGGGGCCCAAACCCGGGGGTTTCACAGGTTTTTAAACAATATTAATCACCAACCCGGTGATACACAGTGTCAAAACAAGTAAAAATGCAAACCAGAACTATGATTTTAAGGGAGAAAGAAATTTAAATTTTTGGAAAAAAGGGGTTTTTTTTTCACATTTTAAAATTTTTAGTGGGTTTTAATTTTAACTCTAGTGAAACCCTTAATTTTTGTGGCAATAGACTGAATGTTTCACAAGGGAGAACTTACCTTAGGGTTTAAAAAAATCAAAACCAGAAAGTTTCAAATGACGGGAAAATAGGTTTTTGGGTTCAGCTATGGGGTAGCTTTATATGTTTTTGGGGGGTTTGGGAAGCAAACAGGGGGTGTGTTTAAAAGCAGCATGGGGATAGTAAAAAGAGTGTGTGTGTTGTGTTTTGTGTGTCCCTTGGGGGCACCCATGGGAAAAGGGCCCCAAAAAAACATAACTTAGGTACTTTTAAATATTTTACCCCCCATAGGGGCCCATAATGGAAATTTTGTTTTTCATGGGGTTTTATTTAAAAATGGTTTTTTCACTTTTTGTTTTTTTGTTGCTGGTGCTTATAGTAGTCCTTTCAAACCCCCACCCTGGCTGTTGTTCCCCGAAAAAGGAAAACCCCTTTTTGGGTTTTCCCCTTTGGGTCTCGGGGGTAAAAATTTCTTCTCACCGAAAAATTTTCAAATTCAAGAAATTTAAATTTTCACATACAACCCCCGAGGTTTTGTAGTGAAATGCCCAAAATGGCCATTTCGCAGCAGAAAAAGTTTCAAAATAAAAAAAAAAGGTTTACAAAATTTTTCAATAACCAACACAAAATTTTTCAATGTCACAGTTTTTAAAGAATCTCTATATAAAAAAAACACACAAAATTTTCAAAAAAGGCACTTTTAAAAAAAAAAATAAAAGTAAAAAAAAGGGGAAAAATTTTTGTATAATATAAAATTTTTAAATTATGTGGGAGGTCTTTACCTAAATGTGGTGGGGTGCATAAGAGGGGGCAGGGGGTGTGGTCTTGGTGGGGGCCCCCGGTGAGGGTCAGAGTTCACATCCTGAAAGGCCCGAGGGAAAAAAACCCGTCTCAAATCTCTCTGTTTTGGCAGCGGGGGCCCACGGGGGCGCTTGCCCGACAGCAGCAGCTGAAACAGTCCGTTGTTGGGGTGGGGGAGGATCCTTTTATGATCCTGCAAGGGTCTGGTTTCTGCACCTCCGGGTACCCAAATCCTGCCCGGGTGGGGGGGGTGTATTTTCCAAAAAGTGCGGGTTTAGCCAAAAGCACTTCTCTTGGGAGAGCCTTCCTGTCCTGAGCGGAAACTGTTGCCCAAAAACCCGGCATTTAAAGCTTCCTGTTTAGGATGCTCTCCACACTCCAGAGTTGAAGGAAGAAGGAAACCTCCGGGAGCTTTAAAAAATTTTCCCCTTGCCGGAGGGGGTTAAAAGGGGCTGCCTCGCCTTTCTCACCAGAGGGGTCAGTGTGTGTGGGCCATGGGGAGGGTCTTCCGGGGGAAGTGGGGCTCCCAGGTTTTTTATACCCCGTCACCCTCTCCCCCAGTATTCCCATTAATCCCCAGTGGGGGAAATAGTCCTTTGTTTTTGTGGGCCTCCTAAAGTTTCCCCCAATCAGCTCCTTAGTTTTGGGACATTTTAGGAGGGGGGCTGTTGTCCTTTGGGACCAAAGTGACAGTTAGGGGAAAATTCCTCCAGGTAGGCCTTCTGTCGTTGGTTTGGGGTTTAGGCCCACCCCCCACTGTGTCCTCCCCCAAACTTAAAAGATGGGGGTTAGCTGAACCTGGGCCCCACAGTCATTTTGTGTACAAAGGGGGTCAGTAGGGGGCTGGGACGCAAAACCCCGGGGGGGTCCCGTGTTCAAGGGGGAGGGGGGTTTGGGGGTTGTCTACCCAAACCCCGAAACCCCCTGGGGCCTGGCGGGCAGGAAGTCCAGGATCCCCGGCACCCCAAAAGGGGGGGGTTTTCCTCCCACCCCAATCAGCTTGCCAGGCCCCGGTTTTGGGGGGGACTATGGGATTTAAAGCCCGAACCTTTTAGTCAATGAAACAGCGGGCTCACATTTGCCCCCCTTCCGGGTGTCCAAAAGGAAAGGGGGTGTGGTGTGCAGTACCTGGGGGCCCGCAAACACCGTGGGTCTGTTGGGGCGATAAGCAAAAACTGCAGCGGGGCCAAGGGGGCAAGGGAGGAAGGGGCCGATGTAGTCCTTAATCAGCCCCTCGAACCCTTTCATGACCAACCCAGGGGGGAGGGCCACCGGTCGGTAGTTTTATTCAAAAAACATCTGGAGAAGCATTTTTTGGGGGACCCGGGGGCAATTTGTGGATCTCTTGAAGCAGGGGGGACCACCCAAGGGGGCTCAGCCCGGGGGGGATGTTGGGAAAATGTGGTTTAAAAAAAACTGGAGCTAGCTGATTAGCACAAAGGTTTTTCAGTACTGCCCAGATTGCCATCCGGAAACCCGCAATTTCCGGTGGTTTTACCCCCCGTCAGAAACCCCCCTCACATGTGCTCGGGGCACAGAGGGGTTGTGTTATCCCCTCGGTTTGAACTCACTTTCCCGGGTGCGCTAACGGGGATGTTGTTAGCCGGGGAGCTAGCGCTGTTGTTTTCTAGGGCCCCAAAACCCTGATTTGAATGAATTTTAGGTCCCCCGCCAAAGGGGTGCGTCGGCAAATCACAAAATTTCGGGGGGGGGCTGCCCCGGTAAGTCCGTTATAGTCCCCCACCCCCGGGCCCTAGGGCGTTTGGGGGTTTGCGCTGCCTTTCCCTCTGGGCGGGGGCTCCCCTGTCCCCATTTACCTCCTCTTTGGCCCCCCCTTCACCGCCCTTCCAGTCCATAGGGACGCTGGGCCTTTTGCTTGTCCCTGTTGCCGGGTACAAGGGGGCCGGAGTTATAGGCAAAACAGTGGGGGGGCGTTCAAAGGGTCGCGGGTGGATTTATCAACCCCGGTTTTTTTGGTTTGGAAAAGGACCTAACTTTTTTCCGTGGGGGGCATGGTTAAACCCCTAGCGTTGCTATGGGAAACCTTATACTTTTCCCCCAAAATTTGCTGACGCCCCGGAAATGGGTTTTTTTCATGGGCCCCGGGCGACGTTTCCCCAAAACGTCCTGTAGCTCAGGCCCCTGTTTGGTTTAGGGCCACCCCCTTTACGTCCCTTTGTCCAAATACCGGGGTTCCCACTATCCTTTTTTATACTCCCGGTTTGCCGGAAAATGGCGGGATGGGCCCGATTTGCCAAAAGGGGGAGAGAGACAGCCTTTTTTACCCCTCCCTTGGGAAAGGCGTTTTTAGCAGGGTCCAAACCTTTTTTTTCCCCTCTGGTTTTGCACAAATAATGGCTGATGAAAGTTCGGATGACTTTTTTTTTGGTTCCCCCCTATTTAAAATCCCCAAAACCCCACCCAAAAACCGCGCGGGAGCTTTTTTGATTTGGGCAAAAACACAAACATGTTAGGGGGCCCTAGGCTTTCCCTCGGGGGTCCGCTTTTGGTTTTGGAAAGTAACGGCTGGGGGTTTATAAACCCAGCTGAAAATTTCCCGGGGGGGAAGGTAGTTTGGGGGCATTAGATGTCAGAAAGTTCCCGGTTCGGGCGAGGGCCGGAACGAAAAAGGGGGTCTTAATTTTCCCCTTTGGGGTTTTCAAACCCCTTGTTTGGGTTGGGCATGAAGCAAACCCCTCCACCCTTTAATTTTCCAAACCCTTTCCCCTTCCCATCCGCACGGAAAACAAAAGAAGGACTTTTGGTTGGGGGGATATGACTGATCCCGGCCCCCCAACGGGGTCAGCCATTTTTTTCCGTCAGACAAAAAAATTTAAAAAATCCCTCATGTCCCTTGGGGAAACTAATCCTCCCCCCTAACATCATCCAACTTATTAAAACCAGAGACTGGGGGCGTTAGCAAAAGGGGTGCTGGGCAGAGGTGGCGGGGGGCTTTTAAATTCCCGTCCCGTTCCGGAAAAAAATTTCCCCCTCCGTTTTCCCCCATTTTTTCCCCCTTCCCTCTCCCCCTTTTTTGAGGGCTTTCCCCTGTTGTTGTTTTTTTGGGGTCCCCCTCGTTTCTATCTCTGCCGGCCCCGGGTGGGTCGAAGGGAAAAAAAAAAAGGGAAAAAAAAAACCTTTTTTTTGCCAAAAAATTTATTTTCCAAAAAATGTTTTCTGGGGTTTTTTAAAATTTTTCTGCGTTTTTTGCAGGCCCCCGTCTTCATGTGGGGGTAACCATATGCTTCATGTTCACTGTGTGCAAACCCTTTTGGGTGCCCTGAGGTCCCCCCCCCCCCAAATTTGATAATTTTTTGGTGATCTGCTCGTCATCATTTTTTTTCCAAACTTTGCAACCTCCCCAAGGGGAAAACTGCTGTTTCCCCTTTATAACTTGAGGCCAGCCAAAACCCTTTAAAACCCCCCTTGGGGGCTTGTGTGTTTTTCTGATATGCTTTCTGGTAAACTGCCCTTTTTTTTGTGGGGAAAAAATTTACAGGGCCCAAATTTTGGTGGTAGAATGCATCTGCTGCATGTAAAGGGCAAAGCACTTGCAGGGAAACTTGGGGCCCTTTACAATTCTTGAAACCAAAAACATTACCCTTTATTCACGACCCTTTTTTGCCAAAAAAGGGTTTTTCCTTAATTCAATTGTCTTTACTTGGGAACAAGGTTCAAGGGCAAAGGGTTTTTCTTTATTATCCCCGAGGGGGGAATTTGTTTTGCAAACCAGCATTTTCCACAAAAAAAATCAGGGCAAAAAAAATAAAAGACAACACATCCCAAAAAAAAACACCTTGGGGGTTTTTAAAAAGGGCCCAAAAGGCAGCAAAGGGAACCAAAAAGATTTTTAAGTCTATTGGTCCTGATCTTGGAGAAAAAAATCTGCGGCCAAACGGAAGCAACTTGAAAATCCTTGGAAAAGGGGGTTGGGGGTAGGGTCCCCCAGGGGTTGACTGGGGTTCTTCAAAAATCCTTTAAACCTTTTTGCAGATGAAAAGGGCATTCAAGGTCGTCCTTTCAATTTTTTCCCGCACACCTTTTCGATACCCTGCAAAACTATTTCTGCTTTTTAGGGTAAAAATAAACCCTACCAATGACAAAGGAGAATGTGAGGAAATGGGTTCCCAATAAAACAGGGAAATATATAACTGTGGCAAGGGTGCCAACATTACCGGGGTCCGTGACCAGCACAGAGACACAAGCATTAAGAAGTATTGTCCAACATTATTTATTTCATACATTCCCTTTTTCTTTTTCTTTATAAAGTGCTCTTATTGTAGATGTGTTGTTGGCGCTATCTGTAACATCTGTCTTTGGCTTGCAAATAGTTAACTTTAATTTTGCACACCGCTGAGACAGCCTTGAGCCTACCACCCTCGTCCGCGTCTGCCAATAAACTCTCATAATCTTGAAATTAAAACTTCGAAGCTTACGATAAAAATACATGCGCTGATGGGCTTTTCCACACACAGCATCCACATGACGCTCGAAGGTCAGCTTGTCATCAATTACAGTGCCCAGATATTTATACTGCTGCACAACCTCGACAGCCCGATCATTAATCACCACAGGAGAGATGACCGTAGAATTCTTCCTAAAATCTATTTTCATCTCTTTGGTTTTGGACACACTGATGTCCAAGAAGGACGACTTGCACCAGTCCGTGAATTCCGCCACTACAGGGCCATGATCAGGGTCATCACTGCTGAGAAGAGACACGATGACAGAATCGTCGGCGAACTTAATGATATGACGCCTCACATATTGGCTTTGGCACGTGTTAGTGTACAAGACAAATAAAAGAGGCGAGAGGACGCACCCCTGGGGCGATCCGATGGAGGAAAAAAGAACATCTGATAAAACGCCATTAATCTGGCTTCTTTCTCTTTCTTCCAATCTGACCTGTTGTGCCACAAAAGAGGCAATCAGTACTGAAAGAGAACCTCCCTTTAGTCGATCTTAGTGTATAACTCTCACTTGTACTTAGTTTTGACTCTTGTTGGTGTCCTTGGCTATCTGTTGTGGGTTACAGTATGTGTGGCGACAGTCTTTGTGTACCTTCTCACTAGGTACAGCGCAAATGTTTTCTCCCCTCGTATTACTGGCCTGGATGATAGATGAAGTTCCCTTCTCTCCAAGAGTTGATACTGACGACCCTCCTCCATCTATAGACTGCTTGCAAATCACACACTGTTCATATGCCTACATTTCCTGAAAATGGAAACATGACTAAGTCGAAAACTACTATATGGCTGGACGCAAACATTAGTTTAGGTTCATGGTTAAGATTACATTTATAGCTAATATAATGTGCAGACTAATATGATTGCTAGCGCTATTTGATTTTGGAAAGAGCGTCGTATGCGGGAGCTAGCTACTACCGAGATTTGTATTTAGCGATGCTAGCTAGCTATCACCATACACTAACAGTTACTAAACAACGCAAAGCTACTGTTAATAGCAGTATAAAAATAATTCTCAAGCACATTTACTCACCCGGGCAAAAACAAGCAGCGACTCACTCAGTGACTCATCCGCGACATTCGAGGATATAATGCTGGCCCAGCTGTCGCTGCGTCCAGCCAAAAATACACACGATTAATTACAAAATAAACTCAAAATCGGATTTCTCATCCACACAAACCCCTGAAATGTGGTATTATATATGATTGTAACTCTTTCAAATATGAAATAATTATTGTCACTAGGGCGGATGGTGGCCATTTTGAATTTCCCGGATTTCAGGATTTGGCCCTCTTTGACATACAAGACTTTTTGTATGTCAAAGAGGATACCTTCAGGGGTACGATACAAGTAAAATAGCTTTTGTTGCAATTTGTGTGAGGTCAAGCTACATTATTACTGGACTACACCCCACCCTCCCCCCAGTCTGCCACAGTAAGCAAAGCCCAGTATCATCCAGCGTGCCAATGCTCCTGGTGTGCCGGAAGTAGGTATTGAAGAGAGAGAGGAAAATAAGATGAGTTATGCTTGTGTCTCTGATCTACTCTGGAGGTGGTTTGGATGTTTGGAACTTCATTTACACCTCGATGTGATGCATTTTTGTGCTTGTGATTTTTGTGGCTGTGGCTGGGCAGTGTTGGCGTGCTGTGGTCCCCTATTCGTAAGATGACGCTGACTGAGCTGCTGTTGATGCCCCACACCAGATCTGGATGTCCCACCAAGTGTCTTTATTGTGTTTACTCTGTATACTCTGCTTGCCCAAACTGGGCGCCTAATGCACACCTGAAGGTCCTGGTAGGGGGATCCCTCTCTGAGTAGCCCCTCCCAAGTTTTCCTCCATTTTTCCCTAAAAGGTTTTATTGTTTTCATAATGTGGGCACTGTGAAGCCCTTTGAGACTGTAACTGTGATTAAGGGATATGCAAATAAATTTGATTCACCTGGGGCAAGACAGACAATGGCCTGTTGTCTGCTGGCGAATGTAGTCCTTTCCTACAGTTTCTCTGCGGCAGATGCCCCAGTCTGCCATGTACCCTCCCCTTCAGCTCAGACCTGTAGGGCGAGCAGAGCGGCCACACAGTGATGAAGGGTTTCTGACTCGCCATCACTAACACCATTCCCCTGACTGGACCACCCGGATTGAAAGACCTTGGGTTCAGGCTCAGGTTCTGTTGCAACCAATTCAGGCTCGGGTTCGGGTTCAGGTATGGGTTCAACTGTCTCATCAGGCTCAGGTTCAGGTTCTAGCTCAGGCTCTGGTTTAGCCTCAACCACCTCAGGCTCTGGCACAATGTCTACCAGTGGGGCTGAGGCAGCAGGAGCCTCTAATTGAGGCTCTGCCTTATAGTCTTGGGTATTGCGTCTACCACTAATACCCCTTTCACACTGGAGAAACGACCCCGGTTATTCCCGGGTTCCAGACAACACATATAATAATTATGTCGAAGTGCTGAGCTGTTCTGGCAACTTTGGTGAGCCAGTGCTCAAATTGATGAACTCTGACTGTTCTGAGGACTCAGAGAATCACCTACCGCAGGGAAAATAGACAGTGGCTTGACATTAATTTGGCGTTTTGTTTGTTTTTGTTTGTCTTGGTCCCATTGTAATTGAACACAAGTACATATAATCTAAGTACCAAAATAATGTGAAACACCTGAGTAAAATGAAATGAGGATATATAGTGACAGCAAGTGGGGTGGGGATTTTCTGGCAGCTGTTCTGAGCTGTTCTGGCAGCTTATAGTGGGCCAGTGCTTTGTTGTATGTGATGAAATGTGATATTTGATCCATGTTGGGAAATTCTGTTTTCACTTGCTACCATACATAGGGAGGTCAGAGGTCAGCTAGAGAACAGTGCCCCTAAAACTGGTCGGGATTGAGTGTCTTGCTCAAGGACACTTCAGCAGGGTGCATGCTTGCTGACACGGCTTGAACCCAGGTCTTTTGATTGATGGGCAGTCTCACTACTCACCACACCAACCTGCTGTTGTGATACTTTATGGTGATATTTCCTTTATTATGGTGGTTACCTAGACCATAGTGCCATGCCATACCCATTGAGTTACACAGGACCACTGGTCTCAAGGTCTTACAATCAAATTTGGTTTTATAGTATGCATGTAGAAATGTATGTAGAGTGAAAGTAGCTATTTGTTAACATTGAACAAGTTCAAATCTACTCCAGCTCTAGAGGTGACCGGCATGTGATCCAACCCTACACACTTTAATTGTGTAATAGTAGCAGTACAGTTGAGTTTTTACATTTTGTTCCCCCTCACACAGGCCTCTTCCTCTACTGCAGGACTACATTTTGTAAAATGATCATATGATCAAGGTGAAGGTAGAATCCAAGTGCATATTTATAAGGCAGTAGAGCTAAAACTTTGTAAGACAACAAAAAGGTCAACCTGCTTTTCTTTTTCATGAACATCTCTATGTGCTCTCAGCCCTCAGCAATACAGTAGTTCACAAGAACGGGAGAAAGGGAGAAAAAAGTAATAGTTCAGTTGACTGAAAACTTGGGCTCAGTTGAACGTTGTGTTCTTAGTGCTCCCACAATAACTACATTTAAGTCCAGACTAAAAACGTTTCTGTTCACCACCGCATTCTGCTGAACTGTAAACTTGCACTACGACTTGTATTCCTTTTGCACTGTGATTTTTTTTTTTTTAAATGTCTTTATTTTTTATAAATGTCCTTGTTTTAAATGTCCTTTAATGCCTCACGTAAAGCACTTTGAACTGCCTTATGTATGAAAGGTGCTATACAAATAAACTTGCCTTGCCTTGCCTAGTGAGGGACAGGGCCGATCCAGGCAGGTGTCTCTTCCTCTGAAACTAATGATAGAGGGTTTTATTTTGTCAAATAATCCCAAAGGGACCTACACATCAACAGACCACATCAAAACAAGACCATGAATCAGATTTGAATATTTTGAGAGGGCATGATTTACTTTGCTAAGCTAAGTGGTCTTTTCACTGGCAAAGTGCTCAGCAGGTTCGGTCATGCAACTCACTATCTTCCCCAGATTATAATGACTTGGCCCTGTAATGCTAGAAGGGAAACTGTGATTCTGCTTGTCACTGAGATGTCCTTTTCTTTTCCCTTTCTCTTTTCTCTCAGTTTGAGTCTCTCTTTCTACATGGTATTACATCACTCCAACTACTATTTTCTTTGACTTATTTTCTTCTATTAAGGCATAATAAGAATTGTCAGCTTCTTCTCTTTAACCCCCGCCCCCCAACCCCCCTCTCACCACGATATTGCACTTTGTGAACTTCATTAGGACTTTGTTGTCAAAACTAAAATGGCCACTTTCTTTCTTTTGGTTTGTCCTCTAAGGTAAAGACAGCATGTTACCTGTATCTGCTCTGCTACATCAAGGGCTTGAGGGACAACCTGACATTTCCCATAATCCTCAGAGTGTATTCAGGAAGTGAAATATGTGGGAGGACACAGGAGGAGCACCTATCCCATCAGCCCTCATTAGTGCACTAGCATACACTGGGGCAGCTTGTTATGATACATGCATGCATTGTACATGCAGTGGGTGTGTATTGGACAATTATGACCAAGTTGCATCACAGTCTATGGAGAAAAAGTGCTGAAGTTCACCATTGTTAGAGGCTCTGTGTTTGAAAGCGATAACTAATCCCTGTGGAGCTGCTCTTTAAACACATAAATCACTATTCCACCAGGACTGGAGCTTTGCTCCTTTGACAGGGTTACGCTCACTTGTTGTGGGCTTGTCTACTCTTTTCATGCCATTTACCCATCGAGAAAAAACTTTTGTCATTAGAGCAGTTATAACAGTATTGTTGAAAATGTCTGTCTGACTTATTAGATCATCTCATGTTTTATTGATCAACAGAGAGGTTTGGACATGCTAGGATTATGTGTAATTGTGTTAGCCCTTTCCTTCTTTTTCCTTTTACCTTTCAGTTAGACCTTTGCCATGACTGAATACTTTTCACTCTGATATTTGTGTCAAAGACATCTCTTTTTTGTGTGAATTTCCCCTTATTTCAAATAAACTTACATTAATCAAAACTATTTCTAGACAGCGAGCTTGTATTTGAAAATAAGACTTGGGGCAAACTTCCCCACTCTCTTGCATCACAGTCTATGGAGAAAAAGTGTCTATGGAGACAAAGTGTTGAAGTTCATTTTAATTATGAGGTTCTGCGTTTGAAAAACATTAATTCACCACCATGGAGATGCTCTTTAAATTCACTTGATTACTCCACAAGGAAAAAAGTTATTTTCCATTTGATAGGCTATACTTGTCATGAGCTTGTTTACTCTTCTGTCTATGAAAGTTTTCTTTTTACCAAGAAACTTTTGTCGTATTTGTCAAAGTTATACCATTTCATAAATGTATTGCAATATTAATCAAGCAAAGCAAACTAAAACTAAACTGATAGAAACCATAAAAAGTCTGGAAGTCTTTTTTGTTATGAAGAATGTTCTACATCTATAGTGATATGGACTAGTTTACAGTCATTTTACCCAGCCATTATCACTATAAATCATATTGAACATTTATCAAAATCTTCAGATCCAACCAATAATAGAAGGCCTGGAAAAAGTGTGGAATTTTAAAATGTTGTGTAGGAAACAAAGAACGCATCACACGGAAAAGAAAAGTTCACTCTTTATTGCCTTCTGTGCTGTGATACAGAGAAAATACAAAAAGGTATGGTTATTATGAGAAAATATACAAAAAAGTACAGGTGACCAGATATAAAGGGCTTTAACTCTGCGGTGACCTTTTACATACAAGACTAAAACAGCAAGACAACCTACGATAGTGAGGCGATCTTGGTATTTTACATAAAATGCCCTGTGATAGCGTCTCACTCTGTCACTCTAATGTGACACAATGTATGACAGACTAGCCAGGCCAACGATGTGACACAGGCAAACATAGATGGGGTGATTTGATGTGACATGAATGAGTATGGCTTGTTAGCACAAACTGTGACATGCATACCCGTTATTTTAAGGTAATATTAGAGAGGGTAAAATAATACTTTCCTCCCTTGCTATTCCACTTGTTAAACATATAACATATAACAACCCGTATTGCTAAACCGTGCATTCAGCAACTGGGATGGGGATGGATAACTGGTGAAAAGGTAGTGTTTTACATGCATCAGCGGAATAACCAATCTGATTTTGATACGCAGGCATTTTAAAGGCACTGTAGACTTAGATGAATCCACGCAGTGCAGAGTGAAGAAGGCACCACATTTATAATGAGTAAAATACCATGTACTGGGAATGGCACATTGTGTTTGTGAAAAAAAAAAATAACTTGCCTTGCCTCATAAACATGGCCTGTTTCATCACAACCTTCACGGTTTCCTCACAACAGAGTAGGCCACAGCTGGATTGAAGTGACACTTTTAAACTTCCCTTTTAAACTTCTACAAAGTGGCTTATATCAGTATCCCATTCAGCTATACTCGCTACTGCACAGCCAGCCAGTACCAATACAATCAAATGTGTTTCTAAGGCCTAATGATTCATCTCTTATTTAATTCTACTGAAAGCTCTTTCTACATTTACAACGACAATAACTCAGTCATGGCCTATATAGTAAGTAGGTTTGGGTTTGATCCTGACAAATATTACATTTTCTTTTTTTTCTTTTTGGATTTAACAAGGCTACTGGAGAGTCATCGGTCGGCTACACTCTCCAACAGGCTGAAGCAAATGTTCAACACAGGCAAAAGCGTGTCAGATATAACTTGGTCCATGTCTGGTTCAGATCGAATCTACTAGATATTCAGTTTGGTACAACTCATCAAGTAACCAATATCTATAATTGTTACATTATCTCACTGCAGGTTTCTGACTTACAGGCAAATGTTTTTGTTTTGTCATGACCCCGGCCAGTTCCTTACTGAGAGTGGTATTAACACTTTATTTTCCTCTCCTCCTTTTTCTCTGCTATAACTACCGCTGGTATAAAATCTGCTATAAATACATCATATTTAACAAACCGTACAAAACAGATCAAGTATAAATAGGGCACTAAGACCAAAGACGAATGGTGTGTCACTATGAAACAATACTGTGTGACCAGAGACACTGTCATATCTTCACTGTATAATGTTTTGTGCTTATATCTACAGCACATTGATTACAGATATAACCAACAGGCCCAGAGTCCCCTGCACCTGTCCATACACAGAGTGTTGTGTATTTGACTGCAAAGAGTGCTATAACATGTGTTATACGTTAGGTAAATAACATATGTTATACAACCCATTCATAATATATCTATAATTCTGTTCATTAACTGGCACATGTGCATATAGGTGAACAAATGCACCTGCACTCAAATTCACAGATATGAGGTTGTATAACTGATGGCGTGGGGATCCCATGACTTTAGGTCTGAAAATGGAATATCCATCTCAGGCTGATTTCCCAAAGCGTTTGTAGGTGTTTCTTCCTATAACAACTCTCTTGCACAGTTATGAGACAGAACTTTGGGAAAATGCATGCGATGAAACTTACAAATTAGATAATTTTCAACTCTAGGAAAGATATGAAGTTATGTCAGATAAAGAGTTAAAAAAGTATTGTACTTTTTTCACAGAATGAAACAGACCTACTGAACGCTTCGGGAAATGAGTCTTTGATATGTCCATTGATTGGTAGGATTTATGATTTCCCCTTTTAAAGATCTAGCCAGGATGTGCCCTCTTCCTCCTCATCCACTCCTCATTCTTCTTCTTATGTAACTTCCTGTTTGGTCACTGCGATAACCGCATCACTTCCTAGAGAGCAGCTGGTTCTCCAGGTCCTCCAGACGTGCTGTCATCCCGGCCAGTGGAGAGAGAGTTAAGAATACATACGCATGAGGAAATACAGGTATTTATGGATACAAAGGTACATTGACAGTGGTTCTGTGGTTCACTGTAGCCTGGAGTGGGAGGTTCAATTTACTTGTACCAGTACAAGTACACCAGTACAGACTTGGTATGTTTCAAGATTGATTTGTTCAAAATGATTTGTTTGTTCTTTTTTTGCCAGGCATTCACTGATGCTACAGCTAGCAGATGTGTAGCTGGAGTGGCGGGGGAGTGGCGTGATGATGTTGCTGGTCGCGGTGTGAACACAGTAACAGACAAATCCCTCCACTGTCTCTGAGGAGCCAGCGCCTTCCTTCAGTCCTGCTAGACAGCTGGTCTTCAAAATACCTCTACAAGAAAACTTGTCTTACTCAGTTCAAACACATCTGTTTCCATGAGTACACACACACACACACACACACACACACACACACATACACATCTGTTTCTAAACTCGCTTAGCAGACAAGGGGCCATTTTGCCAAGTGATGAATTGGCTTCAGTTATAGAGAGTGAGAGTCAGTCTTCTGTTTTTGCAGCATCAGTGAAAGGTCTATTGTGGGTGTGCTATGCTTGAGTTAACAAGGGCCTGTTGAAACTACTGAAGAGAATAGATAGTCTGTCATGAAGATGAGAACAGATGTGGTCATTCTTTTGGTCTTTGTACCCTTTGGACCCCTATGAGCATCATGGCATTACTTATACCTAGCTGGTCTCCGTCTTGCACACACACACACACACACACCCATACACACAAGTAGATACATTTACTTTGATATGGCAGCCATGTTTAAGCCCATCAGAATTAAATGCGCATGGTGGTAACACCTAGACTGATAAGGCGCTTTGATTTTTACATAATGCAGCTTTAAATACGCTGAAATCCTGTAAGGTGACATTGGTAAACTAAACACACTCCTATTTACCAACCCGACCGGTCTGTGATGCTTCATACCAAAGGAAACCAGCCCCACTTCATGACTTAGGCTGACAAGACAGGGTGTATTTTGACATAAATCTAAAGCCTAATACAGCTTTAAACGTAGTGTATGCCGCCACCTTAGCTAGCGCACTTGAAAAACTGATAGCTAGCGTTTATCTGTATGTGAATTCCCTGGTTCCCAAATTCTTACCGGGGATCCAAAAAGCACCCAGACCCAAGACAAATATTTCATTTTTTGAGGACTAACTGGAAAAAGGTCAGTAGCCTGTTTTGGGTACTAGTCTATAGTTTAAGAATTGTTCCCCCGGATTAAATGATGATTTTTAAAAAGGATATGTTTCTGTGTGAGCTGTTCCATGCTGCTCATGGTGGCCTGCTGGAACTCCACCAGACTCTCACAGGCACATGGGTCCTTCACCTCAATCTCCCCCTGGCTCTCCTCTGCAGACGTAAGGAGAGAAGGGAGGAGGAAGGCAGAGACAAAGAGTATGAGGGTAGGGAGATGGAAGGAGACGGGGAACAGAAGGGAGAAAATCAAGACTCCACATTGAATGTTGTATTCTGGATTTGTGACACTAGATGGAGCTGTAGAATAAGGCAAAAATGTGGCGGTCTGCCAGTCTGATAAAGTAATATGTTGTTGTATGCTGTTACCAGTGATAGTGTTAGGGCTGGTATCACAGCCATGTATAGTGCCCCCCGTGCTCATATTTAATTTAAAGCCTGGGAGAGGAATTACTACCAGCCACTTTGGCTGGTGAAATAGTGAAAGTGGCTGATGCAGTCAAAACAGTTAGTTTCCACCACTGTGCCCAAGTGAAACCAGTTGTAGCATATTTAATCTTTATCTGGGTCCTGTAAATTGCTAATATATTGTCACACAACAATGATAAAATCCAGTATCTTTAAAATCCAGAGGTGTGGTATTTTTGTTTCATATATTCCCCACTACTGTCCAGTCCAGTGGAATATTGTACCTGGGCAGACATTGAGTTTGAGGTTCTCAGCGATGGTGCTAATGGCGGAGAAGTCAGTAGTGTAGTAGAAGTGTTTCTCCGTCGGCTCTGAGGCGATCTCACGAAGCTCGTCTTCCACAGCTTTACCAACGCCAACCGCGTACATGGTGATGCCTGTACATGCACACAGACACATACACATGCAAACATGAACACAATGTTGCTTATGTGACAAAATGAAGTAGTGTTACAACATTGTTACAGAAAACATATTATTACAGCATGACTGTTGATAGTATTTTATTTAAGCTGTTTTATTTGTCTATTGAATCTCTGTCTTATTGATTGGTCAGTGTGAAGCTGAACCAACCAGATGCAAAAATGCAACAAACTGTAGGTGTGATCACACCCTATCAGAGTGGCTTACCGGCTTCTTTGGCCTTCTTCGCCCACTCTGTGATGTCGTCCTGGGAACGTCCATCCGTGAAGACCAGTCCGATGCGGGGGATGTTACGGCTAAGAGCGCGAGCGCCCTCAGCCTCTGCGAAGCTGTTCTCCAGCATGTGCTTTAGGGCCAGGCCTGTCATAGTACCTTTCTCCATGTATTCCACCTAGGCAAGAAAAACAACATCAATCCAAGTCCCAACTGGCATCAGCATTACTGCAACTGTGGATCAGGGCCCCAAATGTGATTCTGGATGGAGCATTTCTTAAACTCAGGCTTTAAATGGACCATGGACCTGCTCCTACTGGGTGCCCATGTGACAAAAGCAGGAGTAAGTATATCAATAAGTATGAGTATCCTCTCATAGATCAATTGAGACTATCTACTTCTATTTCCCTTCAGGTGAATCTATTTCTCTCAAGCTTCATATTGGCCCACTTCCATCACAAATGTTGTGATTGTCACCTCCTGTGCCAATCATGGTTGGGGGTGAGGAAAATACTTTTTTCAATCCAAAAGTTGATACTTCTGTTGTTAAACGACAAAATGGAAACAAATAACCAGAAACAAACAAACTCTACCTTCATGACGGCAGCTTTGATCTCGTCGGCGGTGTGGTACATGTTGAGAGAGAACTCTGTCCTGACCCGGCTGGAGTACTGGACTAGGCCGACCCTGGTACCGTGAGCAGACACGTCCAGAGAGTCCACAACCTGATACACAGGAGGAGATTATTCATCCCATACTGACACAAGGGAGAGGGGAATTATTGTGCTTTCCATTTTCACAAGGAAATTCCCACTCAAACTCAGGCCGCGTTTATAAAATAGCATTGTAAAATAATAAATTGTGTATCCAGTGTTTATTTGTGATTAACAATGGACAATATGCAAACAGGCATTTCTCATCAATATTAATGAAGAGTTGTTAATGTTTCATTGCAAGATGTGATTTATCTATTTATGTATTTATTTATAACTGAACTTACATTACAATAAATACTCAATCATACTGACCAATAATTAGACACAATTAGAATAACACCACCAATGTGAAACATAGATGTATAATAATGTAAATATACCATCATATGTATAAGAGCCCCACCTGGTTGACAAACTTTTTGACCAGCTCAAAGTTTTGAGGGCGGACGCTCTTGGAGCCGTCAATCAGGAGCACCAGGTCAATGTTGGCCGACTTGCAGGCTGGAGGAGAGAGTGGATAATAATACTGATAATGTAGAGTGGTAATGTATAATCTTATACAGTACAGAGAACCAGCAGGACTCTGGGCCCTGAGGACCAGGCTAGAGAACCAGTGCACAAGGGTTTGAACGCCTTTCTGGAAGTCAATACCAATATTTTTAGTTGAAAGTTGAAAGACAATATTTTGGGCCGATATTCAATATATTTATATTGGACCATTTTCATGTCATAAAACTACAAGTATTCGGTGTTTCTCCCCAGTATTTTATTCTTGGTAGGGCAGAAAAGCCCCTGACACTGAGGATCACATCAAGACATTTTCCAAAGCGATCTCGGCGGGCATTCACTCAGCAGAGGTACATTAGGACCCGGTGTACGGTGTTTAAATGTAAATCTTGCATTTATAAGGTATCAGAGAGTATACATACTGCCACAGCTCTTGCCGTTCTCCTGCAGCAGCTGTCCTTCAGGGCAGATACAGTAGTAGGACCCTGGGGTGCTCACACACTGGTGCTCACAGCCGTGCTCCACTGTGTTGCACAGGTCCAAGTCTGGAAGTACACAATACTTAAATTAATACACACACTCAAAAAGATGTCACATATGCAGTATACACGGACATACATAATAGTACACAGGTCCCTGTCTGATACAGTATAACACACGTGAACAGACAGGTGGTTACACACAGAGACATACACAATGTATGCTCTCTCTCTCTCTCTCTCTCTCATACACAGTCTTTTGCATTTTACAGTATTTCCTCTGCAAATATGTCAAAGTGACAAACTTTATAGTTTTGCTTATAGTTTATAGCCGCTATAGTTTTACTACTAGTGACAAATCTGTGCAGGAATATCCAGTATGGAACCAACACTGTTGTTAATGCCTGCTGATGTTCTGTTTGCCTCTTCTGTCTATCTTTCCTGTATGATGTGAAAATATCTTTGAATTCGATTTACTATAATCAAAGCAGATTTTCAATTAGGAACAGCCAGGGAAAACCAATGAGGCAACACAGAAGACAAACTGAGGAAGAAAACAATATTTTTTTGAGTGGAATTCACTGACTTGTGCAGGTCTTTTTGTCCTTGTTGAGTTTGAATCCTTTATTGCAGTCGCAGGTGAAGACGCCGGGCGCGCTGACGCAGATTTGTTCACAGTCATGCTTCCCCTCAGCACACAGGTCTATGGCTAAATAACACACATACACAAACACACACATGTTGGTTATTTCCAGTGTGTGTGTGAACAGTGTAACAGTGTGTGCATGTCTGCTGACTCTTGCTGTGTATTTATATATATCGCTTTGTGTGTGTGTGGTTGTATCTGCGTATGTCGATGTGGAAGCATCACGTATTACTGCATACAGCAAGCCAGTCTACAGTCTCTTTCAGAAGGAGGTATACATTTTATATACATTATTCTAGAATATAATTTGTAGTATTATAAAAGTAAGTAAGTAAGTAAGTTAAAAATTGTCTAAAAATATACAGCTTTGTTTTGCATTATAATAAGAAGAAGAAGAAAAAGAAGAAGAAGAATAACAATAATAATAATAATAATACAAATTGTGTCCCTACTTTTGAAAGAATTTCATCCATCAAAGCACAAGGAGACACAGGTTTTGTGCAAAATAACGATTAATTTCTTCATAGGATTTGAGACAGAATAGGCTGCATTGGCTGCTGCAGTGTGAATGTACAATAGATGCATGATGCATGATGAATGACTCATACAGTGACTACCACTCTATATGTGTCTTGTGAGTGTGTGTGTGTGTGTGTGTGTGTGTACACCTGTGTATATATGGTGCACGTGTGTATTTGTGTCAAGGCCTGACTAACGTGTGCAGGTCTTCTTGTCGTCGTTGAGTGTGTATCCTTCGTTGCAGTCGCAGGTGAAGACGCCAGGCGCGCTGACGCAGATTTGTTCACAGTCATGTTTCCCCTCAGCACACAGGTCTATGGCTAAATAACACACACATTGGGTTAATGTGTGTGTGTGTGTGTGTGTGTGTGTCAGTATGCCTTTGTGTATAAGAACATAATTTATATGTTTGTATGCCTGTTCACATATGTGTTTGTGTGCATTCATGCCTCTGTGTGTGTGTGTGTGTGTGTGTGTGTGTGTGTGTCTTGGTCATGGTCAGTTGAGTGTTGCTGTGGCAAAAAGGCCTGTTTCATTTATCAATACGCTCTAGTAAAAATATCAGTCTTCTCCTAGATATATCTGCCATTTCTTGTTTCCTTGGATTTCTGAAGTTTTCCCAGAAAATGACAGAAAGTGTTCGGTTGAGTTGAGATGATTTCTGTAAGCTTGGAAAGCTTCCTTTACCTGGCACAGTAGGTAGGACAAATGCCAAATACTGTGCTGCCTCATTCTTGGCAATAGCAATGGCAACAACATAATCAAATGTTCATTTATCTAAAACTTTTATGGAAAACTTAGGATTTGCTTTTATAATATTCAGTGGTATTCCCTTTTGAATTTAAAATCTCTACAGAACACTCAGGTCAATAATAAATACCATTAGAACCAATATGTACATATAGAGTTTGTAACTTCTAGATGGCCTCCTGTATTCCAAGGTGTAAACCAGGTGTAGGTGAGGCATGTAAACGATGCACAAACTGCTTTTCTGACACAAAGCAGTCGTGGTATTTGGGTAAAATGGCCGGCTCAATTGCATGGTGTTACCTGTGGTTTGGAGCTTTGTCACGGCTTCAATGGAATAACAAGCCGTTGCTTATCTGGAGGTTGTAAATTGTCTTCATTTTCTTTCAACAAAATCCCATATTTTGTTCCTGCAGGTGTTTGTGTGTAACTGCTTATAAGCGTGTACGCACCTGTATGGAGTCGTATGTTTCTGCATGCTTGCATACTCGGCTGTACATACAAATATGCTTTTCCGTGCACACGTATTCTCTGTGTGTGTCTAGTCTAGTCTAGTCTAGTCTAGTCCTTGTGTCATTGTGTTTAAATTAGGGTTCAACTGATATGAAGGCCGATTCTGATATTTTTGTGTTGAAGCTGCCAGTAGCTGATATTTTGTGCCAATATTCTGTGTATATAATTGTGACCATTTTCATGACAATTCAGTGATTCGCCCAGAATATTATTCTATGCAGGATGAAAAGCCTCTGCAACAACATTTAGACATCATGGGGCAGTAAAACTGAGTATGATGAGTATAATCTCTCCAGAAACCAATCACTAACCATTTCCCTCTATTTGTTTCCCCTCAGCTGCTTCCATGTTTCTGTCATTTCATCATTTCAGCTTCCTAAACTGCACTCACGGCTCCATCAGATATCCAGAAGGGTCAGATCTTCAGCCCGAGGTCTACACCAAACCTATGCTCATGCTCATTTCTCATGCTGTTAATAAATGTTTAGAATTGTAATCCTAGCCTCTCGGGATTGAACTGTGTTTGTGTGTGGTGTGTGCTTAGACGTGCATACGCTACTTACTCTGGCAGGTCTTGCCGTCTTCCAGCAGCCTGTATCCCTCGTTACAGCGGCAGTGATAGCCATTGAGCACGCTCACACACTCATGATCACAACTGTGGTTCCCAAACGAACAGTAGTCGATCACTGAGGGGGAGAAAAGCAGCGAGGCCATAAGCAGCAGGGCGAACGGCACAGAAATGTATGGGATCGCATCTATGTTCCCTCGCCTTCCCTTAACCAACAGCCCCGGACTAGGGTTGAAGAGTTTTGGTCCAAAATGAGATATATGCCATTTGAAAAAGTGACACCTACTCTTACAAAATTATAGCACAAAATGACTACAAAATTGTGGTACTTCTAAAATAATAGTAGGTAACTAGGTCACTTTGGACGCACAGTATTTAACAGATATTAAATTATGATTTTTTTTTTAATTCAAAATTGGCATATATACTGTTTTTGAAAAAAACTCTTCACCTCTGGCCAGAGTTCAATCAGTGGCTCTTAAACACCACAGGCAGGGACCCCTACACTACAAAATCTTAAGAAATACTTCATTTTGTGTGCAAGGAAAAGTCAAGCTAATCATTTCATTGAGGGAAAATCAGGCGCGGGGAACATAGTGCGAAACCACCCTCCGTGCTTCATGAAGCAGCAAAGAAACAGGAATCACCATCTCGTGAGGGTCAGTTGATGAACCATTGATGTGTAACAGACCAGATTTGAACCTGGATCTAACATGTGGCAAATCAAACCTCTGCTGGTCAACCACAGGGTCATGCAGGGTTTCTGTTCTCCTCTACGGTCACTGTTGACCTGCAGAGAAACCTTCCCAGGTTTGAACCCGAGCGTCTACCAGTGGGCCAGAGGAGACGTACAAGACTCTTCTGCACAGGAACCTGATTTGAAAGCCGTCTCAGTCTACAGTTTCCTTTACTTCAATCAGCCAATGGCATCTTCAAAGGGTCTTTATGGCGACGCAAGGCAGCTTATGTTAGATCAGATTTCTGCCAGATATGGCCTTTCTTCATATCCTGACTGAAATACTATCCATACAAATAAACATTGAATACTAAGAAGTCATCAGGTAAATTCTGCACGATTTATGCCATACTAATGATATGAACTGAATAAAAACAACATGACAGGAGTTGTTTTGTATTCTCTTTGGAGCAAAATATGATTGGAGGGGGAAAAAAAAGGTGTTTTTTCTCTACCAAGGTTAAATTCTGCGTCACAACAAAAGCTGTAGCCAAAAGCAATACAACAGGGTTTTGCAGGGCCTGGGTCTAAGGCCAAGAGTATCAGTGCTTATTGTGTGTTTTGTATATGTGTGTGTGTGTGCGTGTGTTTTGTGTGTGTATGACTAACTTGTGCAGGTCTTCTTGTCATCGTTGAGTTTGTATCCTTTGTTGCAATCGCAGGTAAAGGAGCCAGGAGAGCTGATGCAGATCTGTTCACAGTCATGTTTTCCCTCAGCACACAGATCTATGGCTGAACACACACACATTCCCATTTAATACAAAGTCATTAAGTAATTTAATGCAACATTAATATACAGTAACTGATGTGGGGGGAAAAATATGTGTATTCAATCTGTACTCATATCAAGTTTAGTTACAAAGAAAATAATGAGCAATAATTCTGTATGATATCATACAAATTGAGGAGCCGGAGGCCATGTGACTGAAACAGGCAGTAAGGGTATGGAGGGTATGGAGGGGATGGGGGGTATGGAGGGTATGGAGGGTATGGAGGATATGGAGGGTATGGAGGGGATGGAGGGTATGGAGGATATGGAGGGGATGGAGGGGATGGAGGGGATGGAGGGGATGGAGAGGATGGAGAGGATGGGGGGTATGGAGAGGATGGAGGATATGGAGGGGATAGAGAGGATGGAGAGGATGGGGGGTATGGAGGGGATGGAGAGGATGGGGGGTATGGATGGGCATAAACACTTGGCTTCGACTCCGGGGACCCGGTTCGAGACGTGATGGACGTAATTTTGACCACAACCTTAACCAAAGTTGCAGTTCCTAAAATCCCCCCTAATCGTAATCTGAATCCAAACCTAGCGTTAACCAAAGTTGTTTTAGTTGCCTGACCTCAAAGTACTTTGATTAAATTATGGTGGACATACAGTGATAGGTTATGCGGCTGGCCATGCGTAGTACAACAGGAATCAAGGGTGCGACCGTTGTGAGGACATGTTGCACTCTCGTTACCTGTGCATGTTTTCTCGTCGTCGTTCAGAGTGTATCCAGGCAGACACAGGCAGTGGTAGGAGCCTGGGGAACTCTCACAGATGTGCTCACAGCCGTGGTCTGACTCCAGGCACAGATCCACACCTATAACAAAGACATCATCATCATCATCATCATCATCATCATCATCTTCATCATCTACATCAGCTCCATCATCATTAGCTGCATGGTCATCATCATCATTGCTATCTCCATCATCAGCACGATTGGAAGTGACTTGAAATCGCAGTGGGCAGTAGGTTTCTGTCCCAGAACAGAGTGTGGGCCGGAAAGTGAGTTTTGAAACCACAAATCTCAACACATGGCGAAGTAGATGAGTAATTGAGGTATTGATCAACAACCCTCTCAATGCTGTAGGTGACTTTGAGCCATGAGGCAGTAAAAATCATACTTATTGTCCCTTTCATTTGTCTGCCTGCCTTCCCCTTCCTTTTTCCTCTGCCACTGAGTTCAGACTTCCTTACAGCACAAGTCTAGTCTAGAATGATAACATCAGCATGAGGAAATATCATGCACTTAATGGATTTAAGGAGGCTGTTATGAGAAAGTATTTGCATAAATATGGTGCCAGACCCATGAAGTGGAGATGAAAGTGGTGAATCGATTCAAGCAACGCAGCAGCACAGTTCCCAACCATTCTCCAACATAACATCATTTAGAAGAGTTTGGAAGTTTGGAAGATCTACTTGGCTGGTGAGGTAATGAAAATGCCTGGTGAATGTTGGGATTTGTTTCCTGCCCTGCAGTCTTACCACAGAGCTTGTCCTGGAACTGCAGTCCAAATTGGTGAATCAGATCAAACGACTCGACCAGGAAGACGTGGTCCTCGAAGGGCGGGGAGGCCATGGCTCTCAGTGATGTCATGTCAGCTCTGGCCACGCCCACAGCATAGATCTCAATGCCCTTCTCCCTGGCCTCGGCTGCCACCTCCGCCACGCGGTCCTGAGGACGTCCGTCCGTCACGATCACAGCCACGTTGGGGACCTGCAGGGGAGGAGCTAGTTTAGAGAGGGATGTTGTATCGGTGCACCAAGTGCTTAGAGACTGGCCTGTAACTGTAAGTTCACAGGTTCAATCCCCATCGCAGTCAATGTGTCTGTTAACAGTTGAAGTTTCCTTCAACCTGTTCAGTCATTGTAAGTCACTCTGGAGACGGTTTTCAGAGACAACTCATCAACACCCAGCAAGCATTTGATGGATGGCAATGTGCAAAGTTCATTAAAGTTCATTGGCAACCCAAAGGAGCAAAACATTTTCACAATACGATATTATGGCACAGTAAAACCTCATATTAAAACAACTTTGTGATCTAAAAATATCTTTCTGATATCATTTGAAAACAGCTGCCAATTTCACAAAACGATGCCGTGGACAGCTGTGGATGTTGTCTCAACTTTAATTTTCACAGGTTTCAATTTTGATGCAGGCCGTCGTATCAACCTCTATTTAATGTAAAAATGCTACTTCTCTTTAAAACTGGTTGAATTATTTTTAGTGAGTATGAGCTAAATATATTTCAAAGCCATAGTTCCTTGTGTTTACCAGGTTACAAGACTTAGAGTAATGCACTATGTAGGAAAAGACATACCTTGTCAAAGTCGACTTAAATAATGTAATAATTTACTGTTTCAGCCAGTAGACAGTACCTTTGGCCTGTCTCCCTCCTCATGGCTGAAGGCTACATTCATGGCATATTTGATGGCCAGCCCGGTCATGGTGCCCTGAGCCAGGGGAATGATCTGGTTGATGCCCTTCACCATGTCCTCTATCTTGCTATGGGACTTCAGAGAGAACTCAGACAGGACCTGGAGAGGAGAGAAAGGGAAGAGGAGAAAGGATTATAGTCAATATTATCATTACACGTATTGAATCAAAGGAAAGTAGAGGAAGGACGAGAGGATAAAAGATGTAGATGTAGAAGTGGAGGATAAAGAAGAAGAGGAGGGAGAGAATGATACGGAAGAGGATGAAGAAAAATGACGGGGTGAAGAGAAACTGTGACCTTGTGGAGAAGAAAGAAGACAAAGTGGATCAGGAGAGGAGATGCTGTGTACCTGGCTGGAGTACTGAACCACTCCCACTCTGGTGGCGTTGGCTCCGATGTCCAGGGTGTTGAGGATGTCAATCATGAACTTCCTCATGGTCTCAAACTCGTGAGGCCGAACGCTGCGAGAGCTGTCGATGATGAAGACCAGATCCACTGGACCAGACTTGCATTTCTGGTCAGGACCTGGGATGAGGTGAGGAGGGTGGAGTCATGGTTGGATGACAGATAGGATGGAGGCATGGGAATGATGGAAATGGAAATGACAACAAGCGGTTAAAGGAGATGTCAGCTCTCCTTTTGAGCTGCAAAATGTGTTTTTCTTCTTGGTTTCTGATAGAGAAACAAAACAAAATAAGGGAATGAATGAAATGTGGAGGTGTTTAGCCAGTTGATCCTGTCTGGCTCTCACTAGTTTTTTTTACATTTGTCTGATGATGAAATGGCAGAGAAACAATGCCTTATTATTGAACTAATACCACTTCCACATTATTTACTACCTAACTGCACATCTCCATGACTTCGGCTGCTAAACAGTAGCCACAAGGTACCTGTTTTTGTCTTTATTTTCTCTACATCTCTGTGAATGTACTTTGTAACATCATCTCGGTTCAAAAGCAGTCATGGATGAGGTATGAATGGAGCCTGTGTTTGTGGCGTGGCTTTATGAGTTGGATTGGAGACTTTGGATTTATGCCGTAATAGAACAAAAAAAGTAAAAAAAGAAAATAGGCATGGGGAATTGTCATGAAATACACTTTTATCCAGACATTCTAGAAAAAACATGAGCGATGCTTGATCTTTATTATCCTGCAGTAATAGTAAAAGTAATGCATCTACTTTTTTGTGTCTTTGGTTGTCTGCCAATATAAATCAGGTAAAACTTAAGTTGCAGACCTACTGCAAATGTTCAAATGTAAACGTTTCTTGTGTCCTGTGTTACGGAAACACCAATTTGGGAGGAAATTGATTAAAACAGTGAACAGGACATTATTCTCTTTTTCACTTCTCTCTCTCTTTCCTCTTATTTCTCACAGTTTGTTTGGCTGACCTGCTTTTGGCCTGGCGGTGGCGAGGATGGCCAGGGTCATCAGGACGAACACACACACTATGCTGAGATGTCTCATCTTTATCCTGATGGTACTGATCTGGGAGACGGGTCGCTCACAGCTGGACTGGACTGGGTTGGAACTGGATCAACCTGTGAGGGGGGGGGGGGGTCAGGGAAGTAGACAGACAGACAGACAGATGGGGTTATTAGTGGTAACATGACAGGGTGTTTAAACAACAAGCTAGCAGGCTAGCAGGGTGGCGTGGTGAGGCCAGAAGACCCGGGTTCAATCTATCTCTTTTGGACCCTCTTCAAAGTTCAATTTCTACTTAGGATTTTTATATTTTGCATTCAAAGTGCCACGGGGGTGCAGGCCTCGTTGAGCTAAACGACAGACTTCACTACATCTTTGCCAGCTGCGATTTCAAAACTCTCAATATCTCAGAACTGCAGCTTGTAATTCAAGACCACAGCGTGATGATGATGTTGTCGGGAGTGGGACATTCCTGTCCTGCCCCGTCGTAAAACACTCAGCTGCAAACACCTGGCATGGGAACGCAGCAATTCCTGCTAATAGAGGGCTACACACACACACACACACACACACACACACACACAGACGCATACCCAGACACACACACCTATCCTAATCTGCCTCGACAGTCTCCCTGTAGGAAGATAATGATAACGTCTGTTCAGGGCACGCAGGCAATTCAAACAGGCAGCTCTCCTCCCCTTCAGGGGTCCTTCATCAGGGGGTCCTTCAGGGTTCCTTCTTCAGGGGTCCTTCAGGGGTCCTTCATCAGGGGGTCCTTCAGGGGTCCTTCAGGGGTCCTTCATCAGGGGGTCCTTCATCAGGGGGTCCTTCAGGGGTCCTTCAGGGGTCCCTCAAGGGTCCTGCAGGGGTTTATGGCCGTGTGACAGACGGCCAGGCCCTGTGGTCGTCCGCTGGCTCGGGCCTGGGCTGTGACTCAACACCCGGGAGATCAGCACAACGGCTCTTTTCTCTCTTTTCTTTCTTTGGGTCTCCAGTTCTCTCTCCTCGCCTACTTCTGTCTCTTCCTTTCCCTGTCTCTGTATTTGTTTCTCACACACACACACACACACACACACACACACACACACACACACACACACACAGATAGAATGATGTCTATCTATTAAACCCAAATCCTAACCTAACCTAAACTAACCTTAACCCTTATTTTATCATAAGCTAAAGGAATAACAATACCAGGGGAAGTCTGAATGAATGAATCTGCCACAAATTTCGCACTTTGGTGCACAATTTATTTTTCTTCTTATTCTAGATGTGTGTATTCCATCTTATTCCTATCATGAGATATTAAGGCTGTAGTGGACTCTATAGGCGGAGGCTTTAGTTTGCTAAATCAGGAAATCGAAAACTTTTTGTAACTACAATTGTAACCTGTACGAATGCATTCATTAACTACATGAAGTCCCCACACAGTAGGGCTATGAACCTAACCCTAACCCTAAACCCACATCCTAATCTAAACTAGCCCCTTGAAGAAGTGAGGAAATTACCTCACTTTGCAAAAATGCCCTCAGCAAAACTCAACCTGGTTCTCACAAGGACACACACTCCCTCTTCCACACCGCCGGCAGACAGACACCAGATAGACGGTATCACCAGCAGCATGTCTAATGTCAGGTTCAAGAGACAGGGGAAGGAGTGGGAGGACAGACGGGTGAGGCGAGTCCAGCTGAGACCAGGCCACAGATGAAGAGAGAGAGTGTGGAAGTGGCGAGGAAACAAATTCACCTGTTTCACACATAATGAAAGAGAAAAGCAAGAGAGTGGAAGTGAAGAGAAGGACAAGCAAATATAGTGGTTTGATATTGGTCTTTTATTGAATAGCTGTCGTCCACTGCCGATTCCTCTGTGACCATAGCTAAGTCTGTAAAAACTGCAATGAATGATTTTATTTATTAATTGAATAATTCAATAATGTTTTTGTAAAGCATTTAAAGGCCTAATGTGTCCCAGAGTTTCCCTTCCATTGACTAGTGGGTCTCCCTGCCTTAAAGAGCAGTCTGGTTTCAGTGGAGAGTTTTAGTGTCCATGCTTGTCTAAATGCTTTTCCACCCTGATGAGAATAAGATTCTGCGGGGAAACACTGAATACTTTAAATATTGTCTATCAGCGACTTCAGTCTAAAAATATCGGTATCAAACACCCATATCAGTGGAACCGTACACGCAAACACACAGCAGCAATAACTAGATAACAGATTCAGGATGGCGCACACACACTGTCAAGGGCGTCACTTTGTGTTGAAAAGTGGTGGGGACAATACGAGTCGACAATACGAAAATACTCGGCGACCGCACCAGTAACAGTCATCCATATGCATCACATCCACAGCTGCAGCACCATGTCAATCCAACAGTGCCAATATCACAATATCTACTGTAGAAAGCAGCAGTGCATGAGCGATAACGATATCCAATATCACTGCCCTAAAATATGACAAAACAGAAACAACTGAAGGAATAACGTTAACCACGTTAGCTAAAGATAATAAATCAACCTTACCTTTAGATGTTAAGTTACACTGCCTTGTTGTCTCGATGCTGCATACTTTTTAACGTTAGAGAAACAGAGTTCACAAGAGTTCATGAGTCAAGTTCAACCAATCATGACTCATTCTAAGCATAAAGTTTAAATATCGATATGTGAGAACATGAATTAAACTGGAGCAGGGATTAGATTATTTCTATTTATTTATCCATATTAATTTGAAAATAAACTCAAATCATTGATTTGATTTTTGTATTCATTCTTTTAAAATTCCACACAATTCATACATTTCACACATTTAAACTCAAATACCACCCCTGTCAATCTCCACTCCATTTGTTAGTTAACATTTCTTGGTGAAAGCTATTTTTCAGAACATTTTTAACAAATTATGCTTTTAAAAAGTGATGGGGACAAAATCGTCCTTTTCAAAAAGTGGTGGGGACATGTCCCCAGCGCCCCCAGTGTAAATGACACCTATGCACACTGTTCAGAGAAAATGAAATGGAAGAAAAACGTTTGTGAACCCAGAAAGGGAAGACTGTCCGGTCTATCAGCTCAGACTGTCTGAGGCCTCCCACCAGGAGCCCAACTAGCCTGGAGCCACAAGCTGTTTCACTAACCTCCTGCCATACTGGACCATGCGACCAGTGTGTGTGTGTGTGTGTGTGTGTGTGTGTGTGTGTGTGTGTGTGTGTTTGGGGCACAAAGACTCCTCAGTATGCCTCTCTACCCAAATGGCAGCCGCCAACCCCCCCGACCCCTTTCCTGTCTCCCTCACAGTCCAGTCCTCTGCAACCATATACCATACCCCAATCTACTGCAGCGATACCACACACACACACACACACACACACACACACACACACACACACACCATTGCTCCCCTGCACCCCGGTTCACAGACCAACATATGTTATATAATTATCCAGTAAAAGAAACATTCAGCTCCGTCTTAATAGTTTCTTGTTAACATTTCATTGACTGGATGGTGGTCGGCTGGTTTCAGGCGACTGGCAACATCCACAATCTGCTTCTTATTTAGCTGAGGTGTAAATAAAGTTATTTAGATCCCATTTGTCTCTTCACTGAGATAATTTAGACGACTGTTGCAATTAATGTCAAAAAAAGACTTGTGTTATAACCTTACCAGCCAAAAAAGCTTAAAATAATAATAATAAAACATCTTGTAACTATACAGTAATCCACTGAATGAACAAAGTGATTCCCACTGACTGAAAGTAAATGTCTTTCAATACCGCAATGAATACAAATGCACATCATAGTGAGTTATCGTAGTTTGATGCAATATACTGGAGTGCCAACCAACCGCACAGTTTACATAGCGACTTGTTGAGATGGAGGGAAGGAGCGGCCATAGCTGTTGACGTTGGCATGAATGAGAGATTTCTATGACACATTAAACAGCAGCTCTTCCTCAAAAGGTCTATTCAAGTCCAAGAATGAAACATAAACCGCTGGATTTCATGCTCTCATACAACCTCTTCTATAGAAACCCAAAGTTGCTGAGGCAGGATGAAAACTTTCCACGGTGCAAAGCACAATCAACTCAGTGTGTTGGGGAACGTCTGGAAGATAACATGAAGTCCTGGGTCCAGCTCAAGACGTCTGTCCTGGACTTCCACTTTGAGTTTGAGCTTTTTAAAGACTTCTTGGATGCGCTCTTGTGTCACGTTCTTAAGTGAATTGTAACAGCTGTATTGGTCTGGCTTTCCATCCTGCTGACCTCAAGAAAACAAAGCCCAATAGATCAGTGATCATTTCATTAGAGAAGAGGAGATGAAAGAAGTGAAGAAAGCAGGAAGCAAAGAGGGGAGAGATGAAGGAAGGAAAGAAAAACAGGAAGTGTATTTTAGTCACCATCCTTGATGTTTACAATCTCTACATTTTCTCCAGAAGCAACCACTTGAACAACTGCGTCACGTGAATACTGCCCCCTAGGGAGAAAGAGATGTTAATGCATTCAGCAGGTTTCCTTTACATCGGCCCCTGATGTCCGCTGAAACTACACTTGGTGGACTGGAGGAGCTCTTCCCCTGACCCAAACGTCACCCTGTGGCTTCTGCAGAAATCATTACTGTGTGGTCAGTTAAAGCTGCAGTAGGCAAGAGTTTCATGTAAAATACACCCAGTGTTATCAGTCTAAAGAGCATCCCATCCCCTCTAACTGAGACACCGTAGATTCACTCCATTCGGCCAAATTAAATTCTCAGGTGTGAACACAGGAAGTGATGAATCAACAGAGTGAAATCCAAACTGTCTCCTGAACCACAGCGAGGCTCCGTCCAGAGAAAGCTGGACTCACCAACAGTAGATCTTCTCCTCTCTCGTCCCTTATCCTTTGGTATAAAGCGATTACAGACGGAAGAACACTAGTAAACATGATAGCGTGCTGTTTGCAGTTGAGTGACGATACAGGATTTCTGGGTATTGAAGTTTTCAAGCAGTTACCTCTCAATGACCTTTGGAGACGTCAACGTGAAATGTTGCCTAGTGCAGCTAGCCTTCATTTTGCAATCCAAGGGAAGTAAAGTTTAATAAAATAAAAAAATGATTGAGCTGATCGGCGGCAGGTTGGCCAAGCGGTTAGAGAGGCCGACCCATCACTGGAGGGTCGTTGGTCCGATCCCCGGCACCACCAGGAGGGTGTATTCCAGCTGTGAGCTGGTGATTAAAAAAAAATGACTGGTGTCACAGCTACCAACACTGCCGAAGTGCCCTTGAGCAAGGCACTTAACCCCAAAACTGCTCCAGGCGCGCCCATTCAATGGCTGCGCTCTGCCCCCTGACCTGAAAATGCATGTGCATGTGTGTGGGGTGATATGTTGTGTGAATATCTAGTCAGGGGTGTGCAGACAAAGAATTTCACTGCATGTATGTGTATGTGACGATTAAAGTTCATTCATGAACCTGTTTCTCTCTTTCTCACACATGTGATGTTAAACATCATGACGCTATGCTATTAATGCAACCAAAACCTACAGACTGTATTCGTAGAACAGGTAACTCTGTGAATTCATTCAGACTGAATTGGAAATACAGTCTGTTCCTGTTCCCTGGATCCAGCCCCATTAGCTTCTCTTCATCTCATGATTCATAATTGCAAAATTCAAATAGTCACGCAGTTAATGAGCAAATCTCAGCGGACACAAAAATAATAAATCAGGAGGTTTAATCCTAGCTTGCCATGCTCATGTGTGTGCAGGGCCAAGGAGGAAGTCCAGGGACGCCACATATCAATCTCAGCCTGTTTTCCAACTGGGCTTGGATCAGTCCCTTCCTAACTCTTTACATCTTCGTTCCATTGAGTTTGACCGATGTGATGTGCTGGCTCAAGCAAACCGAAGACATTTGACAGAGATGCTAAACAGCGTCACAGCTAGCTATGAGTAATGTCAGCTGTATGTGTATTATTTGAACTGTCACCATGGCTGGTATTTGGCTTTATTCTGCCTCCTGTCTGATAGCAATCACAGGTGTCTTGTTGAACCCTGCTGTTTGTTTTCTGCAGACACAAACCACCAGAGGCTGTAATGTGCTGAGCAGCCTCTATCGCTGACTCTACAACCCAGGGACATGCAAGGAGGCATGGGAGATAAGGGTTAACTTGGGCTAGTTAAGCATTAGCTACAATAAAAGGAAAATGCAGAAAACATATATTTGAAAAATGAGACAAGAACACTCGAAATAAATGGATTTGAATTGCATTCAGCTCAGTATAGTCAAGGGTATGCAGACATACAGGCTGTAATCGGTTTGAGTTTTGGTCAGTATAATCTGAGTTGCATGCAGTTTTTACACAGATTGTTGTTTCTCTGTGTGTTAGAGTATACCAACCTGTCGGCCTAGTTACCTGTGAAATATGTAGTATGTTGTTACAGTATTCCTGCTTCCTCAAATATCACTTCACTACTGGCTGCATGTGCTGCTTACACGTCACATTCAGCTTTATGACAGGTTTGAAGCTTTAGACTTACTAAAAGGTGCTATCCAAACACAAACTACTGGAAACAAAACTCAATTCAACACCCTTTGACTGCATCACATGTCTAGCCACAGTAGAAGTTTCCTTTCCTGCATTCATCCGGCCTCTATCTAGCATAATACTGCAGACATTTCTTTATTAAATGTTAAACAGTGGAACCAAATGAATATAATGTAAACCAAATTCTAGGCTTGTCACCAGAGCACCGCTGACAAAAAGTGTTTTTTCCCCCCCTAACAATTCCTCTTGAGGATGCAGCAGGAGTGCAGCAGTAGTTCAGCAGGTTCACAGTAAGAAGCTGGACTTCCTCTACATCTGCATGGGTCGATTCTCAACGTTTTAAAGTTTCAGGAAGCTTTTAGGATCAGTTACAGCAGTAATACCAGAGAGGTTGAGGTACTGTGGATACCACTCAGCTGTGCCTTGTAATAAAGCTGTTATGGCTTTTATACCGTGTCCTGCCTGAACGGTTTTATAGGATGGAGTTTACATACATAACAATAAAAACAAGAGAAAACCAGAAAGATCACTAACGTAGCAGCGCGGTTGGAACGTGTCTTTGACCAATCAGATTGCCTGATTGAAACTAAATGCATAGATGTTAAATAAAAGCCCAGGGCTTCCACTTATCTGCAGTGTTTGCCAAACAGAAAGGTGTGTGTGAGAAACCTGCACTCCAATAACAGGTGATTATCTCCTTAGCCACACAAACCCAGATAGAGCTACAGTATTGTACGCATTGCACTGTACACACACACACACACACACACACACACACACACACACACACACACACACACACACACACCAGTGGTCAGATAAGAGATCCGGGACAGATGGGATTGCTGTAGAGTCACTCTGAGGCACAGGGAATGCATCAGGTAGAATGTACTCTCTGGCAAAGTTGATTGATTGGCTGATGGATTGATTGATTGACCAAGCTAATACTAACCAGATGAGGTAGGAAGAGCTGTCTGTGGGGGGACTGTACGTCGCATATATAGCCTCTGCATGGGAAGTAGCTGAAGAACCTGCTGCGCAATATAGTTTTCACTCTGAACCAGAATGAGAAGAATAACAAGGGGAACTTAAACCGGAAACCTGCAGGAGGACAACTTGGCTTCAGGTCAGATCAGAAAACATTATGATTATTAATTGCTGCAATTGAGCTTGAAATCAAATTTGAACTAGAAGAAAATAATGTACAGTCATGGAAACCTTGTAACTCAAATTCTGGTGCATTTTCAGATTTTCATGGTCTTCCGTGTGCTAACATTCACAACCCTTCAAAGACACACCGTTGTTTGGTCTGTAGTGTTTTCTGTTGATCCCGGAAAAGGTAGTGGATCCAACAGCAGAGGAAAGTCCATCTGATTTCAACAGACCATCAAGATGTAATGTGAAGCCAACTTGACGTAATATAGAGCTTTCAGACTTACTGGACACATTCACTTAAAGCTTTAATTTCATTCATCCAGAAAATATCTGAATATCATTGAACAAGCTGTGTTTTTATCACCAGAAACAAACTCAATCCTTTCAACAAAGGGCACTTAACTGAAACTGTTGCACGCCCCTTCAATATATGAAGTACTCTCCTGAGGCTAACTTAAAATTATTTGAAACAGTTGCAAAGGAGCTGTGAAAACATGTCCTGGGACTGACTATGCTCCAGAAGACAACCCCCTCCTAATATCAGCAGTGACCACGCCCATCATGGATGAGACGGACGTTGTGGAGGACGGCAGGAAAGGTGGGTGAAAGCTGACGTCGCCATCGTGCCGACAACAGACTCATGTGTTGCTTGAACTTGCAGCAGTTGCACCCCAAAATAAATCACGCGTCAAATGGCCACAAAAATGATAATTAAATATAATTATATCTTTATCTAATTCAGTTTTTTCACTTTCTTTAAATCATCTCCCTCGTGACCATCCTGTGACTCCCTGGTGGGGTCATGACCCTGACGTTGAGAACCGGTGACAGGTGCCAGGAGACGCCAGACATTCGACCCTGTTGTTGACTCGTCTTGTGGGAAAGTTTCTACAGTTCAATTTGTTAGTTTGCTAAAGGTTTTCATGTTGATGGTTAGCTTTATCTATTGTGATTCATATTTAAAAAACAGATGGCGCCGACTCTGCATGAGTTATGCGTTTCATTCCGAATAGAAGGAAAACACTGAGATTGAAGCAACAGGAGAGCTAGAGAGATGTAAGAGTGAGATGAGGGGAAAGGGGGCGGGACACATAGGTCAAGAAATATACACCGATCAGCCACAACATTAAAACCAGGTGAAGTGAATAACATGGATTGTCTCGTTACAATGGCACCTGTCAAGGGGTGGGATGTACTGGGAAGCAAGTGAACAGTCAGTTCTTGGAGTTGATGTGTTGGAAGCAGGAAAAATGGGCAAGTGTAAGAATCTGAGAGACTTTGACAAGGACCAAGTTGTGATGGCTAGACGACTGGGTCAGAGCATCTCCAGAACGGCAGGTCTGGTGGGGTGTTCCCGGTATGCAGTGGTTAGTACCTACCAAAAGTGGTCCAAGGAAGGAGAACCGGTGAACCGGCGACAGGGTCATGGGCGCCCAAGACTCATTGATGTGCGTGGGGAGCGAAGGCTAGCCGTCTGGTCCGATCCCACAGAAGAGCTACTGTAGCACCAAAACTGTCTATGATAGTTCGGTGTCCCACAATGCATCACAGCTTGCTGTGTATGGGGCTGCATAGCCTCAGACCGGTCAGAGGGCCCATGCTGACCCCTGTCCACCGCTGAAGGAGCCTGCAATGGGCAGAGCGTCAGAACTGGACCATGGAGCGATGGAAGAAGGTGGCCTGGTCTGATGGATCACGTTTTCTTTAACATCATGTGGACGGCCGGGTGCGTCGTTTACCTGGGGAAGAGATGGCACCAGGATGCATTATGGGAAGAAGGCAAGCCGGCGGAGGCAGTGTGATGCTCTGGACAATGTCCTCCTGGGAAACCTTGATGTTACTTTGACACATACCACCTACCTAAACATGTTGCAGACCAAGTACACCCCTTCATGGCAACAGTATTCCCTGATGGCAGTGGCCTCTTTCTGCCACACTGCAAACATTGTTCAGGAATGGTTTGAGGAACATGACAAAGAGTTCACGGTGTTGACTTCCACATTCCCCAGATCTCAATCCGATGGAGCATCTGTGGGATGTGCTGGAAAAACAAGTCTGATCCATGGAGACCCCACCTCACAACCTACAGGACTTAAAGGATCTGCTACTAACGTCTTGGTGCCAGAGACCACAGGACACCTTCAGAGGTCTCAGAGGTCAGAGCTGGTTTGGCGGCACGAGGGGGACCGAGACAATATTAGGCAGGTGGTTTTAATGTTATAGCTGATCGGTGTACGCTGGTATAAGTTTGAGTGGCAGCCTGAAGCCATGCTGGGGTGAAAATATATTAGCTCAGCGGTTGGGAGATTACAAAGAGGGAGACAGACAGAGACTACATGTGTATTAGCCTGCTCTCATATCAAATTTGTACTTTATGTTATGAAAAAGTTATGAAAATGCAGTTATAGTACGAATCAATGGTGCATACTTGCAACTTATTTGTTAAATATCCGATTGCATAAGAACACGTTGATAGAAGTATACATAGTTTGACAATGTAGAGAGAGAAAATAAGAAAAGTAGCGGGAGAGGCGAGAAAGCCAACATGACATGACGAACACCAATGAAGAGCGAGAGAGGAGACCTGGATGGAGGCAGTGAGACAGGCAGAGCGCTCGGCTGTCTGTCTCCCTGTGGTTGGTTTTGAGTGACGGCTGGAGCCACACTGAGAGGAAGACACAGTACTTCTTGTTAGTAGCTGGAGATTGGAACCAGATGTTGACTCTGCTACTGTTAGCAGTTTCACTGACTGCCTGTCTGCCTGTCTGTCTCACTGACTGACTGTCTACCTGCCTGTCTCACTGACTGTCTACCTGCCTGTCTCACTGTCTGTCTACCTGTCTGCCTGTGTGTTTGACTGTCTGTCTGACTGTCTTACTGACTATATGCTTTCCTGCCAGCCTGACTGCCTGTAGTACAGTATGACTGACTGTCTGCCTAACTGCCTGCCTGCCTGACTGTCTACCTGCCTATCTAACTGTCTTACTGACTATCTGCTTTCCTGTCAGCCTGACTGTCTGCCTGTCTGTTTCTCCATCTGTCTGACTTATTGTCTGCCTGCCTTACTGCCTGTCTCACTGCCTTTATGTCTACCTGCCTGCCTCTATCACTGTCTGCCTTGCTGCCTGTCTCCCTGCCTTTATGTCTTCATGCCTACCTGTCTATCTCTATGACTGTCTACCTGCTTGACTATGTGACTGTGTGTCTACTTAGCCTTGCCTACCTGTCTCTCTGCTCTGCCTGTCTGCCTCTGGCTGTCTGGCTGCCTCCTTGCTTATCTGTCTTTCTTCCTGACTGCACAGAGCGTCACCTCCAGGCAACCAGTGTGAACCCAGCGCTGCCTTGCCTTACTCTCTCTCTCTCTCTCTCACACACACACACACACACACACACACACACACACACACACACACACACACACACACACACACACACACCTCAACGCACACACACACTAAAACTTATTTTTAGACAAGCCTGAGAATACAAGCATACAAGCACTTTGCTGATTATTTGGTGATTGTTAGACGACTCATTGGGATGACAGAACATGTTAGTGAAATGTTTTGTTTCCCCTCATTAAACCGACATTGTTTCATTTCATCTTTAACTTAGATGCTGGTAGAAATTCTTCGGAAAAAAAAAAAATCTGAAAAAAGAAATCTCTCTTTATTGTTTTGTAGCACATGCCTAGACTATTCAGAGTAATAAAAAAACAAGATGAATATTTTTTTTTTTTTCAAACAATCCAGCAAAGCTCAATATCAACAATAACAATTATTAACAGACTAATTTCAGAAAGCACTCGACATTGAAAAAAGTTCTAAGGATCCTTAGAAGGGAACATAGGGACCCAGAGCTGTGGCTGTCGGTGGCAGTGTTTCGTTATTTGGCAGCCAAACGATTTGCACTCTGAGTCAACTTCAGTCATCCTGATGCACTGATACTGTGGCCGTCCCATCTTTGATTTCAGCTAAACATCCCTTGAAATGGTCCTTAACAACTTTTAACTCTACTTAACAGCTTCTATTTCCCGCAGTTACATTCGCTGTTTTACTTTTAATAATAATATTAATACTTTATAGCACTTTTTTAAAACAAAGTTTGCAAGACAGAAACGACGTAGAAAAGGCAGTGCATCATGAAATATGAAAGGAAAAACAATACAGACTTTTCAAACCGATTGATCAGTTTCCCCCTTTACATCTCGTCCTGCCAGCATCATCAGTGCACCAGCCAGGAGAATCCCAGGCGGATACCGCTCCCCTACACCCCCCTCCTGTCCCGTCTCCCGACCCGGTCATCCAGCTGACTCACCTGGGGACGCTGCTGGCCGGACACGACGCACCGAGGGCCGCCGGATGGGACAGGTAAGGCAGGATAACAAGCTGGATATTCGACCTCAGCAACAGACGCACAGTTCCTACGTCCCGCACTAGTCTGAGGAAAGGTGAGGTCACGGTTTGCTGTAGGTTATCCCAAACCCGCTCACCGTGCCGTGAGGAATGAGCGCTTGGACGTGAAAATGCGTAAAGGTTGTGAGATCGTTCTCCACTTTCTCGCTCCGTGACCCTTCCTCGGTTTATTCACTGGTGGAATGAGGCTGCGGAGGAATGGTGTGTAGGTATTAAAATGCCAGGAGGAGAGGTTTTGAGACCCCACCTCCCCCCACCCCCACCCTGAACAGCGGGGAGCGAGAAACTAAACTTGTGTCAGCAGCTTGGAGAGGTGGCGGGTCAGGGGTTGGGTTTTAAATTTGAATGATCTAAATCCAAAGCTTTAAAATGTTTTCGATGCAGTTAAATGTTGCATTTTTAGTCTTAAATACTATTAGAGAAGTCCTAAAATGTTACTTATTAATTACTAATTACTATTATTATATAACTATTATATTTTGATTATTATTTTATTATGATTATTTTGGGGGGTGAAATTGGTATTAACTCTTAATTAAATTGTCATTACAAAGGTCTTGAAGTCGCAGAAGCTTGCAGTCACCCTGTAGGCCTATAATGGGGTAATGGCTGTATAATAATTACCCAACAAATTACATGTCACATGTTATGCAGTGAGAGTTTAAGAGTGTTGGTGAGATGCCATTGACCCAATAGCCTAGAGGAGCCCATCACAAACCACGGCAAAACACATTTAGATGGTTTCCAATCATGTATTTCAACTTGGAAGGCTTGATTGATCTTTATCATCCTCAGTGGATATTTCTCTTGCCAGATCATTTAAATCAAGTGAGCCTTGTGCATGTTGGTTGTGTTTTGAAGTATTTGAAATATTCACAATACATTCACATGATGTGCTGGGTAATTCTTTCTCAGATTTGGCCTTCCTCTAGTGATGTTCTTGACTAAGCTCATGAGTGATCTGTTTAGCTGAAGAATTTACACAGTGCATTTATCCAGACCATCGATTCTCAAGATGAAGCAGAAGCAGGACGAGTAGCTGCTGGTTCACTGCTCTTCCCAGAGATCAATCAAACAGTGTGTCCAGTACTGTGACGTCTTTCTCCTTGGATTTTCTGTTGATGGAGTTTGAGTTCCTGTAGGTGGCGCTCTTTTCTTTGTCTGTTTAGCCACGGTGGCTATCGCTGCTCATGCTAACTACCCAGTTCTTCTTCTGTTGATTCCAAACAAACCGGAAGCATAAAACGCATCACTTGGAGAGCAAGTGATGGACAGCAGATGGAAAAGATTTTATGAAGGGAGTATAGGTTGAACACTATTATCACTGTTATCAAGAGCCTGGGATGCAGGCTGGGACTAAAAGGGTCTCTTCGAATCTAAACAGCTTCCCTATTGTCAATACATATTATATTATATATTATATTATATATATAATATTACTGCACTGAATAAAAAAGAGGAATGTCCACACACTTTTTTTAATGCACAGCAGCAGACAAAGAAATAAATGCTGACAAAGGCATTTGTTTCTTTCTTATTACAAGAGCAACTTCAATCCCAGAAACTGTACTTTTAGAGGTGAAAGTGTATTCCTGTCCACCTCACCACCACCCACCCCCCATCCCCCCCCCCGCCCCCATCACCATTCCCTCTCCCAGTCCGTTCTGTGTTCCCGGTGTGAAATACCAGAGGCTCTGATCTCCTGACACACTGACCCTTGACCTTTGGAGAGGGGAAGGTCTAATTTAGACTACTGCTGGCACCCTGGTGACTGACCACACACACACACACACACACACACACACACACACACACACACGCACAAACACACACAGCCAGTCAACTGAGAACTGTGAACCCTGAACTGTGGAGAGAGGCTTAGTGGGTCAGTGGGATCCCCTCATATGAATAAAACAGCCAGTATACCAGCCAACCAAGCAGCCTGCCTACCTCTGGATATATAGGCCCTTATATGGGAGGAGGGATTAGGAGACTTTTTAAATGGGACATCTATTCCAGATCTGTATGGAACCTGTGACAGTACTAACCTGTGAGCCACCGTGGCAAAATGTTTTAAACTAGTGGACATCAAGTGGAAAAAAGAAAATGCCGCGACATCTTGCAGACATGCTGCTAACTGAAGGAACCCAATCTAAGTCTGGTAGATATACTGCTTCAAAAACAGAGTATTTTAAAACAACGATTGACGACACACTTGGCAGCACAAGCCATACAGCCATTTATACAAAACAGGGTGATAGAGGTGGTGTCATCTTACAAGTATCTGGGTTTCCATCTTGATGAACAATTGTCTTTTAAACTTCATATTGAACAACTAGCAAAAAAACTTAAACTTAAATTGGGTTTTTACTTTAGAAATAAGGCTTGTTTCAGCTTTCAAGCAAAGAAGCGGCTTGTGGCTGCTACTTTTTTGCCTATATTGGATTATGGTGATATTTTATATATGAATGCCCCAAAATCACATCTTCGTGCTTTGGACACAATATATCATGCTGCTTTACGCTTTGTGACAAACAGCACACCCCTCATACATCACTGTGTACTGTATGAATTGTCAGGTCAGTCATCCCTGGACATAAGAAGACAGTCACATTGGTATTTGTTTGTATACAAAGCCATCCTGGGACAGCTACCAACTTACTTAAGCACTTTACTTGTTCAACCTAGAGGTGGACATTACAATCTGAGATCAAAAAATTATATCTTATATCATGTCCCAACTGTGAGAACAGAATTTGGGAAACACGCTTTCAGCTATGCTGCTCCACTTTCTTGGAACATTTTACAAAAAGATTTGAAGCTAGATTCCCTTATTAGAATCAACCTTTTTAAAGAACAAATTGGACACCTGCTTGCCATGGAGTGCTCATGTTTTTAATTCTGTCTTTTTCTATTTGAATTTTGAAGACACTTGCTCTATTTTTTTTACTGTGTACTCTTACTGTCTTGTTTTTATTTGCGTTTGTTTTTAATGTTTTATATGTGAAATTATTTGTATGCTGCCTTCTTGGCCAGGGCCCACTTGAAAAAGAGATGGAAATCTCAATGTGATTAGCCCTGGTTAAATAAAGGATAAATAAAAAATAAAATAAAATGTATACTTGTTAAAGTACTTTAACAAGTTACTTTTAATGAAGAGTAACTTTGTAACTTAACTAGCTACTTTTTCAGGTAAGCAGCCAAGTAACGTAGATGATTATTGTTACCTATTACTAGTACCTATACATTGATTGATACTATACGTTCACATGAATTGGTACATGATGTGTACTGTACCTATCCATGGCCAGCAACGTAACCTATCACTGTGATAAAACAACAGTTAAGGTTCAAAATGAAAATGAAAACTTCACTCACAGCAGAAAGATTCTTTGCACATGTTGGGATTTGAACGTTGGAGTCTGAGGAAAGGCTTCGCCCCCAACCTCCACCACCTCCAGACCTCCACACCCTTACTTTCAATGTCACACTACTGCCTGTTTGAGCTCCGCCTCCTGTTTCACTCGATTTGTGTTTGAGTATCATACGAAATAACAGTGCATCACTTTTCATAACTACAACTATAACGGCATCGTCTCAAAGCCCCACTGTATAAAAATACTGCACATATAGCGGTAACAATATTCTTGGCACATAACAGTGAGTTGATCAAAGAGCTTATTTGCCAAAACATAAGTGTATTCCCCTTGCTGCCAGAACGTCTTATATAAGAAACCCACAGATACAGGTACTTGAAGGGCACAGCCAACTAGTGTTGCTACTAGAGCCTCTTTATGTCTGCTGGCAGTGGGAAGTTATTCATTCTCACCACCTTAATGTCGTTTGGCAGCAGCCAAATACTGTGACAGACCACCAGGGATACTGAACAGATTTGTTTAACCAAAAATCTATCAAGTGAGACCTAAAAAGACGGAGCTCTGACATCAGTTAAGGCCCGCTGAGTTTCATTCTACTCCCCGATAATCTAAAAAGACATTTTTCGATTTCGGTTGCTTCGCTGATGCCCGCTCTCCCTGCCCCTCCATGTGTATCTAGTGGCACCGGTGTGTGTTGTGGCTGGACCAGCAGCCAGACGGTGTGACCGCGGTGTTATTGGCTTGTCCTTGTTAAAGCCGGCACCCTGCTGCTTTAAAGACTAGTCACGCTCTTCTCTCTCTGTCACTCAGACACACACACAACGAAATCCGCTGTAGCCCGGCAAGATTCAGCGATGCTTGGTGGATAAGAGGAGGAGTTTTATTGGAAAAATGATCCTGTTTCTGCTGTCATCCCGTCAGGCTATGACATGCAAGCTAAAATAAATGAAGTCAAATAATTTTTACTTTTATATTCTATGCTGTTGATTGAAAAAATCATCTTCATGAAGTCAACTTGTCTGCAATTAAGAATTTCCAATTTTTAAAGTTATAAAAACTTTATAAAGTTATAAGTTATAAAATGCATTTTGACTGTGTCACATAAGGGACCATGTACAGAAGAGGACATCACTGCAATAGCAGAAATACATTGGTTTATAAAGTCTCCTCCTCCTTGCTTGTTCGTCAAGCGTAGCAGTACTTTTCCTCATATAATTTCCTAATATATAATAACTGAACATGTAATTCACCAAAACCATTTGATGCTGTTGAATGAAAAAGTTTGGCTTTCTAGAAGTGATAATTCTATTTTCCAATGGGTTTGAATGGGTTTCCTGGGCTCATCACATGAGGGACCATGTCAACTTTACGTGGGAAAGCAAGGTAGTTAATGGGAGCACTTGAATAGAAAAGAATAGAATAGAATATTTGTGCTTTTAACCATCCTCTTATTTCCTTACATCGTAACTGGTGTTGGTGTTCTCCTTTTCTTTGTAGCGCTATATAAATAAAGTTGACTAAAATAAATTGACTTGACTAGAATACAATACAATAGAGATTCAGATTGTGTGGCGTAGAGGTCATTTCTGGCCACACACAATTCCCCTCCACCTCTGTCTTCCTCCCTCCTTCCCTTCCTCCCTTCCTCCCTTCCTCCCTCCCTTCCTCACGTGTCAACAGTCTTCATTATGAGTAGCATTCCAGAGCCCCGGCCCTGGGGTAATAACTCTGTGTCTGGCTACTCATTACAACATTATTGGAGAGAGAAAACACAGCTAATGTGACAGCTGCTATTGTTAGCAGAGCTACTCAGGGCCGCTCAGTCCTCAGTGACTTACCTGCTGTTCCACTGAACATCACAAGGAATGAAAGTTTACAGGCCATTTTTATGTTTGAATGAAATGATGAAAAAAATGGAAGAGCAATGGTAAAGTAATTGACTTGTTCCCTTGTTGGAGGCAAAAAAATATCCTGCATTCAAACTAGTAAATATCAGACACATGCATGGGTAGAAAATGTAATATTACTCCACTTGTGAGTTTCCAGCCATTATTGAAGTGACAGCATATGGGGGTTTTCATTCACTTCAGTCTTTGATCTGCTCTTCAGTTTGTCATTGTAAGGAAGCAAAACATCTCAAATATGGCCGTGGTTACACCTGTCGTTTCATGCGATCTCGGTAATCGGAATCTGCTAATCGGAACACACAAGTGGTGCGTCTACACTTGACAGTTAAATGCGAGCTCTTTGGCCAGATATGTGTTCGGATTTCCGGTTCCCGCGCAGTATTTAAATAACCATAACAACAATCACTGAAAATGGCTGCTGGGTGTGCGGGAGATTATGCTCCTTTACTTTATGTTAAGAATTGTGTGTAGTCGCGGTAGGGCCCGTACAAGGCGTTTGCTATTGAGGAGACAACAGCAGCGGCGCGCAATGTGCTCATTCATTGTGGTTCTTGGTGCAACGACATCTGTGGAGAGAAGCATGTGGGTCCGAGAACGCAGCCAGCACTGGTGGGAAAACATCGTCCTTCAAACATTACTGTTACAGACTGGTTGCTGAACTTTCGTATGTGAAAGCATACGTTTGATCACATCTGCGAACAGCTACAGCCCCGTCTGTGTCGCCAGCACACTCACCTCCGCGCCCCCGTGTCCGTCTGCTATCGTTCTCGTCATCCATGGCTTTTCCTCCCGGTAAATAACAAAATTCGCGGCAGAACTGGAGGGAAATGGGCGTGATTTGATGACGTGTCCCCGCTGTATGCGTTTTGAGGTGCCTGATGGCGTCTAGACTATTCAGAGTTCCGAACACAAAGCGAGCTCGTCCACCTCGCGAGGTGGCCTGGCTGATCCGAACACAATGCGAGCACAAAGCGACCTCTGTGCGTCTACACCTGTCACTTCATGCAGCCTGGCGTGATCGGATGACCGAGATCGCATTGAAAAGACAGGTGTAACCACGGCCTAAAACAACAATTAATGAAAGGATTTTGAATGAAATCACAAATGCACAAATGAATGAATGACAGAGAAACGGACAAATTGACAGATGGATGAATGCCTCGTTTCATTGTTTTACACAAAAGAAATCCACTGCATGAAAACCAGCAAAAGCTAAACGCGTTGTTAGAAAAAGCGAAATTGTTCCTAAACTGTTGTTGCCGCGGCTCTAGGGGGCTTCTGGTCCGCTGCACGGGCTTTGTTCTGTCAATAGCTTTCCTGCTGTTCAACTTGCCTTCGTCAAAAAGCAAAACGTTTGAAATTTAATGACAAGGAATGAGAATCTGGAGACCGTTTCATGTATTGGAGTGAAATAAGTGAGCAAATGAAGGAGCAATAACTTGATAAATGATGACCAATTGAACAATGAATTGTTGAATAGGTGGATGCCAGAAAGAACGAAAGTCCTTACTTTTATTTTATTTTATTTTATTTTATTTTATTTTATTTTATTTGCACTTTTACCAGATTTACAAAGATTTACAGAATTTTGCAGTCACAGATTTACAAATTTACAGTCCAGTGCCAGAGCATAAACACAGGAAAGGTTTTTCTGATTGAAATAAGAAAGTGATGTTCAAACCAAGTGATTTGGATTTGATCATTTGTTTGAGGTCTGTAACTCCCGTCCTACACACAGCCCTGACTGTAAACTTCCTGGTTGTTTGTGACTGACAGCTTTTCATCCAATCAGGAGACTGGACCCCGTGTTCCAGGGCTGTTGGTTGCCAGGGGTTACCAGGGAACCAGGAAGAGAGGCGCACCCAGACCAGATCGTCACCATCCTGCATGCTAAGGTCGCTCAGAAGTCTTATGGCAATGAGAAAAGGTGTGATGATGCTTCTCTAGAGCCAAAGTCATTCTGGGATCTTCACGAAACTAATAAACAAGAAACTCAAATCAATAATCTTGTCTGGACTAACGGCTCAGTGTCAGGGCACTGCCTGCTCTATCCAATGGTGTGATTTAAATCTTCACCCACAGGTTCTTCTGCCCTCCCCCCTGTGTCTACATCAGCGGTCGTGGATGGAGAGTCATGCAGGACCATCTGAAGGGTGAGGAGCCAAAACACTTCAGACACTTTACAACAAATGGAGGAAGAAAAACGCACTTACTCCCTTGCTCCCTCGCTCCCTCCCTCTCTCCTTTACTCGCTCATTCACTCTCCTCTTAACCTCCCTCCACTACTTCCTTTCTCTCTCTCATTTTCTCTCCTTTCTCCCTGCCTCCCTTCCTTCATCCCTCTCTACTTCTATCTCCTCTCCATCCCTTTATTGATTTTCCTTCTTTTTCTCCCCCATCTCTGCTCTCTTTCATTATGTCATCCCTCTCTCTCTCTCCCCCTCCCTCCCTCTCTCTCCCCCTCTCTCCCCCTCCCTCTCTCTCTCTCTCCAGCGGCTGGTTATGGAGACTCTGTATATCGTCTGTGTGGTTACATGTGTCTGGACAGCTCCTGTCAGTCCCAGGCAGACACATTCAAACTGGTCTTCGATGATCAGCCAGACTCCAGGGTGAGACCACTGTGTGTGTGTGTGTGTGTGTGTGTGTGTGTCAGCCTATCAGAGCTTCAGCAGGGTGTCTGTGTGTTTACCCAGACGAGGCGTACAGCTCTTTATGACAGACTGTTGACTCGACAAACAACCACATCTGACAGACGCACTACGCTGCTGTAAACACCTCGCTTATTAACGTACTGAGGGAGAACGTAGAAGCCCCGCCCAACAGCTACATCACAACGAGACCGCTATCTCTCAGATGGTCGAGACATCAGAAGAAACCTGTCTGTCAAACAAAACTAGTTTTTCTTTTAGTATGTCCTAGTTTAGCTCCCCTTTTTCCTTTTCTACCTCCAGCACAGTGTTCAGAGCATGCCACCACACTGCTCTAACAGTGTATGTGACAAATAAACCGTTGAATCTTGAAACTTGTTCCCAGATCGCTTGTGATTTTTAAAGCAAACAAGATTACAATTCGAATCGCAAATAATTGTATAGTTTTCCGAAACTCTTCTCTGGGGTGGAGCGGCGGTGGGGCGGCATCGGCACAATATTTCTCAAAAGTCTCTGAAGTTCTGAATAGTTTCTGTCTGTCTCAGATAAACTGTAAACCTCTCATCTCCAGTCTCTTATTGATAAAAATGTTCTGAATAATTTCAGTCTAGTTGGTTTTCTGTCTCTCTCTCTCTGTCTGTCTGTCTCTCCCTGTCTCACGGCCTGTCTCGCTGCCTGTCTCTGTCTCCACCACAGATGTTTGCCTGTGCCAAATCCCTGTACATCTCCGACCAGGACAAGAGGAAGCATTTCCGCCTGCTGCTCCAACTTTTCCTGGGCAACGGACAGGAAGTGGGTTCGTTCCAGAGCAGGATGATCAAAGTCATTTCCAAACCCTCGCAGAAGAGACAGTCCATGAAGAACGCAGACTGTGAGTGAAGTACTCACAGTTTGATTGCTCTTTCTGACAACATCAGGTTATTATCTTCATACAGTCATTTACTGTAGTAAACAAACACCTTTAGCCAAATGATCGAGGCAGTAGTCGGACCGTAGTGCGTTCAGGTACTTTACTTTCAATAACAATATTAACACAACCCCAAACTTGGCTGAGTGATTGACAGCTGGTTGTCGCCTGTCGTGACTTCCTGTGCTGTGGGTCAGCCACACTCAGTCATCTGAACCCTTCACACACACACACACACACACACACACACACACTAAAAAGAGACACCATTGGGATGAGACAGATGAGATAGTAGGTCAGGTGACGTCAAATTGCTCAGGTCACTGTGGGGGACTGACGTGTGTGTGTGTGTGTGTGTGTGTGTGTTTGCAGTGTGTATCTCGTCAGGCTCCAGAGTAGCTTTGTTCAACCGTTTACGCTCCCAGACGGTCAGCACTCGCTACCTGTCTGTGGACGGAGGCGGCTTCATAGCCAGCGCCAGACAGTGGACACCGTTCACCATCACCCTGGGTGAGTGTGTGTGTGTGTGTGTGTGTGTGTGTGTGTGTGTGAGTGTCTCTCTGTGTGTTTGTGTGTGTGCTACTTGTTAGACATACAAAGACGTGTCCCACATCCTGTAGTCAGTTCATATCTGTTTCTTTCTCACTGATTCAGGGTTTAAAGCTTGTCATCATCAGGGAATCTGCAGGATTCACAAAGACAAATTTAAGACTTTTCAGACCATTTTAATTTCACCTGGAATTGGATTAAAGACCAAAGTAAAGAAAGATGACACTTCCAATTGAACACTGCTAACGAAGAGATGTTTCATTTAGATAAGTTAAGACTTTTTCAGATTCCCTGCATTATTCTCATTATACCACTTTCATTTGTTATTTATTTATTATTTGTTTGGTTTCAATTCAAACCTGACTAAACATATATACACATCTATATAACCAGAGGTGTCAACAAGTCACCAGAAGTCCATTCACTTCCTGTAGAGCGACAGGGAAACTCTTGATGTGTGGAGGCTCAATAAGCTTGTCGGCTGAGGAAAACTGTCCAGGGCTGAAGCTTTTGCAGTTATCAGATTTCTGTGCTTTCTTATTTCCCTTTCAATGTGATTTAGTTTCATGAATGCAAAATGGATGAGAAGTTTAAAGCTTCCCCGTTATCTACAGCCTTTATTTGAAACAGGAATAAACGTCTCAAAAACGATGCTTGGTTGAACGGTTGATCCATCGTTTTTTTCTGTTTATTTTCCATTAATGATCATTCTGCCTAATTAGCACTTGCTAGCTAGCTATGCTAACTCATCAAAGCAATGTAACGCTGAGAAAGGCAACACCAAAGGAACAAAAAAATAGATGATTTGCTTGATGCTACATAGATGCAATCAAAGCCTCTCACACCGCCCACAGTTGGTCACAACAGAGCGAAATCAAATCATGAACTCTTCAAATCTTCAAATCTTCAAATCTTCAAATCATCAAGTCTCTCGCAGCGTGACCACGTGGTCAGGTGGACGGTGGACATCTTGAGGCTCCCCCTGCTGCAGGTGAGAGTGCAGCGTCTTGCTCAGGGACATTTCTACAGGGATGAACGCTGGCTGTCATAGACGTCCAGTCACAAGGCGTCTTCTCTCTCCGCTGGGCCACCCTGCATAAATACCGTTACTGTCTGAGCGCTGCTTCACCGCCGCTCCCTCACAGACGTCTGGGAAAGCCCGTCGAAAAATCTCTCAAGTTATTTATTTAACATCGTGCCCGATGTGCAGGGACCTCCCACCACCAAAACCTGAACCATCGTCCATCTGCACTCTCTCCTCTCCTCACACACACACACACACACACACACACACACACACACACACACACACACACACACACACACACACACACACACACACACACGGATCCTTTGGCTTTCTATCTGTCTCTCTTTAGTCATCTGTGGATAGAAAGGTGCAGTGGAATCATAAAATTAGCTTTTTCAATAGTGAATGGAGTTTACTAATACTGTAATGAATTCATGGGCAGAGTGCTAAACTAGTTTGTGTGTGTGTGCATGTGTGTGTGTGTGTGTGTGTGTGTGTGTGTGTGTGTGTGTGTGTGTGTGGGTGTGTCCAGGGGAGGACCAGCGTGCTGATCAAGGAGACTTTGTGCTGAGTGAGGGCTTCATCTGCTACGGCTGTGTGGTCCAGCTAGTGTGTACTGACTCTGGAGTAGCTCTGCCGCCCATGGTAGAGCACACACACACACACACACACACACACATTTCTAACATATTGGGCTTTCAGTGGGTTGTAAAACGTTCTAGTCAGGAGTACTGAGACAGTCAAACTTACTGAGAATGAAGTTTTTAAGGAATTTAGAAAACAATGCTTTTGTCACGACACCCATGTATATCTGAAATTACACCTGAGTTTCTAACAGTCTTTTTCCCTGACAGCAGCAATAAAAAGGGCTGATAGTAAGGGGCAATCTTGGTTTAATGCTCCATGAAAGGAAGCATCCGCCCCGCTGCCCTGCTGAAGTGTCCCTAAGAAAGACACTGAATCCCTCGCAGCTCCAGGGCTGCTGTTCTGTAGTTGACCCTGACCTCTGACCCCAAGTGAGAAGAGAGCTTCCCTACTGGGATCAGTAAAGGATGACATTTATCAGCAGTGGGATTTGAACCATATTAGACTACGTCCACACTAAGCCGTTTAAATTTGAAAGCGCTGTTTTCTGGTCCAGCATTTTGGAAAAGCTCCCCGTCCACACTAGACCACCAAAAACGCATACTTCCTTCCATGGGCATGCACAGACCACTCGGCCGCTCGGCTCTGGATCAAGGATCAAGTCATCATTTTCAAAAGTCTCCGTTTTCGCCATCCACACTGCAACGGGGGGAGGGGGGTGTCGTTTTCAAATTCATCCACTTGGGAGAGGATTTCCGGAAAGCTTCGTTTTGGGGGGTCGAAAATGTCGGTGTAGTGTGGACGGGAGGCCAAAACGGAGAGATAAATGTGCTTTCAAATTTAAACGGCTTAGTGTGGACGTGGCATTAAAGAGAAAGCCTCTGTTGTTGTTTTGCTGGGCGGGAAATCTCAGGGTAGGTTGCTCTCTTCCCAGTAAGTAATGAAACTAGTGGTGGCATCTGAACCTCATACCAAGAACAAGGTCCGCCAGAGGAGAACCCACACTCTGGATTGTAGCTGTCTTGATTGTGCCACGTTTCAACCACAAGGCCTCTACCAGCCGAGGTATAATCACCACCCCGGTCCTCTCTTACAGATGTGTGTCTGTACAGGTGTTACATAACCTACTAATCCTCAGAACTGTGTTATTGTTTCGCCTGTCCTCCAAAATTACACCAAGACAAACCTCTTAGCAAAACGCCCCACGATTCGCTGAGCAGACCCTTTCCCCGTACCCCCTAAATTGCAGTCATAACAACCTCAGCCGATGGTTTGGCGGTAGATGGGTAAGGTATATCTGCTACACCTCTGTATGTTGTTTCAGTTGAGGCCTACTGCCGTGGGGTTTGTTTGAAGAGTGAGGAAGGTCGTACATTTTTCCTGCTGAGTCGCTAGGGTGACCTGCACCGTGGTTCGGCTGTTCGGTTGTGGTCGGGGTTCAGGGATTGAAGACGTGAGCGCTGTAGGTAGATACGTGGACCACCAAGTTGCTGGATGGACAGCTGGGCAGAGATTTGAATATGAGAATAATGTAAATATCCTATTGTGGTGCAGGTAAGGGTGATGAAAATGATGGCTGCTGTGTTTGGGTGTGGTCAAGGTAAGTGCTGCACTGTACAAGGCATAGACTCAGACCACCGGGTTGTTGTACAGTACATGCAGTACTGTGCAAAAGTCTTATAGGCAAAAAAAAATGCCTAAGACTGCGTAAAGCGAAGATGCTTTCAAAAATAATGAAATGAAAAGTTTCTCAATATCAAAAATTTTTAATCTGCTCTTTTCTACTGACACACTAATTCAGAAAACCAAAAAATGAAACATCTAAGACCAAAAAAAAAGAAAACGAATCCAAAAAGAATGTAGGGTGCCTCAGACTTTTGCACGGTACTGTATGTATGTCTTTAATAATTTGTATCATTCAGTGGTGACTATTTTGTGTCAGCTAGCAGCACATTTAGCATGTTTTACTGAAATTAGCAAGATACTGCTACGACATGTTACCTGAATACCTGGCGGTGTGTCTCTGCATCAATTAGTTATTTTATTTACAAAGACAAAAGAAATCATTGGTAGGAAAACAGATGTATACAGATCATTATTTTTTGCCTCATGAAAAAACTGTTGGATAGGAAATGATTGCATTCCATGAGACCAAGGGGAATTGTGGTCGTCTCCCTGCCAGTCCTCAGTCCTATGAAGCTGTAGGTAAATTCACAGTTCCCCATCACTAATCTAGGCCGAGAGTATGGAGAAAAACATATTCTGGTTTTAGATTTAGATTTATTCTCCCCTAAAGCAGCATCGTTGTTTTTTTTGTTGAATTCTGTTATTGGCTGCACATGTAGTTCTTGTCTCCTGTGTAATAAAACAATTCTTTGGAGCTCTTTGGCGACGTTGAATCAGCAGATTCCAGGGGACATTTTTGTTAAAACAATCGCTAAATGAAATAGCAAGAATCCTTTGTTAAAATAATGCCCAGATTGAAACTTTCCTGGGTCTGACATGTCTGATAATTGTGTTTCCTTCTAAATAATCAGTTCCTCTGATAAATCTGTCTATCCTCAATTTGTCAGTGGGCCTCCCCTCTTTATTACATCCAGGTACTGTTGACTAGCTTTGTTAGCTTAGGTAGCTATGTTATAGTAGATTTAAAACAAACTCCCTCTCTCCCTACTGTACCCGTGTATGGTTAAGCATCTTAAGCAACTAGCTTTGTTGTCTTTGGGACCTCTGTTAGCTTAGCCAGCTAGCTAGCTATTGCCACTGCTACTATTGATCTTAAACAAACTCTTCCTTTTGCACATGATAGCTTTGCTGACAAAGGAGGCTGTGTTAATGCAAGATAACACTCAGTAACACACGTGGGCTTCTGTGTGTTATCTTTGTTACATTACATTACATTACATTACATTGTTCGTTTTTCTAGCTTTGGTCATGCCCTAAGAGGCCTAGGAGGAGATGTTGAGTCTGATATTAAGGCCATGAGACTGAACCTGTCAAAGCCCAGCTCCAATCTAACCCTGATCAGAGAGAACATAATGGTATAATCAGAATCTATCAATGTAAAACCATTTTCTCATTCATTGTTTTCTCTCTCTTCTTTGTCTTTTTATCAATAAGCCCTGTAAGAAAACATCCTGCCAGTTGAAATGTGTTTTGCAGCAATCAGTTTGTCTCATTGCATGAAAACCTGATTTTTAAACCAGCTCTATAGGGTGAATTGAAATGCAGCCATTTTGCAGATTGATGACCATACAGCTTTCAAATGATCATCTAAAACAGGCTTGGAATGGGTTCCATGGGCTTTAGGACCCTGAAACTTAGAGGAACATGAAGGAGCACCTCATCATTCAAGGCAACAGTAGAATAATTGTAAATTCATGTATCATGTATCATTCATGTATCAGCCAGTATATGAACCTTGACCTTGCTCATAGTCACCAAATGATCAACAAAAAGTTACCAGGAAAGGACATTTCTGACACTCAGCCGGTTCAAATATATTTCTTCCTGCCTACATTAACATTGCTCTTGTTCTGTTTGTCCCACTAGGTGATCCGTAAGGTCAACAAGCAGCACGCCATCTTGGATGTGGACGAGCCGGTCTCTCAGCTCCACAAGTGTGCCTTCCAGTTCAGGGATGACCTGCACACCTACCTGTGTCTGTCCAATGACACCATCATACAGCACCAGGTAGGACTGCTGCTGTAACTAGTTACAACTACACCTGTTAGTTAGTTAGTTAGTTAGTTACTTAGTTAGTGTGTGTATGAGTTTAATTTTACAATAATTATGAAATTATTGTTTGATACCATCGACACTCATTTTGCACCTCTTGCTGTTGCACTACAGTGTGTTGTCTGTTTTGTCCTCATTTTGTGTTGCTTGGTGTCTTTATGTGTCCATGTATGTGCTGTAGCAGCTATTCTATTGTATTCTATTAAGTATTTCCTCCTGTTTTTCCTCCTGTAATTAAAAAATGTACATATAAAAGTAATAAGTGTTGATATAAACTGAAAAGGAACCATCTCCAAACTTTGGTCTAATAATGAACCATCAAGCTATTTGCCAGGAACGCATCAGGAATCCTCATGAAGATCACTGGAGCCTGGGAAAGTAAACATCTTATGTAAGGATTAAAACAGAGTACAGACTCTTTCTTTCATTCTTGAATCCCACTCAACCCTTCTCAACGTTTATACAGCCAGTAGATTGAGCTGTATTTGCCTACAGCAGAGCTACCTGTGGGTTATGTAGGTAGCCCGTGAATTATTAGTGGACTTTGGTCAATAATAGACTTTTTCCAAATGGATCATGTAGCCATCAGCTTTTATTTTGAATTAATTAGCTTTACATTATCTGCAGACCCGAATTCCTCCCTGCAACCAGTGCTACATAAAACACCCAGTTCCCAGTGTGGACACACACACACACACACACACACACACACACACTCTCTCTCTCTCTCTTTCTCTTTCTATTCACTTTTGTGTGTGAATGTTTCTGTTGTTGCCTGTTATAAGATTTGATCTGTGTGGCTGCGGAGAGTTTACTCGTGACTGGTTTCTATTGGAACGAGTCATAATGATTTGTTGCCCTAACAACGGTCATGAGCCATCAGACCTGGGTCAAAAATAGTTTCGATAAAGATTTTCAAGTAAGCTTAATGTGTTTAATGCTTAACTGTGTAGTGCAGATTAGTGTATTTAATGTTGTCCCCTCTCCTCTCTCTCTCCCTGTTCCCAATCTCCCTCCTTCATTCTCTTCCTCTCTCTCTCACTTTCTCTATTCCTCCCTCCCTCGCTCTCTCTCTCCCTCCCTCCCTCCCTCTCTCTCTTCTCTCTACCTTATTTCCTCCTCTCTCTCCCATGCCTTCTTCCATCCCTCCCTTCCTACACATTTGTCCCTTCTTTTATTCATCACCCCCCACACACACACACACACCCTTCTTCCTCTCTCCTGCCTTCACCCCTCCTCCCCCTATCGCTCCAGGCCCCACCCAGTGTCAGAGACCAAAGCAGAGTGGTGTTAAACGATGGATCCTGTTGGACCATCATCGGAGTGGAAGCAGTGGAATTCACCTTTAATCAAGGCCTGGCCTGCATTCAGACACCAGTTAGTCCTGTACCTGTTATCACAGGGCTAGAGGTGAGTTAGACACACACACACACACACACACACACACACACACACACACACCTGCAGGCACACTAGCATGGTACATAAACACATGTATGAACACAGAGACATAAGGAGATGCTGACAGCCGATGTACATTCACCTTTTCGTTCTATCCCTGCATCTCTGATACCTCAATTTGCAATTTGCTTGTCCATTCTTGTGTCCTCTGTGATGCATTTGATGTAATAACAGCTGGTGTACGACTCCAAAACAAAATACTGTCAGGATGGAGGACGGATAAAGAAGCTGCATCAGATGGTGACTTGGCTAATGAAGGAATGAGAAACCCCATGACTCATTGTGAGAACGATGCATCACGTCCAAACCATGCTACACTCTATAGTACAGAGGCGTCTGAAATCTGAAAACTGCTGAAATCTGTCGTAGTCGATGGCGCAACCTCAAGCACACAGACCAACTCAAATCAAATCAAATCACATTTATTTGTACAGCCCTTAATCACCGTTACTGTCTCAAAGGGCTTCACAGTGCGAAAACAATAAATGGTTAGTACACGACATCCCCCAGTCTTAGACCCTCAACAGGGGACAAGGAAAAACTCCCACAAAACCTTTTAGGGAAAAATTGGAAGAAACCTTGGGAGGGGCTACTCAGAGAGGGAGGGGCTACTCAGAGAGGGAGGGGCTACTCAGGGAGGGAGGGGCTACTCAGACAGGGATCCCCCTACCAGGACGGTCGGGCATGCAATAGATGTTCTCACGTTCTTCAGAAGTTTGTTCCCTTCAATACAAATTGGGAAGAATATTATCCACAAAAAATAATCAACTTGGCTTTCTTGGGATTTGGCAATCACCTCCAGTCTCAATAAGACCACCCCCTACTGTTGAGTTATACCCCATTCTGCACAATCCATGTCCGTGACTGTCAAGAGGACTAAAACCCTCTTTAACGTCTCCTCACCTTCATCTCCTTTATGACTGAAGTGGATGTAAAAGGTGAAATCAATAAGGAACCACAGCTTTCATCTGATTCACCTGGCCAGGCTGTTTCATGGAAAGCACAGGACGGCCTAATGTTTTGTCCAGTATGTCATGGGTTTCTCTTGGACATGTCACTAGCAAAACCAAAACAGTAGATAGACGTGATCGTTTGTTTTCAGGTACAGGGAGATTCTGATGTGTCAAATGTACAATAACTTTGAGAACGTACGTGTCACTGGTGCTCCCCATCCCTTTACACTAGGGATGGGCAACCGTGTGCCATGGAGGGCCGAGAGTCTGCAGGTTTTCACTCCAACCAACCACTACACCAGGTGATTTCACTCATTAGTTGTGTGCTGATCAGTAAAATCACCTGCTGTAGTGTTTGGTTGAAGTGAAAACCAGCATACTCTCGGCCCTCCATGGCACATGGTTGGCCACCCCTGATTTACACCATGTGTCTTTTGCCACACGTGTGTGGAATCTCATTCAGGGACCTCATCTAGGAAAAAGAGCTCTGGTATATACTGTGATACAAAGAGCAGTTTGTTTTAGAAAAAAGACTCACATTTCAAATCAAATCAAGTGTGTGTCTGTGTGTGTTTGTGTGTGTGTGTCAGGTGAACGGCGGTGGACACGTTGCTATGCTGGATATCCATGGAGAGAACTTCAGCCCTCATCTCAAAGTCTGGTTTGGCAACAGCGAGGCTGAGACCATGTTCAAGTGAGTCGAGGAGATAGGAGATGAGAAGACTGGGAACGAGGGGACAGGTCATGGGAGGTGAGGTGAGGTGAGAGTAGACGCGAGGACAGGGTAAGATAAGAGGTTGAGGACTGATAGGGACGATGAGGAGGAGAGGAGTGATGGGAAATGAGATCAGGAGAGTAGAGGAGGAGAGTGGCAATGAAGAATGGGAGGAAAGGAAATAAGGAAGAGAGGAGATACACTATATGTCCAAAAGTCAGTGGACACCTGACCATCACACCTATATGAGCTTGCTGGACATCCCATTCTAAAACCATGGGCATTAATATGGAGTTGGACCCCCCCACTCTTCTGGAAGGCTTTCCACAAGCTGTTGGAGTGTCTGTGGGAATTTGTGCCCATTCAGCCAAAAGAGCATTAGTGAGGTCAGGCAGTGATGTTGGAGAGAAGGCCTGGCTCGCAATCGCCGTTCTGATTCCTCCCAAAGGTTCAATGGGGTTGAGGTCAGGGCTCTGTGCAGGCCAATCGAGTTCCTCCACACCAAACTGGTCTAACCATGTCTTTATGAACCTCTCTTTGTGCACAGGGGCTCAGTCATGCTGGAACAGCAAAGGGCCTTCCCCAAACTGTTGCCACAAAGTTGGAAGCGCCCAATTGTCTAAAATGTCTTGGTATCCTGTAGCATTAAGATTACCCTTCACTGGAACTAAGGGGCCAAGCCCAAACCCTGAGGAACACCTGAACTCAATAACTAGTAGGGGGGTCCACTGACTTTTGGCTATATAGTGTATCTAGTAGAAGCTAGCATTAGCAATGGCTAGTAGTCCCATGTTAACAGTCACTAAATAACTAGCCTAGCTCATCAAAAAGTCACATCAAATCGGGGGAACTGGCATATGTGTCTGTGTTCTACCACCCTAGGAGTCACTGGTCCAACATGGCTGCTTCATAAAAACATTGTCCCAGAAACACAGCACTACTAGCAAACTACATTATTAACTGTAGTTGCTCACCAATAGTTCTTTGCATTATACCTTTACAGGCCTGTTGGTCTGCTGTGTGGACTCGCCTGGTTGACTTTTATAGCTTGTGGAGAGTCGGCGGCCTGTTGAAAATAACTTTACTGTACTTTGTGTAAGACAATTGAAAATGCAACTGACGTCACATCTCACAGAAGGAAACCCCTTGTTAGAGCCTGAAATATACCTATATTTGAAAAATATACAAATATATATACATATAAAATGTATACAAATATAGATTTTATTGTCATTTTGATGAAATGTACTATGTAGAGGTTAAAACTGGGGGTTTTATGGTTTCACCAGGTTTTATAGCGATTCCCTCAGGTTAGCTACCGTCGGCTTCTTGGGACGATTGCACAATTCAAAAAAGCACCCTGGGAGAAATATGTCATTACCTTATTAAATAGAACTGAATAAATAATGCTAAATAAATAACACAATCTTTACTTAAAATCTTAAATCTTCTACCTGCCTTTGAGACGCCATCCCACCATCCCTGTTTTAGACCAATCTCTACGTGACTGAAACATAAAAGTACCTTATGGTCTCCAAGACATTTTACAGTTCTCTCAGAGTGATTATAGTATGTGGGTCTTTCTTACCTTATTCACCATATTGCTGTGGTCATATGAAAACCTCATAACTCTTTTAGTGTTTTTCTTATATACTAGAATGGAAAGTTTAAAACCCACTTTAGAGAAAACGATTGCATGGGCAAAAATGAAAGTTTTTGAAAGCTGACGTTTTAGAAATATATTTTTTCATCCAACAGCAGCAATATGGGAGGTTGAAAACTGATGCAGACAAAGTTTATGGTTTTCAGGGGTTTATAATCAGACCCTCAGGTGGTTACAGTTGGTCTTTCAGGAGGATTATGGGATTTGAAACCCATTTACTTAAAAAGAAAATACACCCTAAACCTACATTCACACTATTTCCATAATCTTGGCCAGTCCTTTCTTGATTTGTGAAACCGGTGTTTCCCAAGCAACATAGAGCCCAGACCTCTTCATCGGGGCATCCAGACAAATCCTGCAGCTGCACCATTGATAATGAATGGAATACTGACTGTTTCAAACAGTGCTGCCTGACAAAGAAAAATAAAAATAACTACTTTGTGTGTGTTTGAAAGGTCAAATGTCATGATTATGGCTTAGATTTCATATAAGAAATATACCCTTGAATGCTATTGGGTAATACTGTATGCTATAACACTACTTCTGGCAGGACAGGATTTAAAGTTTGAAGTCTGTTTAACTACTCTAGACAGTTACTGCCCTTTGGCTTTGTGTTGTAGTACCGGCAGAAAAATGCTTCCATATATCCACTAGCTCAGTCAGGATACATTCAACGTGTCAACAAAGTCGATCTCCTACAAAGGAGTAAACTTCTTTTTACAATTTGTTCATACTCACAAATCTAGACTCAACCAAGTGTTCTAATTATAGCATTGTTGTGAATCCTGTTTTCAGGTGGATTTTTGCTTTAACAATCAGTCTGAGGCCCTATTCTTATTTATGACTGTTCCATGCCATTCCCTCTCCTGCCGCTTTACCATGGAGACACCAGGTGTGGAGCTGAACAGCAAATTAAAGTTGTAGTCATGTTTAAGTGAGACTGTTCAGGCCTGGTGGGTTGGCTTGTCATAAAGGTTGGCCTAAATGTAAATGTTTTGATGGTATTTCCACTGTAAAATGTTGCGTAACCAAGCGTGTTTAACCCAAATTATGTTCCGTTTGACCCAATGCAATGAAAGTAGTTATTTTGCCATTTATTGAGGTATTTCAAAAAAACGCAACAGGCTTTTAGCCCTGTCCGGCTAGCATTGTCCCACTGACAACTGTGGGATGTTTCGGTTGGATGTCTCATCCAGTGGATGCATTTTGCTGTATATCTCCATTGCATAAAAAACCTGTGTGTTCAAATGAATATACAAAACAAAAAGCATGTGTCTTCACAGCATTTTAACCCAAACATATATAATCTTCTCTCTCCATTGGTTCGAACAAACATTTTGGGGAAAAGTAAATAGGCAGTTCTAAGTTTGATGTATTTTTTGTCTGTACCTTTGTTCTTTATAGACACAGTGATGTCCTGTGTGCCTCTAAAACTTGTTTATGCATCATGGCTTTCATGCTAAGATGATTTTGAGAAACCAAACCAAGCCAAGCCAAACTGGATCCAAGGTATAGAATGGTTCTAATGTACTTCAGTTTGGCTTTCTAACTCTTCAGAGGGGCGTTGCAGACCCTTTAGATTCAGGTATCTCCACCACCACAGCTCATATGAAGCATCTGGAACCAAAACACCTCTTCTGACGTCAGAATCCACCTCAGATTCCACACCCAAAGTGCTGAGGCACCGTAAGTCAGGGTCTCTGGCTGAGAGCGGCTTGCCACGAGATTCTGCAAATATTCCTCCCATCACCAGCAGCTCGGTAGCGCAGAGGGAAGCTGTGTTTGTACAACACAGTCGGCCACAATATGGCCTTTGTATGAGAAGCTGCAGCCAATTAGTGGCAGGAACGTGATCCTCCACTGCCGTGCACGGTGAGGAGGAAGCCAGAGGCATAGTATAGGTTCGAATGGAATACGTTAAAACAACATCACACACTATAAGTGGGCATTCAGAATGAAACGCTTGTGCCAGTATTTCAAAACAGCAGAATAATTTGTGAGTCAATCATATTATATTCTGTTATCATATAATCATTATCAACTTTCATTATTTATTTCTTAGTGATTTCCTTGTTGACATTTGATTTATTTAACACTGATTGGTCCTTTTGTGTCCACTTAAGTACAAAAATAGGATGAACTCATAATCATAATTCTCCAGTAGTTTATTTTTCGAAAAAATGATTGGCATTAAACCGGTATTATAAAGCTAACCAAATAAATGACCCTTTTGCTCCTAGGCCTTTCAAGTCCTTGAGTTTATAATTTTTTACTTGTATGCCTCCAGTCACATACTCAACAGCGGGGTTGATTTGAGGGGAAATAACAGGATTGTTTTATTTATTTAACCAGGTTAGAGCTGCAGTAAGTCTGCAGTAACCCATTTAGTTACAGCCAGCTCCCTTCACCTCCCCTCCTCTCCTGCCAGGTCTCCCAAATCTCTGCTCTGCGTGGTTCCTGATGTCTCCGTTTTCAGCGAAGGCTGGCGCTGTCTGCGGCGCATCATCACCGTCCCGCTGTCTCTTGTCCGATTGGACGGCTTGATCTACCGCACATCCTTCAGTTTCACCTTCACCCCCGAGCTCCAGCCACCGCCGCCAGTCCGAGGAGCAGGAGGAGGCAAAAGGGAAGGAGGGATGGAGGGAGGCCAGGAAGATGATGCCCTCTTAGACTCCATCCACCAGGAGTTCACCAGAGCCAACTTCCATCTCTTCATGCAGAGCTAGCTAGCCTGATGAATCTATGGACCAACATCTGTAGATCATCAGGTCTAGATCACAACAAAGAACAATGCAACAATGCAGAAAGTTGGTGATCACAGCCAGCACTGATCGGTTTTGGTCCAAGCTGACAGACATGCTGGTCCTGTGTCAGTGTACGTGTTGTTTACTTCAGACTTTGCTATGGTATATGATATTACCTCCTCGTCTTCTCTGTCTTTGTTATATATGTTATTCATTGGGCCAGAATATTATATGAGGACCAAATTTACAAATTTGAAAAACAATTTGCAAAATTATTGTAGCGCATGTTGGCATGAATTTCTTTGTGAATGAGATGAAAACTCCTCACTCTTAGTTAAAACAACTAAGGTGCCACTCAAGGAGCATCAGACCCCATTCCTCCTCATCCAACACCTTAACTCGCCCACATGAGCTAGGACTGACCTTCAGCAGCTTCTGACCCTTTGCTCTGACCTCCCTGAAGGCAGACAAGCAAAAATAATTTCTCTGATCAATAAAGTATTACATTTATTATGACTGCCGTTAACAATCAATCATTTTTACATTCAGTTATCTCCAACAATAAAGGTGAAAGCAGCTTAAGCCCAACTGTCGTCACCCTGTCAAGTCAATTATCAGGCACAAAGATGTCTGTGTGAATATTACCACTGCCTATGACAGTGAGCAAACAGAGCTACACTTCCCTGACCCCGGTGGCTACAAGAGACCCATTTATACGCTCCCTATTCAGTGGCACTGCTGATAAAACACCCAAGTGTGGAAAATGAATTGTGAATGCCTCAAAGAAAAGAAGGAGACATCTATAGCGGAGGGAAATGCAGCGAGAGGGAGGATGTTTTTTCTGGAGAATGGACAGTGAGAGTTGGGAGAGAAAGCAGCGGTGAAATACTGTCTGGTCTGTTTGATCCTCTCAGAGGCACTTTCAAGTCAATATTCTGTGGAGAGACGGGAGGCGAGGCGTAATCTGAGTATGATTTGTGACTGGTTGCATTGAGTGTGTGTGTGTGTGTGTGTGTGAATGGTACTTTGTCGCTCAACGGTAGCTGTATTAGTTCACGTGGGCCTAGCAGTGAAATAACAGCATCATCTATCCTCAGATTCTTTCTGAATGTATCCGAAGGCAGAAACACACTGGAGGCATCACACATGCGTTTTCAAGTGCACCAATTATTTTCAATGGCCCATCGTACACTAAAACTAAAAGTCAAACCACAGTGACATGTCGACTTTGTCAAATTTGAATTTGTATTTCACAATTTGAAATTTTATATAATGGTTTGAAATTGAATTTGGTCCTCATTGCATTCAACTGTCAACTTTTATTTCAGTCTAGTTTGGAGAAAAATTCAAAGCTCAGTGTTTTCAGTTCTCTGTGAGAAAAGAAAACCAGCACAGATTCAATGAAACTTGTTTTTGTTTTGTAACTATTGTTAGTCCAACAAAAGCTGGTGTTGTGTTTGTTTGTTTTTTTCCAGCCATACACGTTTTAAAGAACGGTCTAGCAAAGAGAGACAGGTTTTGCGTTTCGATGCCTGTGCAGTTCTAACATGAGAACAAATACAGAACACAGTGGTACTAGAAATCCCTTGGGATTCATTTGGTCCAGGTTAAATACAATACAGGTCTGTCTCACATTTTGTCCCTTTGTCCCTTTTGATCCGTAATCCAATTAATCCAAGCGGCGCTAGCAGTGTAACTGAACAAACCTTGTTCCTACTGCATGTCTGTTTGATCTTCAGTATTAAGTTTTTATGAGTGATTCCACTTAAGCCAATTTTCAGTAGTAATAAGATTTGGGACAAAAGCACAACTAAACCTCTCTGTTCCAAGTTAGCGAAGCAGGAGCTAATAACAGCAGCATGATGAGACCTCCCAGGCTGCCGTATTCCATCATGGTTAAACCCCAAACTTGATGGGTGGGAGGAAACAGGAGTTACAGTGACACTCAAGATGCGTTCATGCGTTGGTGTGCGAGAGAAGCATTTGAGATTTGGATTAGATCCCATCCTCTGGATATGTAAATATAATTGCCCATTTTGGCGGTAACTGTTAGTAACTGTTTAGATTTTAACTTTAATACCCAGAATTCCTGTAATGTGACGTCAGTGAACTGCACACAGCTCGCTCATGTTTACCAACCAGCCGGTCTGAGATGCTTCATAACAAAGAGATGAGAGAGGAGAAGATCTCACGTTGGTGAGTTCAGCTTCCTCTGGACGAAGCCTCACTGATGTTTATGATGGGTGTATTTTTACCTAAAAATCTATTATTCTTCAAATAAGAATAATAAGGACAAGCTTAAATTCCTACATTGCTGCTCGACGGTCTCTGAGCTTGTCTGATTTTGCTCCAGTAGTATCTAGATGAGATCCTCCCTCTGAGAGCATGCACTGTCCAGGACAGCAGCATGCAGATATTAATCTGGTGACCTGAGAAGACCTCCACAACAATACTATCTAGTGTTACAGCAGCTCATACCGACCATACTGGGGGTGTGTGTGTGTGTGTGTGTGTCTGTGTGTGTGTGTATAAAAGAGAAAATCTGTATTAAAGACACTGAATGAGAAATTCCTCATCAATCATCAAATGGCTCCTTATCTATCTGCATGGTGGGCGAGGTCTGCCTGGCAGTGTGTGTGTGTGTGTGTGTGTGTGTGTGTACAAATGCTCACGTGTTTAAAGTGATTGTGCGTGTGCAGGATACTGTGGACGAGAGATTCACTGTTTATTTCCTCCTGATCTCATGAGAAGCCTCTAGACCCCCCATGGCCGTCAGACCATCTGTCTGCTCCTTCCACTGTCTGGTGAATCCAGCTGAGATGCTTTTTAATGCTCCTTTTTAGGCAATTTCCCAATGTGGAAAAATGCAAAATAACTTTATTCCTCCTTTACTGGCAGTAATACTGGTAACGTGAATTTATCTTAAACTGAAGCTGCACTTGTTTTAAAGGGGTATTAAATGATCTAAGACCCCCTATTGGCGATTAGTTGGAATTGCAACATCAGCAGGTCTCTGGCAACTGACACATATAATAAAGTCACATTTTCACAACAGAGATGAGTAGACTAGCTGATCGGAGCAGCGGTCCAACTGAAAGGTCTACTGAAGAGGTGAATGGAAATTGAGTTTTGAACGCCAGAAATCTCAGCGTAGTAAGTAACCGTTGAGCTGTTGGCATTGATCAACACCCCCATCAACCCCCAGATGTATTATGGTCATTTTGTGCTATGGGGCAGTAAAAAAAAATCTTACTTATTGCACCTTTAAGTCAGTCTAGATAAGAGCATCTGCAAATGCCTTGTTGTTTGGACCCAGGAGAAGCTGGGCTACATGGTACCCCTTTTGCGTAACTGTTGGTGTTACCATCCATACCTCACGTGTCTGATGGTCTGGAGGGAACAGAAAGGCATGTGTCTCACTTCCACCCCTCTTCCTCCCTTCCTCTCATCCTCCTCTTCCTCATCATTAGTAGGACATGTGTGAGAGAAGAGGAAGGAGACAGGTAGAAACACAAGACCGCGAGGTCTCCGGGCTCCTAATCTCTATCATGTGGGCCAAACTTCAAACTGAGAGATTCACGTGCCCAAAACACTCACGCCTCCACGTTTTCCCTCCATCCTTTCATCCCTCCATCCCTCCATCCCTCCATCCCATCTGATGAATGAGGAGCCACATGAAAGGCCCCATTCTTATGCTCTCATCTATAGGAACACACCTCCATTCTTCATTATATAATGAAAGGGGTTAAGTGACTTTTAACGTGTGTGTGTTTATGTGTGTGTGTATGTGTGCAGGTGTGTTCATTGGTGTGTGTTTGTCCACAAGGCAGATTGGAGTATTGGGTATACCAGTATTTATTGGATGCAGAGCTGCTGTGCAGGTAGAAATAATCTCATTGGTTGAGTTAAACCTCAATGGGTGGAGCCAAAGGAACAGTTTTTCAGAGCACAAGTTAACTAACTGGCAAAGAAGGAACGCTGGTCAAAATATCAATAGAAATAAATAACAATGACTTCTTTCATGCATTCATTCATTCATCCATGATCTTGGAAGGTCAACATGATAGCTAACTAGCTTACCTAGATAGCTATAGGCTAGTATGGCTAGTTGGAACTTGGACGGTCAGCTAGTATTAGCGCCTCCTCTCTGACCCCCTGCCACTGGGCTTCAGTCTAACATTACTGATGGTAGAAACACACTAGAAGAGAATCTGGATGATTCCAACCGAAATCAGCGGGTCCTGTAGCTGTAGTGTTTGGGTATTAAAGATCCACTCAGACACTGAATAGCCAATAGGAGGCGAGAGGCGGTTGGTCTGTGTGAGTTCCTGCGAGACCTGAGGTCCTGACACATCCGTCAGTATGTGTGTGATACAATGTGTTTTCAAGATCGGGTAGGATTTTTACAATCTGTGTAGCGTGCTGCAGGCGTTAGCCAGAAAAGCTGTGGTTCTTTGGCTCCGCCCACTGAGGTTTAACTCAACCAATGAGATTATTTCTGCCTCCAGAGCAGCTCTGTTTTTAGAACTAAAACTCCAATCTCCACCCATAAGTATGTATGAGTGTGTGTATTTGTGTTAATACACTTGTGTGTGTTCACATGTGTGTGTGTGTGTGTAGGGCCTCCAGTATGTGGGGCCCTAGGCATTCTCCCTGCAGTTTCAGCGCCCATATCCTTCCAGTGTGTTCGAGGGGCCCCGGCCTCTCTGGGCTTTCTTTGTGTATTACAGTGGGATAAAGGAGCCCACTGTCCAGCTCTGAGCTGCCTTGCTGCAATCCTCTTCCTGTATATCATCACCTCAACATCACTGTGATGGACAGCCAAGCAGAGAGGGGGAGCGGTGAAGAAAAGAGATGAGAGAAAGGGAAAATGGAGAGACAGAAAGGAGAAGAGAGAAAAGTGAGGGAAAAAGAAAGGAAAAATGAGGGGATTAGAGAAAAAGAGCTTTCACAACAGAGGAAAAGGAAAGCAAATAAAGAGGATATGATGAGAGGAGGAGAAGGGATATCAGAGAAAAGGAGAAGTGATGAGAGAAGAATTAGAAGGCTTGGAAAGGAGAAGAGAAGATTGTCAAGAAGCAAAACCGAGCTGGCAAAGAAGAGGACATGTTGGAAAGGAGAAGAAAGGAAATGAGACGAAAGGAGAGGAAGAAGGCTTGAGAAGGTGACAAGATAATAGAAAAGCGAAGAAGACAAGAGGTTGAAGGAAGAAGAGAAAAATGAACTTTTATACATTATGTATACGCTGCTTGCCCAAACTCGCCATCTATTGCACGCCCAACCGTGCTGGTAGCCCCTCCCTCTCTGAGTAGCCCCTCCCTCTCTGAGTAGCCCCTCCCAAGGTTTCTCCCATTTTTTCCTAAAAGGTTTTGTGGGGTTTTTTGGGGGATGTCGTGTACTAACCATTTATTGTTTCACATGTTGGGCACTGTGAAGCCTTAGAGACTGGAACGTGATTAAGAGCTGTACAGATACATGTGATTTGATTTGATTTGATTTGATTTGAGAAGTCCAGCTCATCGACATGCCAACAGAAAGAAACCCATCGGCTCGTCGGTGGAGCCTCTTCTGCTGCTCACTGTGGTGACAGCAGCTGTCCATGAGGACCCCCCCCCCCCGTCAGACCAACCGCAGGAATATGAGGAGAACGCTAATTGCCAGCAGCTAACGGAGCATGGGAAATATGACAGGAATGCTAACGTTGGTTAATAGAGATTGTACTGAGAGGATGGGAAGACCACCTGCTCTCCCCAGGTGAATCCAATCCAATTTCAAAACCTTTCTGACAGGATTTCAGTAATCAGATTAGATTAATAAATGAGATTCTCATCATTCAGATTGGGATTTGGTAATCCAATCCTACTGTGTTTTTCAAAACTCGAAGGCAGAGATTAGGAAAAATAAGGATGATGTTGATCCCAGTGGAAGGGAGGACTCAGGTACATGTATTCATATGAAAACCCTCCCTGGACCCACAGACCACAACTGGTGTCAGATCAGATTAGTCTCTGATCCTCCCTGACAGTGTCTCTCTAGTTCAGGTTCTACATTCAACATCTAAACAGGTCAGTCAGAGAACTTCCTCCCTGTGAGGAGCCTCCAGTCTGGACAAGGACAAATACAGATGTACATTCTTCCTGTTCACTGCCACATGGGTAAATATCTCTAGGAGCAGTGTGTGTGTGTGTGTGTGTGTGTAACATATTTATTCATGTCAGAGGATGTTACCCCGGATATCCACGCAGTTGAGGGTTGTGTGTATGTGTGTGTATGTGTGTGTGTGTGTGTGTGTGTGTGTGTGTGTGTGTGTGTATTTGCATGAGTACCTGTATGTCAGAGGACGTTATCCCCGGTACCCCAGACAGTTGAGGGTCATGTGCAGAAAGAATTTCTCGGCAGACGTGAAAACACCTCGTACCGCGGCGTGAGAAATGTTTTACGGCCTCGCGGCGATTTTCATCCATCACCATCAAACCGGCAGGCTCGTCTGTCTGAGGAAACACTGCCGAGGTTTCCTACCTGGGTTCAGATTCTAGACCGTACAGCTCTGCCCGCTGGCTGTTTGATGACGTCAGCTTACAGCATTGTGGCGTAATGCTTTTAGGTCAGTTGCAGAAATACTAAAGAAATCATACACAGGAAGGAGTTACTGGGTTTTTAACTCCTTGATGGATTTGAGAGTTTTTACAGATTTGGGTCTAAAAAGCAAAATCAAGTTCCTCATATTTGGACAGCTAGAGATCAGAGCTGAGCCTCAGAGATTTAAAAATTTAATCTGCAACTAACTGTGACTTTTTTGGATGTGAGGATGCAATACTGAAGTACTGATAAAAATGTGAAAATGTCACATTTTATCGTGTTGTCAGCAATCAGGAGGCCAGGACTCGTTCTGGCTAACAGATGTTTGAGACACCAGAGAAAAGTTCAGTCTTGCCGGTCTACCTCTGCAGCGCTGCAGGGAGAGGATGAGGCAGTGCTGGTAGCTGGGTAGCTACGTGATTGGAAACGGCTGACGGCTACCACTGTGTCCTGCTGCATTTCAGGCTGTTTCACAGACAATTACTTCTCATTTCTATTTCTTCTGATTCTGGACCGAGTTCTGTTTCCGTCCATATCATACGCTTTAATGATGTCAAGCCCTTTGTGTCAGAGAGACTCAGTATGAGATCATGAACACGAACACTGTCTGTAACCCATTGAGAGAGGACTTTGTGTGTGTGTGTGTGTGTGTGTGTGTGTGTGTGTGTTAATGATTGTTGACCCACAGTGGAGCTAACTGACCTTCACATCCTACTGCCAACCTCTGAGCTGAATGCCACAGTTCCCCTGGGAGGACACAAACAAACATGGATGAACACACACACATACAATGGCACACACCCACAAATGCAAATACACAAACAGGCAGAAACGCCCAAAAAAGAACACAAGCATGAACACACACACACACACACACACACACACACACACACACACTGGGAAGAATACAGCGTATTGGGCTGGCCGGCTGCGCTTGACCTAGTTGTGTGTCTTAGTTGTTGCTATGATGGAAAGTTACAATCCAGTGCTAGCAAGTATCAAACAGTGTGCAGGTCAGCGGCTGGTAGTGAAACTGTGTCTGGGTCACTTACAAAACTGGTTTAGATCCATAACAGATTCATGACTGAAATCGACTTAATAATAATAATAATAATAATAATAATAATATAAAAATATGATACTTAAAGCTGCATTAGACAAGATAGTTATGTAGTCCCATTGTCAGGGACCCAGCATGGACCCAGCATCATGGAAACTGGCGGGAAATCTTCTCGCCACACAGGAAGTGCAGAATCAAAACTTAAAGGGGAATTACGGTATTTTTAAACTTGGGCTCTTTTTGTACATATTAGTCATTTATACCCCAAAATAGGTACAAAAAGTTTTGGAATTGCTCCGGTAGATCGCCTCAGTCGGCAGTCGTGAAACCGGCTGCTATGGCTGCAACATAATCTGTTGGGGCAAGTGGGCCGATCAAAGTACGTCCACTAAAAGTTGTTTTTGCCACTGACAGGCTCAGATTGTTATTGGTGTCTGACAACATTACTGAAAGGATCCTACAGAGATAGACCTTTGGTTAACCAGAAACAGAAGTCTGGCTCTGAAATCTGAAAGATGAGGTGAGTTGTTGCATGAAGAGGTTAAACAGGTTTCTGGTTAAAAAGAGGTCTATCTCTGTAGGATCCTTTCCTAATGTTGTCAGTTTAAGAGGTGATCTACTTGGACCAATATCAAAACTTTTTTATCTAGACCTCATTTAGACCCCAAAGGTATGTACAAATAGGGCCCAAGTTTAAAAATACCGTAATTACCCTTTAAGAGCGAAATACAAAACTGCCCCCTAAATAGCAGGCACCACCAACTAGGAAGACATTTAGGTCTGAAGAGTTCACAGTTTACTGACGTCACGTGATTTCAAACTTTCAAGAATTTAAACAGGTACCTCTTGCTGCCACTTGGGGCCGCCAAAGTGCGAAGTTGCAGAGTGCAGCATTTATGAATCATTTATGCTTATGCGTCCTCGTGGGTGTTGGCCAACATACTTGCACGTAGCATTAGCACGTCCACTAGGGGGCAGTGTCGCATTCATTTAAACTAACAGTACAGAAAAATAAGAAGAATCCAGAAACTGAAACCCGCTTTCACCCCTGGTAACAGTAACCAGAGAGGGAGCTTGTCACGGTGGTGGATCAATTTATTATTTCTTTTTTTTTTTGCAGACCTCATCATCAGTTGGTCCTCAAACTGCTCCGTTGTTTTCTCAGTTTGATTCAGTTTTTTTGTTTTAGTTTGTTTTTGGGTCTTGGCCAAACCCCTGACACTATCCACTAGACTCCCCCGCTGAACCAATCAGCGTTTGTTTGAGATTTGGGAGGTGTGTATGTCAACCGGTCTGCGAGCATCTGCGGCTACACCATGAACCCCCATGAATTCTCTTTTCGGCTCCACCCCTCCACAATGAGGGAACAACCAGAGAGAGACTGGGATAACTCCACTTAGGGTTAGGTCAACGTTAGGGTTAGCGGGCAGTAACCATGTGTAACAATGTGTGTGTGTGTGTGTGTGTGTGTGTGTGTCTGCAATAGTATTGACTGAAAGGGAACCTATTTCCTGACAGGAAGCATTTACCCACAGGAATACTGGCCCAGGAAGTTTAGCAACAGTACACACACACACACACACACACACATACACACACACACACACACTCAGTCACGTGTACAGTCATACATGACTCACACACATGTGAACACTTACATGTCACTTCTTCGACCTCTTAATCTCTCTCTCTCTCTCTCTGGCCAGTTGGCTTTGATGACACTCGCAGCATGAGGGAATTAAAACAGCTCATCAACCCACTGCTCTCCAACACACACACACACACACACACACACACACACACACAGTCCTCTCACAATGGGTTACAGACAGAGATAATCTGGTTCATTTGATGTGTTCGTGTTCATGATCTCATACCAAGTCTCCCTGACACAAGGGGCTTGACATCATTAAAGTTTATAATTGATATGGAAGGAAACAGAACTCGGTCCAGAATCAGATGAAATAGAAATGTAGTAGTTTGGTTGGTTGTGGCAAATATTACACATTATTATTACATAATATTATACACCTTGCTGAATTGAAGTTCAGGGTGCGTTCACACCCAGCGGTTAATTCCAACTCTGAGGAGTTTAGTTGGGTTCGTTTAGCCAGGTGAGAACAACGCCAGTCCAACCAGAAGTGATCGCAAAATGCAAGGGATTATGGGTATCTGACAGCCAACAGTTCTTCAGTTCTTCACAGTTCGTCATGCTTGTGATTTAATGTATACCAACCCAAACATTTCATTGTCCAGTATGACTGTAAGTGATACTGTACATATGACAATAAAAGACGTGAACTTAAGCCAGTCTGGACTGATGCTCATATTCAGATGTTTCCTCATGTTCTTCTCTCTCTCTTACATGATAGTTTTAATATTGGTGAGTAGGAAATTAAGCTTATTCCTGTTGCAGTCATCGCCAGTCGCCATCGCCTCAAACCTTTATCTAATCATGAGCAACGAGACTGTGGAAAGAGTTTGTGAAAGATGCACCGATACAACTTGTAGGTTGGATATTGGTGGTAGAAGGGAGGATTAGGAGGAAGGGGCTGGATGGTGGTGAACAGAACAGGAAGGCTGGGAGGGGAGGAGCTGGAGGCAGGAGGCAGGAGGCCTGAGAAGGAGTGGACTAGGTGGTACTGAGAGTAGGAGGGCTGAGGGTTAGGGAGGGGGGGGGTGGCTAGGCCTGCCAGGAGGTGCCTGTGTGGAGGGTAGGGCCTTTAGCAGTTTAGTAGACTGTGGAGAAGACTGAGTGTAGGAGCTCTTTGAGTAAAGATCTATATGAATGAATGATAGGTAGCTTCAATCCAAAACAATATTGGTGTCAGCCTGAATCAACAACCCATACTGGTGAAACCCTAGTTAAGATGATGACTGGCCTGGTGACTAACGCATCACAACTGTGGAATTGCACTCAGTGCTGGGTAAATACAACTGAGTGCAATTCACTTAAAAGGCCTCAATAGTGGCTACATCGCACACGAGGTGAGACAAATCGCCTCATGTTCAGTGGTGCAACATGTGTTAGAGTAGGAGGGCTGAGATAAAGGTCTACATGTTGACACTTGACACTTCTACTTCTATTAAAAGGTCCGAAAAGAGAAGAGAAGAAGTAGGGAAGTAGGGAAACGAGAGAAACGAGCCACTGCCTTGATTCAAGAATTCAGAACGCTTTCAATGATTATCATGACGAAAGAAAAGAAGAAGCTGCTGTACCTCGTTTCAGCAACACGCTAATTAAAGGGCATGGAAAAGATGAAATAGATGCCCGGGAGCAAAGCAACAGATAAAGGAGAGGCAAATAAAATAAGATGATAGGAACTCAACATGAAAAACGTATAAAGTGCGCACAACTCTAAAGAAAAAAAGTATGGTAGCGGGTGCCCGGTGAGGGAGATAATTTAGAAAAAAAGGAAGGCACCGGCACTCACGGAATAGAAACAATAATCCTTTAATTAGGGCAAGATGAACGTTTCGGCTAAAAGCCTTCGTCAGCATAACGTACACCATAGTGCACGACACTTAAAAAGTAGACAGGTGAGGACCCCTGGCCAATGAAGACAGCGAATCACTAATGTAAGATAGGGTTCACCTGTGCCAGGGACACCAGGGTGTAACCTGGAAAAGACAAACAATGATAGGCTCCACTAGTGTGGAGGGGAAAAACCAACCAAACCAATGTAGAGTTATACCTTGTGATGGACATGTCCTTCCCCTCCACACTAGTGGAGCCAGGTTAAACCCTGGTGTCCCTGACACAGGTGAACCCTATCTTACATTAGTGATTCGCTGTGTTCATTGGCCAGGGGTCCTCACCTGTCTACTTTTTAAGTGTCGTGCACTATGGTGTACGCTTATGCTGACGAAGGCTTTTAGCCGAAACGTTCATCTTGCCCTAATTAAAGGATTATTTTTTCTATTCCGTGAGTGCCGGTGCCTTCCTTTTTATTATTATCCTTATTAAAGAAAGGAAGGTGAGGGTGAGGGAGATTTCTATCAGATTTCACGCTGGAATGTAAATGACAGATTTTTGTCTCTGCAGCTGAAGTTATTCCAGCTTCATGGAAGACGTCTGCTGATCTGGAGTCAGGAGGGAAACTCCCTGATGCCTTCATGGAGAACAAGACAATAAATTCACTCAACAGATCGTTACAGCGCATCATCTTCAGCTACTGTTTGTGTTTCCGCTCAACTCTGCCAGAAGAGGTGTGAAGTGTTTGATGTGATTTTATTATTATGTCTCCTGTACGTGAATCTTCGGTTGAAAAAGAAGGAAGGAAGGAAGGAAGGAAGGAAAATGTGCTTCCCTATTATTGATAGTGCTTGATATTACAGGCACACAGCAAGAATGTTTTTCTACTTATTCTACTGATTGGCTGCTTGTAATTGAAGTAACTCCACCGCTATGCTAAATGCCCTGAAATATAAAATGTGAATGTAAATATAAAATGTACTCTGAGCTTCGGCCAGAGTTTCTTAAACCAAATGACAACGAGTATTTCTCATACCTGAGTCAGTGAAGTACTCCCAGATCCAAGACGGAGACCAGGCGGTGGGCGGCTGCTCTCCTGACCAGCTGGACCCAGTTTGGTTTTATGAGATCAGAAGTGACGTGAGACGCTGTGAGGTGAACCCTGGTGAACCCCCTCCACCTCTACCTCTGTTCCTAATGTACACACACACACACACACATGCACACACACTTTCTCTCTGTAGGAGCTGACTTAGCTCACATGACCACCTTGATGCTTCTCTACGTGACCGAGCTAAAGGGCTAAATAAATTGATGTGACCGAGCTAAAGGGCCAGCAGATTCACTCCTCTGATCTGGTACGAGTGTGCACGTGAGTGTGCACGTACATCTCTGTGTGAGATGATGAGTCTCTCCACTCAACTGATTGTACAGGCTATGAGATTCTTCACTGAGATCTTTCTTTCTTTCTTTCTAATAATAATAATAACTAGATCTATGCTGCAAAGATCCCAATAAGTCTATATAATAATTGTTAATGACCTTACAAGTCCAAGGTATAGAAGGTCATGTAAATCCTACACATACAGGATCCTCTGTATTTTGGAGATATTGAGTAATAAACTAAAAAGCTGGATGATCTACTGGGGACACGCGGATGACTTTGGCGTCTATGTTCTCATCTCTTAACGGGTAAGTCGACCAACGGGCCGATCTCCCAAAGCTTTAAATGTGGAGAAAGAGGGAGGCAAGTGTTGAGAGTCAGGAGGGTTAGCGCCCCCCCCCACCCCCCCCACCCCCTATATATATAAATGGTGTAAATGAGAGTGTGAGTGAGTTTTCTTTGGCTGCTCTCGGTGCAGATGTGGGGGACCGGGCTACTGACTATGCACCGAGTGTCCTGACTGACGGACAGGCCTAGAGGACGTTATGTAACACACACATACAGACAAGAACATGCACAATGGCTGCTGTGGCGATTGTGATTGTCTAGTTACAGGCCGGTTAAAAACTAGTCCAGAGTCAGACTGATCCAGACTGGTCCTCTTTAGACCACAGACCCATTCGATAAAGACTTGTCCCAGCGACCCACACCAGGTTTGTGTCTTTACTGCAGCAGGAGATTTAACAGTAGAGAGTGAAAGTTGCCATCAGGGTCATTTTCTGTCAGATTGACCCTTGGAAACCTCTCAGGATCCCTTGGGATTCCTGGACCCGGTTTGGGATCCACAGCTCTGCTGCCCACACTGGTTCTTCTGTTTTCCCTTCAATCTTTAGTTGTATTTGAATGGTTCTTCCCTTCATCCCTCCTCACCATCGCCTGGCTGCAGCAGATCCTTCATAAAATGATATGAAGGACCTGCTTTGTTGGTTATCACCCAGGTGGCATCCTCAACACGGTGGCGCCCCCTTCTGTCACAACCTGAAAACAACCTTTCTCTTTATGGGGTTACGGTCAGATCGAGTGCAGCGGAGATCTGATTTCTTCACTGCTGTTGAAACAGTCAGAGATCTTTTGGGGATCAGATTTTAAAGTGGCCAAATCTGGATCTCATGTAAGGTCAGATCTGCTCTGCTCCAACAGAGGAAAGTAAATTGTCTCCATTCTTAGCAAAAAGAAATCCTCACTTAAACAAAGGATCTTAAAATGAAACATGTAAAGCATCTTTGTCTTGGGACAGAAGAAATGTTAGTTTGAATTATTATTATTATTATTATTATTATTATTTGTAGAACCTATGCAGCTTACAAGGTCGGGGTTCAACGTCTTCAGTTGTGGGGATCGAACCTGTGACCTCAGTTCAAGTAAGAAAAAGAAAAATGGAAATTGCAGCATTAATATGAACATGTTGCCATTGTGAAAGTCTGAGTTTTTGCTCCTTGCTTGCTGAACAGCTGCTGCATTTTGGCTTCATGCCCAAGAAGTATTTCAAAATACCAGGTTTTGTTTTCTTTTACACCGTTGGAAGACACGAGGAATGGTCCTCCAACCTGTCGGTGGACAGATGCCAGAGTTTTGTGTTGTAATATAATATATTAATATACTATATATAATATACTAGTTTGGGTCTAGAAAGCCGGTTTGCAGTCCCAATCCAAGAGAGATGTGAGGTAAGTGCATGACAGTGTGCTGCTCTCACTTCCCCTTGTCTTCCATGTTCACAGTGACTGGTGCTGTCACTGGACCCCCAACCAGGTGGAGTCAAGGATGTGAATGTGAGTGAGGATGTGTGTGTGCTGGTTAAATAAAGGTTAAATAAAGAGTGTTATCATCACTGAGCAGAGGAGAATGCTGGTCCGTTACATACTTTAATGTTTAATACACTATGGCACTAAGGAGTCACTTTTAAACTGGATTAAACCTTTAAATCGTTTAATTCTGTTGCACCAAACTTTAAACGAAGCAGGATTCAATTTAAACCTTTCTTTAAATCTCAGTTTGGTTTTTATTTTAAACCCAGATTAATTTTTTTTTTAAATTTTCTCCAATTTAATCTTTGATCAGGGATTAACTTTAAACTGACAGTTGAGGCGGTTTAACTGTCCACTGACGGTTGGACCGAAATGAAAGACTTCCTCAGAGAAAAACCAACCACTTTTATGATGATGGTGAATTTCCAAAGTATATTTAATGGCATCAGTCTGAAACATTATGTATTTTATAATCAACCGCAGTGGAAATAACTGTGACTGTGTATGCAAGTGAATGTGTTAGGGGTGGGTGATAATCATGTTTATAATCGTAATCGCGATTTTAATTATGTAATCGTGGCAAATTTTCAAAATTGTTGATTTCGATTGTTATTTAGGCTACAAGAACGAGGAACGTCTAGAAGCGCCAGTTAGCAAAGCAACCAGTGTGAGTGTGTGAGTGTGTGTGCGCGCATCAGACGTAACATCACTTTCCCGCGAATGAATGGGCCAAATACTTTCCCCAATGCTGCGTTCATGAACTGTCCCCTTAAAAAAAACTACGTCGTATTCAGTCACGTCCCTCCGCCCCGTCCAATAACGCCGTGTTCAGACAGGTTTTGACCGTTCGTTTTTTGCGAGCCGCGAGCGAATGTGTCAAGCCGGGCAGGAAGTCAGGCACAGGAACGGCATAGAGCATCCGGTCAATTTCAAAATAAAACAAATCAAATAAACAAATAAAGTAATCGTTCATTAATCGTAATCGAGGTAAAAGTTTGAAATAATCGCGATATTGATTTTTAGTCATATCGCCCACCCCTAGTATGTGTCATGAATTAGGGCGGGGTTATAAAACGTGACGAGCCGCCAACCTTCTGCCCGTTACCTAAACCTCCACAAGAACCAGAGGGTGCTTCTCCAACACCGCTGATGAAACGTGCTGTCGGCTGAACGTAGTTCAACTGAGCTGCTGCTTTGCACTGTAGTGTTCAGTGTGATACATGCCCTCATTCCCCAGACACTGCAGCATCCACACACACACACACACACACACACACACACACACACTCTTCCTGACATAGGAAATGCTTCGGTATGACCTAATCAGGTTTCAGCCAATCAGAGGAGCGGACATTAATCTGACCAGGAAATTGAACCGAGACAGCTCGATCTCATTGGCTGTTTATCAATTTTAAAGGGGAAAACAAATTTTGTCTAAAAGATGAACAGAACGGGGCTGCTGACCTTTTAGCCAACAGCTGCTTTCAGATGAAAGGAGATGCACACTAGTGACAAGATGTTTACTAGATGATTGACAGTACAAAATAAAAACTTTACAGACTGGATCCACTTTATTTCTGTTCATTTCCAAAGTGGACATGTAGCGTTTTGTAAATGAACTAGTTGTTTGTGTGCATGGACGTCGATTCCCGACCGCGTCCACTCACATGTTTATAGATGCATCTGACTTTCATTCCAAGATGTGACACCTGCTGGAAAATACATCTCACTACACACAAACTACATGAAATGAAACCCTTCATATGCGTGTGTGTGTGTGTGTGTGTGTGTGTGTGTGTGTGCCGCGACTCACCTGGCATGATGACGTCAGGGAAGCCCAGTTGCGTGTGATGGCCACCCCTCTGCTGAAGATGAGGGGGTTTTCTCTACGGACCTGCTCCATGTCGCCCCTCAGCAACTGTAGGGAGATGATCAGACCTGGAGGGGGGAGAGAGAGATGAGGATAGAGTGGAAAGGGGCGAGAGAGGTAGAAAATGTAAAGAGAGAGAGAGGAGGGAGGGATGGAGAAGAGAAGGGATTGTTCACCTTCATTACACTGAACTTCTAATATATTTCTAAAAAATGATACATTAGAAAAACATTTCTTCATATCCCATGAATCAACTTGGCACCCGCCCAAAATCCAGGACTTGATCTAGCCAGACAACAGGCTCAATGACTAAGATGTAGATATGAAACGCTGGGACCACAGGACTTTACTCTCCTGGACCTCCATGATGGAGCCAGACGTGGCTGGTGGGAGATCTGTGACTTTTCACTTACCTTCAGACAAACATCTTGCATGTGACGACATCGTCCCCCCCAAAACCAACAAGGTTCAGGGACGGCCCATTCAGAGTCATCTCACTGGACTCACTACTCTTATGTACTCAAGTAACTGTGATGTTCCATGTCTGGTGGTGAAACTGCATTTATTTAATAACCAGTCAGTGGCTTTGAGCCAGGTAAGACAGAGCTGCACATACACACACACACACTACCGTTGTTTTGATGCTCCTGCTAGGCAGCTTGAAAGGCTGCTGACACACACACACACACACACACACACACACACACACACACACACAACCCTAACTAAATAACATGCAACCCAATGTTTCTGAACCACTTCAAGTAATGTGAATCGTAATTCTTGGTGTGTGTGTGTGTGTGTGTGTGTGTGTGTGTGTAAATAAGAGACTTTGGACACACCCCTAGCCTGACTCAGACACAAACCAGGAAACAGAGGTTGTCATTCTTCCTCTCTTCACTGAGAAGAGACAGACGATAAGATTCACCTTCAGACCAAACCCACGACTTCCACTGAGGGAGGACAGCCGGCCTCTCCAAGATACAGGAGGGAATACTGGGAATACTGGGAATACTGGAATACTGGGAATACTGGAATACCGGGAATACTGGAATATCGGGAATACTGGAATACTGGGAATACTGGAATACCGGGAATACCGGAATACTGGGAATACTGGAATACTGGGAATACTGCAATACTGGGAATACTGCAATACTGCCACTTCAACTTGCTGACTCCACACACTGAATGAGACTTTAGAAAATCACGACTCGAAAGCAACTTTCAGGGAAGTTTCTAGAGGAGGAAGTGGTACCACGACTGACTGACTGACTTCCTGTTGGACCGGTCTGCCTGGTGAGTTTTTAACTTCACTCAGAGAGAAAATGGCTTCCCGATCAGAGGAGGATCTCTCCTGTCCTGTCTGCCATGACATCTTTACAGATCCTGTCCTCCTGTCATGTAGCCACAGCTTCTGTAAAGCCTGTCTGCAGAAATGGTGGACAGAGAAACCAATACATGAGTGTCCACTTTGTAAGAGAATATCTTCAAGGAATGAACCACCTTGTAACTTGATGTTAAAGAACCTGTGTGAGGCCTTCTTACTGGAGAGAGATCAGAGAGCTTCAGCAGGGTCTGAGGTTCTCTGCAGTCTGCACACTGAGAAACTCAAGCTCTTCTGTCTGGACCATCAGCAGCCAGTGTGTCTTGTCTGTCGAGATTCAAAAAAACACACCAACCACAGATTCAGACCCATCGACGAAGCTGCACAAGATCACAAGGAGGAACTCCAGAAATCACTGAAGCCCTTAGAGGAGAAACTGAAGCTCTTTAATCAAGTTAAAGGAAACTGTGATCAAACAGCAGATCACATTAAGGTCCAGGCCCGACACACAGAAAGCCAGATTAAGGAGAAGTTTAAGAAGCTTCACCAGTTTCTACAAGAGGAAGAGGAGGCCAGGATCGCTGCACTGAGGGAGGAAGAGGAGCAGAAGAGTCAGATGATGAAGCAGAAGACTGAGGGTCTGAGCAGAGAGATAGCAGCCCTTTCAGACACCATCAGAGCCATAGAGAAGGAGCTGAGAGCTGAAGACATCTCATTCCTTTACAACTACAAGGCTACAGTGGAAAGAGTCCAGCGCCCCCTGCTGGATGACCCAGAGCTGGTCTCAGGAGCTCTGATAGACGTGGCCAAACACCTGGGCAACCTGACCTTCACAGTCTGGGACAAGATGAAGGAGATGGTCTCCTACTGTCCTGTGGTTCTGGACCCCAACACTGCTAGTCCAGAACTCATCCTGTCTGAAGATCTGACCAGTGTGAGATGTGGAGAGAGACAGAAGCTTCCTGAAAACCCAGAGAGGTTTGACTACTACTTTGTCCTGAGCTCTGAGGGCTTCAACTCAGGGACTCACAGCTGGGATGTTGAGGTTGGAGATAATACAGACTGGGGACTTGGGGTGGCAGCAGAGTCTGTCCAGAGGAAGGGAGGAATAAAGAATGGATTATGGTTAATAGGATTCTATCATGGTAACTACACAACATCCTCCCCATCAGATCTACCCACTGACCTCCCAGTGAGGAAGAAGCTCCAGAGGATCAGAGTTCATCTGGACTGGAACAGAGGAAAGCTGTCATTCTCTGATCCTGATACTAACACACACATACACACCTTCACACACACTTTCACTGACAGGCTGTTTCCATTCATTAACACTGTGAATAAACTCCCTCTGAAGATTTTACCAATGAAGGTCTCTGTAACAGTGGAACAGTGAAGATGTGATGAAAATATGTATTATAATGATGATGAGGATGATGATGTCATGTACACAACAAGCCATCCATGTCTTGAGTGGAATACCACTCACTTTAAGGATTCAGTATAAAAACATTCTATATACATTATTCCTTTTTTCTACAAGAGTCCAATCAATAGATCAGTGAATATAATCAACCATCTAATTGTCCTGATGATGATGATGTAACTGTCACGTTGCTGTAGATGACATCTATACAAACAACAAATTATATAAAAACAACAAAAACAATATATGTAAATAATACAAACAAACAAAAACAAATGAAATTATTAAAACAGATAAATAAATATTGAAATAATACATAATAATATTCAAACAAGTAAAGATTGTTCTGCATCACCTCAAAGTCAACAAGCTCTACTTTGTTAAAGTGAATTTTCTTCATATTCAGAGCTTTAGTCTTTTGATGAGATTTGCTGAAGAGTTAATTTCCAAAACATAGTTTGTCGTTCAACATCTCCAACATACAGAGGATCCTGTCTGTTAAAGTGTCTGGTATCTGGTATCCTTTCAAATGTACCATCATTTTAATTCTGACTGTCAGTCACTCTGTCATAGTAAGTGTCCCTTTATTGATATGGTGGAGATCTCATTTTGATTCAGTCTTCATGTAATGTTGCTGATCTACGAATTGAAGCTTTCTCTGTTGTTGCACTCATTGTAGGTCACTGGATAAGAAAATCAGCTCAATGCCTTAAATGTAAACTACTGATTATGTATGTTAGCATTGTAATCTGTAACCTGGTGTGATTATTCTCAACTACTGTTGGATAACGTCTCTAAAACCAATAAAGGATGAAGTTAAAGGGGAAATGTGTTCAAGTGTCCTGACTGTAATTTCAGTAGCATCTAGGTTCTGCTTAGAGATATTACTGAGCATGTTCTAAAACAGCATGACTGAAAGGAAAATCTCCCTCTCACATCCTCTAACTCTGTTAAATATCATCAGTCTGTGATGTTGAATTCAAACCAGGAGTTATTTTGTGATGAAGAATTGAAATTAATTTCAATTACTACTACTTTCCCTCAACCTGCCTCGTCTACTTCAATTTTGTTTGTGAGTGAAGTTAGCTTGTTATGGATATTGTATAACTGTGGTGAGTGAACCTATGTTGACTTTAAAAACTCCACCTGTTAACACCAAAGTGCTGTGGTAGCACAATGTTGTTGGAACTGAAATAAATAGTTAATTCCAACATTGACTTAGCCAGTACAGTTATGAAATGACCGAGTTACTTCCTGGTCTATGAACGCATTGTGCACCAACCTAGAACTATTCAACACGGTGGCGCCCCCTTCTGTCACAACCTGAAAACAACCTTTCTCTTTATGGGGTTACGGTCAGATGGAGTGTAGCAGAGATCTGATTTCTTCACTGCTGTTGAAACAGTCAGAGATCTTTTGGGGATCAGATTTTAAAGTGGCCAAAGAAAAGAAATACTCACTTAAACAAAGGATCTTAAACTGAAACATGTAAAGCATCTTTGTCTTGGGACAGAAGAAATGTTATTATTATTATTATGATGTTTATAACCTATGCAGCTTACAAGGTCGGGGTTCAGCGTCTTCAGTTGCGGGGATCGAACCTGTGATCTCACGGTTAGCGTCTCCAACCACTGCATGTGAAATAAAGCCAGGCTGAGTCGTGGCTGAGTCAATAAAACATTGTATTTAATGTTTGTCATTAATCATGAATCCACAACACAGCAGTTTAGTGAGTAGGAAAAACGTGAGTATTTACATCTACTGTCGTACACGTCACAGTTTCATACCCATGCTAACACAATAGAGACTTTTATATACAGGAAACTCCTCAGCATCATTGTACAAAGGAAAACCATCATAGTACCTCACTCTCTGGAACAGTCAATGATGCAAAATACACAAAATTATAAACCAAAATAATAATAATAATTAGACAAAAGGAACTTGTATTTCGTTTGCTGTCGTCTAGGTTTAAAAACATCAGTACAAGGCAAGACAATCACAATCTATACAAGGTTTGCCCTTTATGAACGGTATAAATACACTCTTTCCTGTTATGTACAGATTCAACCCACGTTCCTCCTCGCTTCCTCCGTTGTCATATTTACACAAAACAAACAAGGAAATAAAAATCATGTGTTCAGTGGTTTAGTGTCACGCCATGCTAGCTAACCTGTGCATCATGAAAGAGAATTGTCTGAGTTATCGTTCCAAAAACCTTCACACACACACACACACACACACACACACACACACACACACATATATAGATGTATATGTGTGTGTGTGTGTATATATATATATATACTGTTATTAATACAAATTCCCTTCAAACGGTGAGAGTGCAGTAGTGGTACCAAACTGACCTTCTGACTTTTCACATCCTCAGCATATGAAACAACACTTCTATGATACACGTTCATGTGGTTCATAAAGTTCAGTGAATTCCCACCTGCTCTCAAGCATGTACATGTGAGGTTTAGGATTTCTTAAATGGCACAGTAACAACCAACAATTATTTTTCTTTACTAATTTTTGAATACAAGAAACCCGAAAAGAAAAGAAACAGAGGACATAATTGAAAGTCGTTAAAAAATACTGTGTTAAGTTGTGGGGCTTTGCATAGGTTATCCAAGGCGAATGTGCCTCCATTCTCATTTTGACAGCCAAGTATCTGACATGGTCTTGACCAGAGAGATGAGAGATGACCAAGTTATCTCCCTCTTTCAACCAGGAATCTGTCAGCACTCATGTGAAGGTTTGGCTGATTGGCTGCAGCTATTTTAGTCTTGGCTTCTCACTCTCATGTGACTTCCAGGAGTATTTAACTAGAATGGACACGTTCCTCCAGCAGGCTCATCGTATGGCCTGAAGAAACTGTAGAACAAGAGAGAGCAGCTGTCTTCAAGCTTTAATCCCTAAATGTTTTATTATAAATTGTTTCCCCACATGATGGAAAAAAGTTCCCCAGCTCAGCCTGTACTGGTATAACTGGTATAACTGGTATAATTTATCCTCCTGATACAATTCAGACTTTTAAATGCTTTACAGTCGCTGGGTCGTTTCCTGACGGTCATAGTGCAGAGTGTGAGCTGCTGTATGTCGGCTAAAACAAACCAGGATGAGAAAAAGGCAATGAGCAGGGTAAAAGCTTCATCATATAAAAGCTTGGTCAAAACACTGTCGGGAATCAAAGACTCAGAGACAATGAACCCATATCCACCAGCGCCTTTGTGAAATAAGCTTCAGATGAATCATATTCACTCAGGGAGTTCAAACCCCCATTCATCTGAGAGAAGAAGTCAAGATCGTCCTCGTGGACCCAGAGGTTCACACCTTCATATGGTGGTTATGATACGTGGTTAATATTTTGCATTAACAGAAGCAGATACTGTATTTACATGTGGTTAAGAATGACTGATAAATAAATACAGTACAACAACCCACATCACGCTTCACCACCTTAACAACCACATAGCTGTGAGCAGCTTCGGCCAGGTTGCACTGAGGACTAAATCATATTGACTGCAGAAATGTCGTCCGTAACATCAAGATGATGTTCTCCTGTTCTGTAGCATCACCAGTTACCTGGCAGCAGGATGGTGGAGTCACTATGGCAACCGCTTAACATGGTGACAGACAAAATGTCTATCAGAATAATTCAAACTAGACCGTCCACTTCAGCTGGAAACAAAAAGGGAGAGAGAAAAGGGGCGTAGTAGTACTTCTAGAGTAGTAGTACTTCTAGAGTGGTAGTACGTTTAGAGTGGTAGTACGTCTAGAGTGGTAGTACGTCTAGAGTGGTAGTACTTCTAGAGTGGTAGTACGTCTAGAGTGGTAGTACGTCTAGAGTGGTAGTACGTCTAGAGTGGTAGTACGTTTAGGGTGGTAGTACGTTTAGAGTGGTAGTACGTCTAGAGTGGTAGTACGTCTAGAGTATTAGTACGTCTAGAGTAGTAGTACGTCTAGAGTGGTAGTACGTCTAGAGTAGTAGTACTTCTAGAGTGGTAATACGTCTAGAGTGGTAGTACTTCTAGAGTGGTAGTACGTCTAGAGTGGTAGTACGTCTAGAGTAGTAGTACGTCTAGAGTGGAAGTACTTCTAGAGTGGTAGTACGTCTAGAGTAGTAGTACGTCTAGAGTAGTAGTACTTCTAGAGTAGTAGTACATGTAGATGTAGATATTGATTCATGTTCAGTGACGGGTTTCTCTTTATTGGAATTCCACATCGGCAGTTTGAGGAGAAGCAGGAACTACATGCTATCCTGCAAAGGCTGCAGGTCAGCATGTAACCGCAGTTATACTGGTTAGACTGGTTAGAGTCTAACTAGTTAACTGGTTACTTGGTGTGTTAGAGCCAACCAGGCCCACAGCACCAACATCACCAAGACAAACTCTCATATTTTATATTCTCAAAACTTTCACTGAATGAACATCCAGACAAAACAGCCCTGATGAAAAAGTGCACAATTATTACTTTCTAGAAACGTCAGGAAAGTGTAACGACTACAGACATCCAGCTGATGCCTCAAACACATCGGTAGGTTTTGGGTTTCTTTCCTTGAACATCTAAAATGCCTTCAACCCTTGGTGGTTTACCAAACGATTCTCAGCCCCGTAGCATTGTGGGATGTGACAGTTTGTGACAGAGGAATGTGGTTATTTCAGATGAGCCTGTCCAGCTCAGTCATAGTAACATGGAGAGGTTAAAGCCACAATCGCTCCTCCTTTTCTTTTGTTTTCAGTCGGATCATCAACCCGTCTCATCACCACTGCTCCAACCATCCTGTCTTTATAGAAACATGTTGATTTATTGAAGGTTTTGGTGCTCTGTGACTGTTAAAGTGCTGCTGATTCTGGCTGGGAATATTATAATCAATAACTTACATCTTAAATGAGGATGTGTCTGTGCAATTTCAGTTTGGGTGAGATATAAAATATATCTTCATGGTATCAAATCAAACTTAATGATCACAATAAAGCATAAAACACACGTGGCTAAAGGAAAACGTTTTCAGGCTGTTAGGATGTGTGCTCTGAAGGAGAGCGGTAGACTAAAGCTGAGTGGATCATCTTCACATTGTTATTATTTCCACTCGTTTATGACCTTTACTGAAGTCTGTGAGACCAGAACATGCTGTCATCTGAATCACATGAAGAGGGAGCGTCACGCCTCAAGACTGTTTCGTTACTGGGCCAGGATGAAACTTTGTCTCTCTCAACGTAACGTTTACCTCCACTTCACGTCTGTTCCAGTTCATCTCTTGCTCTCCCCCCTCTCTCCCTCTTTCTCTCTCTCTTTTGGAAAGAGTCTGTACACCGGGCCGTTCCATGTCTAGAAGCATCCCAGCTCATCCCTACTCCTCACTGATGCCATGCTCCCACGCCACCTTAGCCTGCTCCTCCTTGGTTGCTCCGATTATGGGCTGGGAGATCTTGCGTGGCATGGGCCGGGGGGCGGGGGGAGGAGGGGCGGCGGGCTGGGTGTTTAGGGGGTCCTCTTCGGGGATACACCCCTCTCTGAGGTAGGGTTTGGGAGGCAGGGCCGGCGGGGGCTCGTGGTGGTGGTAGAGCGGCGGGTGGTGGAGGCTGTAGTGTGGATGGAAGTGGTGGTAGTGGTGGAGTTGGGGTTGGGGGTGAGGCATCCCCTCCTGTGGTGGTGGGGCTCCAGTGGAGGCCAGAACCGGAGCCTGGGGCTGGATTTGGCCCCCTGCCTGGGCCGGGGCCACTCCTCCTGGGGCGGAGTGGCTCCGGCAGGGCGGGGGCTTGGCTCCATCCAGGACTTCAGGCTCGGAGACGCTGTACCTGACGGGCAGGTAGGGCGAGTCCAGGTCCTCCTGGTCGGTGGTCCAGGCCTGGCTGCTGGGGACGGACTCCAGGGTGTCTGTACGACTGGCCGGGGGGTCGGAGGAGGACGTGGGGCCTCCAAAGTTGCTCTCGCTGAGGGAGGAGACCCCCGAGCTGGCGCTGCCCGACAGGGTGGAGTTACTGCCATCCAGGATGGACTGTGGACTGGTGGGCGAGGCAGGTATAGGGTGCAGGGGAGACTGGAGAGAGAGAGAGAGAGAGAGAGAGAGAGAGAGTTACAAGGGATGAAGAACGTCACACACACACACACACAGGAGGCACATCAGTAGCCAGGTTTCCATCCAAGTGTTTTAATGTGAGTTATGATGTATCAAATGAGAAAAATGAATAGAAACAGCAAATATCAGCACATTTCATCATGTCAATAAAACTTTTGCTCACCTGAGGGGTTCAAGTTTTAGGTCAGTAAACAGAGCCAGCCTCCAGATACCTCACACACCCTGTTGCTCTCTTGTAGCCATGAGGCTGTCTGGTTGTATGACCATTAGCTGGTGCCATGAAAGCATCAAACATTAGCAACAAAAACAAGAGTAACTGATTTCTGGAAATACTCCATTCTTCTGGTGGATCTGCGTTTTATTTATTTGACATTTTGAAGAGTTTCAATTTGCTTGACAGTTGGATGGAAACCTAAAAGAACTACATTCCCCAGCGGACCATCTTGCCTCAGCTGTAGGGCTTCAGGAGGGAGGTGATCCAGAGAGGTCAGGGAGGCTGCTGAAGATTGTTGCTGAGTTTAAGTTTATTTCAGTTCATGATTTAAAGTGTCGGCCTGCTGTGTGATCTGTGATCTGTGCTGGGAATCTGAGGTGGCAGAGACATATCATCTCTTCAGGAATGCTCCAGCACTGAGATACTGAGGGCATGGTGTTTATTGGACCTGAAGACGAAGACGTTGGGGATAATTCCCATTAAAATACAGCCTAGTGCAAGACAGTCTGATGGGGACGCACACGGGGACACCATCAACTCAGGTTGATTTCAAATGACATTTCACAGAGCTTCCCTGTGCTGCTGCTGCACTGCCACCTCCTACTTGTTCAGCGTTTCTCTCTTTACTATGAGGACTTACACTGTCATTTAAAATGTTTCCTCACACATTTAAAAGTTACATTTGAATTTGGTTTCATGCCGTTTCCCCCCGGCACATCAGCAATCAACCAACCAACCAACCAACCAACCAACAGGAAGAGATGCAGACACACAGAGGAGAGTGAAGGGTGTGTGTGTTGAGGAGCGCAGAGAGAGAGACAGGCAAACACACAGACAGGCATTCAGATCGACAGGCCGATGAAGGGAAGAGGAGGAGGAGGAGGAGGAGGAGGAGGAGGATACCTTTCTTAAGGAGCGCGCGGGGAGAGCTGGAGGGAGGTCGCTGACCTGGTGGTGGAAAGCGTCAAAGTGCATCGACAGGTGTTGGCCTACAGGGGGAGACACAGCGGGACACACCTCAGACCAGAGAAGAAGAAGAGGAGGAGGAGGAGGAAGGAGAAAGAGGAAGAAACCAGGTGGAAAAGAAGAAGGAGCAGAGAGGAGTGTGTGTGAAGGGGTTGTCTCAAGCCTTGTAGTCTTGGAATATTAATAATAATCCATGAAGATAATCTGAAACAAGCCCAGACTCCTTCACCCTGAAACTAGATAATAATATGATCTTCACAACACTGTGATGGTATGAAAGATGCTCATCCTGACAGAGAGTCCACATGTTGTATTTTATTGGTACAGTATGTAGTACACAGTATATAGGCTGGTAAAGAAGAAGAAGAGAAAAGACGATGACGGAGGAGTGCCTATCTAACCACCACACCCTCAGACACAGGAGGATTGTGGGTAAGGGTCATCTAAAGCTACACTGAGGTCAGGGGTCAAAGTTCACACACCAAGGAAATTGCC
>JAXDDX010000266.1:115000-127500 GCA_034670405.1 Hoplostethus atlanticus
AAAGGAGAGGAGAGGAGGGGAGGGGAGAGGAGAGGAGAGGAGAGAGGAGAGGAGAGGAGAGGAGAGGAGAGAGGAGAGAGGAGAGGAGGGGAGAGAGGAGAGGAGAGAGGAGGAGAGGAGAGAGGAGAGAGGAGAGGAGAGGAGATATCAAGTGTATATTTCAGGGTATCTGCAGGTTTCAGAAAGACTTAATAATAATAAACTGATTGTTTGTTAACACTTTGATTAGATGAAGTTTGTCTTCTCTTTCATTTTGCACCATTGCTGTGTGTGTGTGTGTGTATGTGTGTGTGTTAGTGTGTGTATGTGTGTGTGTGTTAGTGTGTGTGTGTGTGTGTGTTAGTGTGAGTGTGTGTGTGTGTGTGTGTGTATGTTAGTGTGTGTGTGTGTGTGTGTGTGTGTTAGTGTGTGTATGTGTGTGTGTTAGTGTGTGTGTGTGTGTGTTAGTGTGTGTGTGTGTGTGTGTGTGTGTATGTTAGTGTGTGTGTGTGTGTGTGTGTGTGTGTGTGGTTGCCTACCTTTCTCAGCTACAGAGAGGTTGGGGTCGCTGCAGGGCTTGCATGGACCAATCACCTGATGGAACAACGCTCGCTGGAAGTTGGTTGGCTGAAGGGAGACACAGAAACAAACGACTCGGTGGGTTTGACCGAGTCTTCTTCCCTCCTGACTTGGTACTAAATACACACTCCAGTCACACTGCAGCTGAAAGTCTTCCTGTTATATCCTGTTCTGATGTTTTCTCAGTGTGAACAGCAAAAAGCTGCATGGAATCACAGTTACATGCTACATGCCACTTGTATTTGAACGCTCAAATCAGAATTTGTTGCCATGACAACAAGTAAATCACTCTTTAATATCATCAACATCATTCACCTGAGACAGCGTCAGCATGGAGGACAACGAGACACGACGGACAGAAAGGAAACAACCAACTTACAAGAAGCAGTTGGAGAGTTGGAGGACACATCAGTTCATATTGGTGTCAGATTACATCCTAGACATGAACGCTCGTCCAAAATAATCCGGACTGGTTAATGCTGTGTTTATATTCTGCAAGTAACTCTTGGTACGATTTGGATTTGTTGACTTTGAGATGGACAATAATTCAAAAAGAGCGAAACCACAGCAGTTCTCTTTTTCAGGTATTATTAGCAGCAATTTGGAAGACCTGCAGTGTGAACGAGGCCATGATATGAGACAGAGATGCAGAATCTCACACACACACACACACACACACACACACACCTACCTGTCCGTTCTCAGTGATGTTGGGGTACATGGCGCTGCTGGGTCTCTCCCTGTGTGGCGGCAGCAGCAGCAGCATCTCCCTGTTGTGTCTGTATTTGTCTGGCAGAGACGGAGATCCAACTGCAGAGGGAGAGAAGAGTCTCAGCGTTCAGTACAGCTGGGTGGTAACATGTGACTCAGCAGGTGATGCTTCTCCAGGACAGTTAGCAGCACATCCTAGCTGGTTCTTACCCCTGATGGTTGAGGGGGCGGAGTTTATCAGCTGAGAGGGCGCAGAGTGGGTGGAGCTAAGACTGGAGGAGGAGGGGCTTGCCTGGAGAAAGAAAAGTAGAAGAGAGAAGATGTTGTGATATGCAATAGCAGGTAAAGACTAAATATAACATTTTATTTTACAAAATAAGAGCTGGAACTGTAAATTAAATGATATGAAAGTAACACAAGTTAGAGGATTTCTTTTTGACCAACAACCTTTTAAATATAAAGTCCTTTTATGTCTTTTATGTCTCAGCAGGTCTCAGTTAGGAATAATTTAATGTCTCTAAGGTGCTATATCAAATGTTTCCTAATGTTATTAACTTCTACTAATCTAATGCACAAATCTCACAGTGGGCCTCATTCATGAAAGTTTTAGTAAATTATTTGTAAATTTGTCGTATTTGTGTGCGTACTAAAACACGAACGTGTGATTCATGAAACAGTGAAACCTCGATGTGTTGGTAGAACAGGTGTACATTTGATGAACGCCAATCGTTGGTAAATTAGATGCTCGTGCCTGTTGAAGCCGGTTTGCAGGTAAACGCTGTTCAACACCGTAAAAGGCTGCAGACTGAAGGGTTGTGTGACAGGAAACCAGGGAAAACAGGAACTTTTCAGAAGCATCAGCAACGAGTCACAAGAACTGATAACAGTAAAGCATGGCAAGAAACTATTAACGCTGTCAATGCTGTTTCAGCAGAAACACACACCGTTGATGAGGTAAACAAAACTGTAATGGATGTTTCATAAAGAATAAACCGTTCTAAGAGCCTTCCTGCATGTTTCCAGACACACAAACACATTTCCGCATCGTACCAAACGAACAAAATGATGAATCAGACTGTGTTCGTAGAAACGTTCGTACTAGCGATTTAAGATCAAATCTGATCGTACGCACATTTCGTGAATGAGGCCCATTGTCTTTTGTCTCAGTGCAACATCCTGTGAATATTTGAATCCATACTTTTTACACATTTTCTACTTAATACGTCCAAGTGTTTGAATTGTTGGTTGAGTTTGTTCATGTAACCTCCATTTGCTATATTCTCTTTTATATCCTAACATCCTAATCTGAAGAACAAAAGTAGCGAGTCCCTGACATCCCCTCAGAGTTGACCTGTAAGGGTGCGCTTGTTTCACTCACCTGCATGCGGTAGAAGTCCTCGGGGTGCTCCACCACCATGCCGTCCGCTAGGATGAGCAGATTCCCAACGTTCCCAGTCTCACTGGAGTTGTGAGAGGAGAGAGAGGAGGAGGAGTTGCGGACTGGAGTCAAAACCGCTATGGGACTGGGGTGGGGGAGGGAGGGAAGGAGGGAGGAAACAGGAAGGAGTGGAGGAGGGATGATGGGAAAGGGAGGAGAGGGGTGGAGGTAAAGGAAGGGAAAGAGAAGCAGGGGTGGGTTGGGATGGGGTGGAAGGAGGGAGAAGGGTAGAGGAAGAGGAGGACCAAACGAGGAGCCATGCAGAGGAAGAAGAAAGAACAACAGCCAAAACATGCGTTGGGGGTGGGGGGGGGTTGGGATGGAGAATGAAGAGGAGGAGCATGCAGCATGTAGGATGGTATGGTGGAAAGAGAGAGAGAGAGAGAGAGAGAGAGAGAATGGCAGAATTTCATAAAGCGTGATGTGCTCAGAGACAGAAAGAAAGACAGACAGACAGACAGAGGAGACCATGGCAAATGGACAGATGTCAGTGAGGAAGCAGCGGTGGATTCAGTGTTTTGTGAGTGATGTAATCATTGTGAAGAGACTGAAATGATGGAGCTGGAATCTGTGTGTGTGTGTGTGTTGTGTGTGTGTGTGTGTGTGTGTGTTACCAACCTGTGTCGGTGCATGAGTTTGAAGCTCTCGGGGCTCATAGGGCTGTGCGAGGCCAGGATCCCTCTGGGCGTGTTGCCTCCTGAACCAGGCTTGTCCAGCCCAGGCAGACCCTGCAACGCCACGTAGAAACACTGCTCTGAATATTCACACTGTCCTGTGTGTGTGTGTGTGGGTGTGTGTGTGTGTGGGTGGGTGCGTGTGTGGGTGGGTGTGTGGGTGGGTGCGTGCGTGGTTGTGTGGGTGGGTGGGTGTATGAAACATTGCAACATAAAAGCTCTATTCAGAAAAATGCCAACCATGTAGCTGTGATCATTTAAAGCTGTAATATTTTGTCTGAGCGAGGAAAATCTGAACCTCTAAAAAGTTCAATTAGAGCCTAAAAAGTTGAAAAGTTCAAAGTTGAAACGTTGAGATTCCACATTCTGAGTGATGTCATAATTACGTTGAGCATAACAACGTCCTCTTTGAAGAAGCTGCTAATGAGCTCGTTTCACTGTGATGCTCCGCCCCTTCAGCATGTTGACAGTAGAAAGAATCTTCTAGACTCAACGTTGATTCATTTGGGTTCATTATGTCGAGCTTACAAAATAAGTCTGAACAACTGCGATCGTTTTTCACTTCATTTTTCGCCCCTGAGCGACGCACCTTTGATGTAATTGGAAAAAAGTTTTAAAAGGTCGTAAAAGATTGAAACGTAATGGAGTACGGCAACACCGCTGACTCACATGGCAGAGGCTGCTCCGCATCATCTGGAACTGATCTATCAGTTTCTTGTGCAGGGGACGCATTTCTGGGTGCACCAGCTTCTCGTGCACCGCCAGGCCGACTCCGAGGATGTGAACCTGTTGGGAAACACGACATCATTCAGGGGGACGTTGGTTAGAGGACATTTTAGGTCGGAGACAGAGGGAAGAGGCTTTATTGTTCATTAGACCCCTTGAGCTTTTTCTTTATCTCTCCTGCAAAAAATGATCTATTCTTTATGTGTTTTACTATTTTATTGCTCTTCAAATAAACTGAATAAACTAAACCTCAAGATCTTGTCGTATGACTGTACTACAGGGCGCAAGGATGGAAGATGGACTATAAGTAAAGACTAGCGTTTGTTTTCTTTGGTGGAGCAGTTTGCTTTGTTGCATTTGTACATCCAGTTCCTTTAAGCTCACAAGAACCAGGGGTAAACAAGAAACTCACAAGTAGTTTGTTTATTGGACAGAGTTTTGGTAACCTGTCGTCCTGCCAGGGTAGAGATTTTGGTGGGCGGAGCCAAAACAAATCTGATTCCAGCCCTGTACCTTGACTTGTCTGATCTTTGAGAGTCCAGACTGCTCGCTTCACTTTGTTATGCTTTCTGAAGGAACTGAGGAACTGCTGACTCAGATGTCATCACCTGTCTCCTTATACCCACAAACTCTTTCTACTTTGGGGTTGTCTCCTGTAGTTTGCTTGGATTAGGTTCTCATACCTAACGAACGACACATGACGGTCTGACATCGTCCTACCTGCTCCTGCATCAGGTCTTTGAGCTGTGTGATCTTCTCCGTGTCTTCAGGGTGGCTGGTGATGTACTCCTTGTCAAAGAAAGCCTGGTGGAACATTTACCATACACTTTGTTTTAATAAGAGGGTGGGGGATCTCTGTGTCCTGGAGGAAACTGTTTACCACTGAAAACCGATCCCTATTGTCACTAATAAGACATATTTATCTGGTGATACTATGAACTGCTTGATCAGTGACTCCAGCTGAACATCTGCTATTGGAATAACCAACGGGTGGTATGAGTATTAACCATTATTGTAGCTGGGGACAAAGAAATCTTCCTGTCTATTTAGTCACAGATATCTGGGGCTAAACAGTAACAGTTAGTATCATACCTGACTGTGCAAAGGTCTGTAAAGCGAAGATGCTTTCAAAAATAATGAAATGAAAAGTTTCTAACTATCAAAAGGTTTACTACAAAGAACAGTAATGTAAAACAGTAATGCAGAAAACAGAAAAAATAAACATCTAAGACCAAATGTATATAGAAACATCTGGGGTGACTCAGACTTTTACACAGTATGAAACAATAAAAACAAAAGTAACATCCAATAAACTGTTATTCCTTTAAATAATCCTAAAAACTAAACGTCATTCTTTCTCCAGGTAATAAACTCCTTCTCATACTGGTCAGTGGTGATGTTTGGTCGGTGCATTCATTTAGCATTTTCCAGGTATTCTACAACGGCTTCAGATGTGACTCAGCCTTCTTAGAGCAGGTCTCGCCGTACCTCCTGGTATCTGGCGATGCCTCCGTTGACAGCGGCGTCGATGACCCCGTTGAGGGTCATGCTGAGCAGGTTGATGTTTCCGTGCAGCTGCTTGTGTTGGTATTGGCTGATCAGAGTCCGCAGCTCCTGGTTCTTATTCTCCACCACGTAGATGCCGTTCTCCAATGGACTGACCTCCACCTTGTAGGGAAAGGGGTGGGGGGGGGGTTGGGGTGAGAAAGGAAGAGGAGGAGGGAGAGGAGGAGGGCGGGTGAGAGAAAGAAAGGAGAGAGGAAAGAGAGAGGTACCAAATGATAAAGTGATAATCTGATTATTTTGTTTTGTTTGTATTCAGTCTCCATCTTTGTCTCTCAGCCTCACTGTAGTGTTCCTCACTGTGGTGTTCCTCACTGTGGTGTTCCGCACTGTGGTGTTCTTCACTGTAGTGTTCTTCACTGTGGTGTTCTTCACTGTGGTGTTCCTCACTGTAGTGTTCTTCACTGTGGTGTTCTTCACTGTGGTGTTCCTCACTGTAGTGTCCCTCACTGTAGTGTTCCTCACTGTAGTGTTCTTCACTGTGGTGTTCCTCACTGTAGTGTTCTTCACTGTGGTGTTCCTCACTGTAGTGTCCCTCACTGTAGTGTTCCTCACTGTAGTGTTCTTCACTGTGGTGTTCCTCCCTGTAGTGTTCTTCACTGTGGTGTTCCTCACTGTAGTGTTCCTCACTGTAGTGTTCTTCACTGTGGTGTTCCTCACTGTAGTGTTCCTCACTGTGGTGTTCTTCACTGTGGTGTCCCTCACTGTGGTGTCCCTCACTGTGGTGTTCTTCACTGTGGTGTTCCTCACTGTGGTGTTCTTCACTGTGGTGTTCCTCACTGTGGTGTTCCTCACTGTGGTGTTCTTCACTGTGGTGTTCCTCACTGTGGTGTTCCTCACTGTAGTGTTCTTCACTGTGGTGTTCCTCACTGTAGTGTTCCTCACTGTGGTGTTCCTCACTGTGGTGTTCTTCACTGTGGTGTTCTTCACTGTGGTGTTCCTCACTGTAGTGTTCCTCACTGTAGTGTTCTTCACTGTAGTGTTCCTCACTGTGGTGTTCCTCACTGTGGTGTTCCTCACTGTAGTGTTCTTCACTGTGGTGTTCTTCACTGTGGTGTTCCTCACTGTAGTGTTGTTCACTGTGGTGTTCTTCACTGTGGTGTCCTTCACTGTGGTGTTCCTCACTGTGGTGTTCCTCACTGTAGTGTTCTTCACTGTGGTGTTCCTCACTGTAGTGTTCCTCACTGTGGTGTTCTTCACTGTGGTGTTCTTCACTGTGGTGTTCCTCACTGTGGTGTTCCTCACTGTGGTGTTCCTCACTGCTCTTCCCAGAGATCACCTGTCAATCAAACAGTGTGTCCAGTACTGTAACGTCTTTCTCCTTGGATTTTCTGCTGATGGAGTTTGAGTTCCTGTAGGTGGCGCTCTTTTCTTTGTCTGTTCAGCCATGGTGGCTATCGCTGCTCATGCTAACTACCCAGTTCTTCTTCTGTTGAAACGTAAAACGCATCACTTCCTGTCTCCAGAGGATTTCTCCCAGGAAAGACCTACCTGACACCGGGTGTTTAGAACAGCAGATGGAAATCAACAATAGAAAGTAGTATTACAAATGTCGTGATTCTCAGGCATGAAGAGGATATTTTGAGAGACATGACAAGGTATGATGAGGGAGAGAGTGGACGAGAGGGAGGATGATGGATAGGAGGGATGATGAAGGTGTTTGAAGTGAGAGATGAACGCTACACCAACGTATGGCATTAATTTACTCACCAGCTCTCTCTTCTCCACCTCAAACCAGCGTGAAATACCAGGCAGAGGGTGGGTGAGGATGAGGGTGGTCCTCTCTATCCAAAGACTCTGCAATACAAACACTGATCAGAGGCCACATACATTTTTGGGTGGTCGGTTAGAGACACTGTCCTGAAACGACAAAGTGTCCTTGAGACCCCGAGCCCCTGAATGACACTCATTAAAAATATATTAAAGGTGCTGAAAATGAATCATTATCATTATTAATTTGAGATGTTAGTATAATTACTGTAAACAAACAAGACCAAGACCAAGGAGATTGGCAGCATCTTCACTGCATTTTACATTTTGAACTGCTGGGTCAGATTTTGCGGTAAATTTGCAGCACAAAAGGTTATCGCTTTACGGCACATAACAGGAAGAGGGCGCTGACGGAGCTAAAGCTTTGAGAGTGTCTCGGCAGATGGTGGAAGGAGAGAAAGGAAGATGGAGAAATCACTTCCAACATGTTGATCCTCTTCAGGAAAGACAAAGCAACAAGGTTCATGATAAATGTCTTCATTTGGAGAAACACTACTGAGGGAGGTGGAGGCTCTCAGTCGTCTCCGCCATGATCTCAATTGTTCATGGCGTCCAAGGTGTCACTATTGATCTGACAATAATGTATTGATGTTACACGTAACACCTTGGAAAGCCAAACCCAAATGACAACCATACAAGAGTAGATAAAGAAATGATAATACTATTGTTTCAAGCATCATCTAAACAACAACCAGGGCTAAACAACAGCTTGGAATATCAGATCCACTGATAACCTTCCTGTGACCTTGATTTGGTCCCAGGTCAGTCACCTAATCAATGATAGTAATAGAATCAAGTGGTCCTAGTTCTACTGCTATACTGTATATCCATGTTGGAAAAAGAAATACTGTTTATGATTCAATGTCTTGATAGGATGAGCTATCAATCGTTTTGGAGCTGCTGTGACCTGCTGTTGCCATGCTGGGTGTCTCAACAGGAAGGCAGCCCTTCCCTTCTCTCACCTTGAACTCGTTGTCCCGGTCTTTGGGCCCCTTGTGGAAGGGCCGGTCGTAACGGAAACGCCTGACGTTGTTGACCCGGTAGAAGCTCTTGATGCGGTCCGGTACTCTCTCCATCTGGAGGACGCCGACGCCGTCCGGTACTGGTGTTACCGCATAGATCTGGAGGTCTGGGAGCAGGAGGAGGTCAAGGAGATAACGGAACAGAAACAGCACACAGACTCAGACTGAGACTGACACTGTGTTTACATCTAGGAAACAGATAGAGGACACAGACACACAGAATAGTAGAATAGAAAAATAGATCACAAGTGACACACACACACACACACACTCCTCCGCTTTCTCCAAAGGATACACTGTGCATCACATTGTAGGATGGCCTCATCTGGCTGGTTGGGGTGCTGCATGGCAATGGCTTGTGGGAATTCTCCCAGCATCCTTTGCTGGAAGGCCTCTAGCCTTTCGTAGTCATGGCCGCGACAGACAAACTCTTTGTTCTGGTGTGAATAAATCAGAACCAAACAAAACAGGATCCTTTAACTGGATCCACTGGGTTTGAGAACTCGTCCTGCTGAAGCGCCCTTGAGTAGGACACTCAACGCCTACCAGCTCTGACCTCTGACACCCCTGAGACCCATTCAGATAACAGTGCTGAAACAAAGTGAACCAACCAGCTACCAGTTGAATCATGAGCTTATAATAATAATAGATTCAGAAAAAGATGTGAAATGAAACAAAGTCAAGGGTACAAGACGTTGAACTACTCATATGGGTTTATACCCATCCAGCACTGCAAGTAATGCCAGAAGGCTTAATACATCCACCTCACACATGCTGGAGATGGTGGTTTCCCTTGATGTGGAGAAGGCCTTCGATAGGGCGGAGTGGAGGTACCTTTTTTATGTTTTGGGCAAATTTGGCTTCAGTGCTAATTTTATTTTGTGGATCAGGCTACTATACGCTGCTCCTATGGCGTCAGTGCAGTCAAACAATATACATTCTTCCCCTTTCCCCCTTCACCGTGGTACCAGACAAGGCTGCCCGCTATCACCGCTACTTTTTGCCATTGCGATTGAGCCTTTAGCCATCTGGCTCCGCGAGGAGAAGGAGTTTGAAGGTATTTCCCGTCTAGGCTTGACCCACAAATTGTCGTTATATAGGCCTACAGTTGATTTACTTTTTTACGTTTCTAATCCAGTGTCCTCACTTCCGGCCGTGTTGCGCGTCCTGGATCAATTTGGCAAACTCTCAGGATACAAACATAACCTCAATAAAAGTGAGTTGCTCCCAGTTAACTCCCTGGCTGAGGATTTTGCCCCCCTACTAAAAAAATGTGAGGCTGATATGCAGCGTTGGTCTAGTTTGCCCCTATCTTTAGCAGGTCGCATAGGTCTCGTCAAGACGGTCATCCTACCTAAGTTTTTATATCTCTTCCAGCACATTCCAGTTCTCCTCAAGAAAAAGTTTTTTGCTGACCTGGATAAACTAATTTCTTAATTCATATGGAGTAACCGCCCGTATTACAGCTCCCAAAAAATATGGGGGGGTCTTGCACTCCCCAACCTCACACACTACTGGGCATATAAAATTCTATATTGGATGCATAATCCAGATGAAGAGTCTCCTATTTGGGCTCGTATGGAACAGTTATCTGCACACTTCTCATTGCGTTCTGTTATATGCTCTCAATTGCCACTGCCTGTTACCTTCAGTACAAATTCAGTAGTTACGCAGTCAGTAAAAATCTGGGCCCAGTTTAGAAAACATTTTGGTTTGCACAGGTCCTCTACTCATGTTCCAGTTTTTAATAATCATACGTTTGGGCCTTCATTGACAGACGGTACATTCTGTATTTGGTTTAACAGAGGCATAAAGAACATTGATGATCTTTATGTTAGCGGTATATTTATGTCTTTCGCTGAGCTTTCCACTCGGTTTGGCCTACCTACTTCCCACATGTTTGTTTTTTTTCAAATCAGACATTTTCTCCAAAAGCAGTTTCCTCACTTCCCCATTGAAAACCTTTAATAAGACGTGGAGACAGCTGAGCTCCTTCCCATTTCCCCTTCCCATATCCTTTTTTAAATTTCTGTATTTATTAATATAATTTTTTTCATTTTTTTTTTTGGGCGGGTCGTGGGTGGGCTGTGGCACTACTGGTTGTGTCAGTGGGTTTGGTTTTTATGGGGGAAAATTCACAGGCCCTGAGCACATGTACATTCTGTTTTGTATGTTTATAATCCTGTGCAAAAGTTGCAATAAAGTGATTAATAAAATTAATTAATTAATTAAATTTAAAAAATAATATATTTATTTATTAAATTAAAATAAATAATAAAATGGTATAATAATGGTAACAGCGACGTCTCTGATTATTGCTAAAGCTTGTGGGTAACGTCGTATTTCACAAGGAACTCAGTAATAAAACATGATTTCTAAACAAGGAAGTTGAAGTCAGACTGACTGGTGGTTCTACTGGAACATTTAATACCTGGTAGCTCATGGTCAGTCTACCGTACACCATTAAAATGTTATGTTATTATCAGATTTCCTGTGGGAAATCAAATGGGAAATTTACTAGTAGAACCATTAAACCTCTGAGCTTTATCAGCTGTATCTCTGCTTTATCGGTTGCTATTCCAACTCTTGTGGTATCCAGGAAGTGAGTTGGCGATCTGTCTTCTGTTTTTAATTCTCATGTACGTACACTACTTTGAATGCATTTTATAAAGTCCATAAAACCCTTGAGGGCGTTCCTTACTGTGATCACGAGGTCTTCAGTGATGGTGATGCCTTGTACCTGCATCACCATCGTACCCGTAATCACATTAAAGAGTGCCCTCCTGAGGGTGTTTGCTGAACTGCAGCTAAAAGATAAAGGATGCAACTCACTCTGAGGAAGAAGGGGAACTTCCTGCCGTAGAATCCCACCCTGAAGAACTCCGGCTCCAGTCTCTGCTGCTCCATGATGTTGTCGTAGTACGCTGCCTCCATTTTCTACACACACACACCAAATAATGATCATGATGACGTCACATCACACTGACTCCCCTATCTCCATTTTGGGGAGGACATTTTGATACATCATGATAGACTAACAAAAAATGCTAGTGAGGGACAAATGTCTAAAAAACCTATAAATGGATTTCCATGAAATCTGGTGGACAAATAGAGCCTGGACCCAGGAACAGTTGATTGGATTTTGGTGGTGATCCGCTACTAGATGATTATCGTTTTTTTCAAACCCTAAGGGTTGTTTGCAGGGCCAGGAAATCGATTCAATGTAAAATTTAAGTGGTATGAATGATGTCTTTGTTGTTGGCGGTTGGAGGTTTGTACCTTCTAGTCTTCTGCTGTATGTTTACCGTGTGATACGACACAATATCAATGACAGTGGCGAGACTCACCCGAATCCAGCTGAGACTCTGGTAGTCGTACAGAGATTCATACTGGAAGGCCAGCTCTCTGCACAGAGGAATACCATACTCCCAACACTGGAACACACGCACACACACACACACACACACACACACACACACACACACACACACACAGGCTATTTTTAGTGTATGCCAGAGTGGAAGGCCAGCTCCCTGCATGAAAGTATACCATAATCCCAATACTGGAAAACACACACAACCTACCGTGCCGTTTTTAATGGACGACCATTTGTACAGGAATGTGTGTGTGTGTGTGTGTGATCCCCTACCTTGCCCTTGTTGAAGTAGTGGATGACCTTGCGGCAGAGCCCCTCCTTGCGGTGCCACTCTGTCTGGGCAGGGTAGTGGAGGAACTCTCTGAGGGGCCTCTCCTCCCAGTGCAGCAGCTCCCAGTACAGCAGCAGGGTGAAGGCAGCCTCTGAGGAGGGGGGATGCACGCACAGTTACTGACCTCAGTATGGCAACAAGACGTTTTCTGCTGCTGTCATTGTTTTAAATTGCTTTACTTTGCCGTAGCTTATCATATAAAAGAGTTAACATTGGGACTGTTGAGGGATCAGCAGCCAAAATAGAGTCAGGGTAGTAGTTTGGGCAGGTGAGAACAATGCCATTCAAAGAGAACATTATCCAACCAACTACAGGAAACCACCCCAAAACA
>JAXDDX010000266.1:132500-142500 GCA_034670405.1 Hoplostethus atlanticus
TCTCAATTAGTGGAGATGAGACTCTCTGCTGCAGCACCACCTCATGATTTAGGGTGAGAAGACGGGTGTGTTGTTACATCAATCATATCCAGTGCAGCTTTAATGATTCCTGTGGGGAACTGGGTAATATCATACTACAGGTATGGAACGATCTCAGCATCGGTTGGTACTGACACATCCTGTCCTAGTATGTTAACCAAATGACCATTAAGACCAATGGTTTTCACGCTTGGCAGCAATGATGGAAAGCATCTACATGTTCTGATGTCGGGTCCACATGTATGACTTGACTGGTTTTATTTTTTACTTCAACTGTGGTGGTTCCCCTACTGGCCTGCAGAGGGCGCTGGTTGACTACTAGGGAGGTATATACTACCACTGAGATAGCAACCCTGCTATAGTATGTGTCAGTGGTGTTAAGATGGTAAAGCATAACTAAAACAATGGACTGAATCATATATTTTGATAATAATTCACCATTTAGTAATAACTTTAACGTTATATTTGATTTCATGATAAATATGAAGTTATTTCATCCCACTTGGAAGTGGCTGCTTGTGTTTCCATAGTTGTAGTTTTGGATCTTGTACATTTTGCATCTGTGTTTCCTGCTCCTGTGTTTGGGTATAGTCACTAGTCAGACATGACTTCATCTGGTTAGATCTTAGACTGTAAACTAACAAGATTCTTTTATTAATGTACGATTGTTATTTATGTTCTAATAGCAACACTGTGATCATCCCTGAAATCAGGCTGAAAAGTGCTGAGTCAGCTTTTAGTTATTATGGCCCCAAACTATGGAGCTTATACTGACTCTGGTTCAGTACAATTGCTTCTTTTAATTAATTAATTTATTACAGCTTTTAGTCCATATCCTTTTATTCTTCCTTCACAGGCCTCATTCCTTTCCTCTCCTCTCAGTTTAAGTAAAGCACATCGAGCTGCAACTGTTGTATGAAATGTGTTTTATGAATCCACTGATATGATGTAACCCTTTGGCTGTTGCTATTATGACAGCCATGTAACTGCACTATGCTAGATGGATGAAGCCATCAGTCTGTTTAAATCCCAGAGAGGAAAGCAAGAGAATGGAAGGCAGGAAGACAGGAGAGAGCGAGATGGGGGGATGGAGAGAGGGGGGGAGGAAAGGGAGGGATTTCCTGTTTCTGCAGGATTGTTAAAGTAGGTCACCAAGTTGGCAGCGCTGCACTTCAAAGACCAAAACGCCTCTTTCAACTTCTGACTCTCAACACTTTAACTACAGACGACACACAATGATGCTGCCAGTTGGGTCCGTATGAGGGTGTGTGTGTCCCAACATGTGTGTGTGTGTGTGTGTGTCCTTACTTGTCTAAGACCTTCTTCCTCTTGGCAGGACTGATGCTCTCCAGCTGTAGACTGGGCTGGTTGATGTACAACACCGCCAGGCTGAAGTAGGAGTTCCACACCTGGTCTCACACACACACACACACACACACACACACACACACACACACATTGGAGCATATCCATGAGTGATGCAGTGTATTTAGTATCGTCACACATCACGCCACAGCTTCCTCTCATCTTAGTTTTTCAGTCAGTGAAAGTTGAAAAAGTGTAAACCTCGCTCCGATGATTCACTGTAATGATTCACTGTTTTCTATCTGGGTGATAAGTAAAGGCCCTGTGTGAGATTTCATTTGTCCTCTTTTTTTTTTCTGTAACCAAGGAGCGTTGACAGTCGCTTGAGGAAGCCACCAATTACCGCGCCGCCTGCAGCGCTCTTTGGCTGAACTTAAAAGGTTTTGCGTCTCAGAGTGACTGATGGGTAATATGGAGAAGCAGACTGACTACCAGACTGAAGGCCGATCTCTGAGTACTGACGAGAGGGGAAGGCTGCCGGGGGTTCGATTCCCATGCTAAGACTAATGCTATGCTACCATGCTAATTCATTGCATCACACAGATGTTTTGTGTCTTTCAGTGGTTAATCTGCATCATCCCCCTCTCTCATCCCACTGGACGTTGCGCAATCCAACAAGCATTACTATACGGCTGCATCAATAAACTCATGCACCTCAAAGCTTGTCAAAGTCACACACCTTGAAAACAAAGTAGTGGTGTGAATGTGTGTGTGTGTGTGTGTGTGTGTATATTTGTGTAGTAACTAAGGTGACAGGAGCATCTATCATGCATGTACATATTTGGCATGACACACACGTGGGTGTTTGAAATAACCTGGCAGACAGCAACATCTGTCTGTGTGTGTGTGTGCGTATGGTGTGTGTGTGTGTGTGTGTGTGTGTGTGTCTCTGTCACGCACCTTGAAGTCGAAGTCGGCCTCTGTGAAGTTCTTATGCAGAGCAGGAGAAAGATACTGAGTTGTGGTCACGATGATGCTGCACACACACACACACACACACACACACACACACACCAAAGAGCAGGACAGTTAAACTAGAAACCCTCAGGAATGTTTCAACCCAAATCACTGCAGGTATATTTTGTGTGTGTGTGTGTGTGTGTGTGTGTGTGTGTGTGTGTGTGTGTGTGTCATACTTGCTGGTGAGCAGCCTCATGACGTTCCAGTCGCGGGGGAAGATACTGAGCTTCATCAGACTCCTGAACACACACAAGATCTTCAGCAAGAACTCCTGAAAGACAACGAGAGGAGGAGGTTTTCCATACATCCATCATTAGTAATAAGATGAATTCCTCAAATCTACTCTGCTGCCAGTCTGCTGCCACTTTGATTACATTACACATTTTAACAGTGAAGACTGGAAGGATGCTGGTTTGAATCCCCGTGACAAAGCCATTGTTCATAACTGCAAAATGTTTTGGTGGGGAACCGAACCAGAAGCGCTTCCTCTCCTTCTGCCGCCACGTCAAAGTGCATTTGAACCCAAAATAGCAGCCGAACCCAGACGTGAGCGTTCGTCTCGTTCCCCTCCAGGACTCCCCCGGGCTGGTGCAGTAAAACGTGTCCTTCGTTAACTTCTGTGCATTTGATCCTTTTCACCTTCATCTGTCTTTTTAGCCATCATTTATTCAAAGTACAAAATGTAAACGAGAAGAGATTAAATGTGCATGAGCCACAGGTTGATGCTCACATGCATCTGAATGCGTGTGAATCAGGCTGCAGCGTATGTGTGCATGTCAAAGTGCTGAATCAAATGCACATGAACGCTGATGTCTCTCTGTACTAGAACACAGAGCTGCTGCTGCATCAACACCGTGTACGTCGAATTGTAGTGTTTTTATTTACGTTTTAACTGGATTGAAAGTTTGCATGATGACGTTTATGTGACCAAAAAAAACGTTCATGATGATACAAACCACAAAAAACTGATCCAACTGTATGATTTTAGTAACTCCTCTAAAGTAAACCTGAAGTTAGAGGGTCGAGGTTCATGACAGCATGTATGCTACGTATGCTAGGTTGTAAATCTATCCACTCTATGTATCCAATAAAGTTTATTCAATTTCAAATCAAACAGATCAAATCTATGAGCACCTGAGGACCAAGCTGTCTTACCTTGAGGAGTGCATAAGGTTTAAGGCTCACTACGACATTATTAAAGACAAATCCTGAGACAAACTATCGAGGTGTTTCTCGTCTGGCTGGTGATTCCCCAGATTACTCTCCTGATATTTAACCAGCCAGCGATATTTCTAGAGCAGAACTCCAGTCGCTCCCTGATCTCCTCCTTGCTCTGTTGCACCCCTATTCCCCAAGATGCATCCTAGGACACTGGTTTGCCTGAAGCTATCCTATGCCATACACACTTCACACCCTAAAATGAACCCCCGGGACACCAGTTCACCAGACCTTGAGCTCCTCCTTGCTCTGGAAGTTTTCCAGCAGGTGCTGGAAGTGGATGTCCGTCATCTGGCGGAGGAGGGACAGGAGGCAGGACACATACTCTCCCTGCCAATAGGAAGCCAGGGATTGACATGTGAGCCCATTATATGACACAAGGAAGCAGCAAATGACCAATCAGAGCACATAGAAGAGGAGGTGAGAAGACATTAGGGGAACAAGGATGGAGGGTGCGGTGAATGGAAGATGGTCGACGCTCATGAACATCAAAAGAATCCCTGAAATGTATCCTCAAATAAACCCACCCACTGAAAAGGCGGTCTACGTTGAGTGACAGAAATAGAAAGTCATTTTCTACTTTAGTGGAATCATTCTTCGAGGAGAGACATCAACAAGTATAGACTACATTTATAATGTTTCTATAACTAAGACAACACATCCATAAATAAACATGATAAAGAAAAGAGAAGCAAGACTAAATATTAAGCGACAGCAGAAGAGGATGAGGAGGAGGATGAAGAGTGAGTGGAAGGATGAAGGGATGGATGGATGGATGGATGAAGAGATGAAAGCTAGCTAGATAAATGGTAGCTGGATGGATGGATGGATGGGGAGCTGGAGGAGAGGTAGTCGTAGTAGTAGTGGTATTGTTAGTTACTAACAGTGATCTCCGCGGTGCACTGCGGACAGCGTTGGCCCCTTACCGCCTCCTGCGATTGGCTCTTGCTCATGATTGACAGCAGGGTCTGCAGGAGAACGTCCAGTAAGGACTCAACCATCATCTCCACTTCCTCCTGCACCGAGGAATCCTGGAGGAAGAGGTGGAGGGGTGAGAGAAAACAGGGAAGGGGGGAGAGAGGGAAGGGATGGGCGAAGAGAGAGAGACAGGGGATGGAGAGATGAGAGAATAGTAGAGAGGGAAGGTGATACGAGGAGGAAGAGGGAAGCAGAGAGCAAAATGATGGAGAGAGAGAGAAGAAAGGAGAAGGAAAGAGAGGAAGAACTCAAGACAAACAAGTTTGATTTGAACGTCAGTGTGTGTGTTGGTAAGTGTGTGATGACCTTTAACCTTTATTACACATTCCTAGTTTAGTAGCCAGGCTAACCAGCATGCCTGACGATTTGTGATCTGTGTGTGTGTGCATGTGTGTGTGCATGTGTGCATGTGTGTGTGTGTGTGTGTGTGTGTGCATGTGTGTGTGTGTGTGTTACCAATGAGCTGGTCTTGATAATAGAGAATATGGAGCTGAGTATCCCAGAGCAGATGAGCAGCTCTTTCTGCTGCCTCAGGTGAAGATGGATGTGGTGCAGGACCACTGGAAGCAGGATCCTTCTAGACTCTGAGGACACACACACACACACACACACACACACACACACACACACACACACAGATTATTTATTATCTATTTTATTCTGATGTTGGTTGCCAGGCTCTGTGGTTTAGAAGAGAGAGGGGTGTGAGGAGGAGGATGTGAGGAGATTCAAGCAACAAGCCACAAGGGGCAGTGTTGTACAGTGATTTCAGCGGTAGGAGGCATTAGACACAAAGTTGAGGTTTAATATCTGCTTTTTGAAAACGGAGGTAAAACATCATGAAAAAAGGAATGAAAATGTCCAATAAATCATTAAATAGTCATATAAAGTCTTTCTTCTACCAAGTATTACAGTACTTGATCGGAAGCTAAACAAAGTGGTTGCTAAGGAACACATAAGTATTGACAAGACTGGTGATTGGTTAGCGGATTAATATTTAAATTAACTTGATAAACGTGTTTATTGATTGGTTGTTACAATTCAACCAATCAGAACTATCCATTTTACAATGAAGTAATCATTTCGAAATAATACACACAAGGATGTTCAGCGTGGTTAGACGACGTCTTTGACCAATCAGGTTGCTTGGCTGAAGGTCTCTTATTTTCTACTCGTTCTTTCTGACAGAGGAAGATAAATTAGAGGGAATAACACTGCGGCTGCGTCTTCACCTGGGAAAGAGAACAGCCTGCTGTCCACGGTCCGGGCGATGGACTGCAGCTTGACCACGTCCATCGACTGTCCGATGTGCACGGTGGACGGCATGCTGCCCAGCGTGCCGCGCACAAACTCCGCCACCTCCTGCACCGTGAACATCTGCAGCAGCTCATCAAAGATGGCCGGGAAGGAGTTCAACAGAGCGGCCTGAGGAGGAGGAGGAGGAGGAGGAAAAAGGTGAGGGGGAGTTATCAAGAGGGGAGAGAGAGAGAGAGAGAGAGAGAGAGAGAGAGAGAGATAAAGGAGGAGAAGGTTGGAGAGAGTTAGCTAGTGTGTTTGAGCTCATGAGAAGCTCGTCAACTCCACGTGGTTTAATTCCAAAACACCAAACCTCCATTTGGAAAAGAAATTCATTTATTGGTTTACTTTTTACTTAATCTATTTCAGGGTCACGGTGGGGCGGCGCCTATCCCAGCATGCACTGGGCAATTTAGAGTCTCCAATCCACCTGGGTTCCCTGTCTTGGGCCTGTGGGAGGAGCCGCTGCCCACCGAGCCGCTTGGTGAAGTCATCTGGGTCGGCTTCCATAACGAGTACCGAGGCCAGCGAGTCATGATGTCACTACTTTAAAACGGTGGAACCAAACTCCTCCTTTACCAGCCACGGGGGTCCTTAACAACAGGGAGGAGTTTTGTTCCATATATGAAAAGAGTGACACCTACTGGATCACAGGCTGGATCATCCATGTATATATACATATACATATATATATGTATGTTTAATGGAACTATTGTGTTTTGGAATTGAACTCTTCATTAGTTGGCACACGACAGAATGACCAAGAGAAAACTGAATCCAAACCAAATCACTGGATAAGAAATCACAGCAAACTGAGGGGAAGGTTTAGACTGGGACGAGGTTCAGGCAAAAGGGGGGGGGGGGGGGGGGGGGGTCACTTGTCTGGAAGACTCACAGAGAAATGACAGAAACATGAGAGAGATTAATCCATAAACAAATCAATACAGGAACAGAACAGCTAGGAGTCTGATGGGGGAGGAGGAGGAGCACATGAGACAACAGGAAGTAGTGAAGCAGCAGCAGGTTTCTGAGTCTGGTTTCTGGTTGGGGTAGTTGGACGGGGGGGTCGGGCGGTGCAGTAGTTGGTGCCAGGGCAGGGGGTTGGTGGTGTGGTGGGGAGGAAATGACTGGGGGGGGTGATGTTCTCCATCATGTTCATCAGACAGATCTACACTGAGTCAGGTGCAGTATGTGTTCACGGTTAGAGTCACGGTGTGGTGTGATGACGGTGTATAAGGATGGATGTGTGTGAAAGCAGTTAGGGTGTGTGTGTGTGTGTGTGTGTGTGTGTGTGTGTAGGTTAGGCTCTGGGCTTCGTGGTCACACTTCACACAGGAAGGGGGGGTTCATTCAGACGTCTACTTACTGACAGAGGAGAGGGCCGCGGAGCGTTGGCGCTCCAGGCCTGAGTGCAGATGGCTTGCCCACTACCAGGCGCCTGTCCCGGGGCAGGGGGGTGGGCTTGGCCTGGGGCTAGGGCTGGGGCTAGGGGAGGCCCAGCGACGGGGCCCGGGGCTTGGGTTGGGGCAGGACAAGGCTGAGGAGGGGGGGGGGGGGGGGGGCGTGGAGGGAAGGGGCCCCGGAGGAACGACAGGGACCCAAAGGATGGAGCAAAGGAATGTAGGAGGGCAGAGATTGATCGAGGGGAAAGGAAGGAAGGAAGGAAGGAGGGAAGGAAGGGTATGAGGGGTAAATAAAGAAGATCAGATTACAGCAACTAAGAGGAGACGGGGCACTAGAAAAGAAGAAATAATACAAGCACCTTGAGAGAACGACAAGATACCACGGGGTTACCGGTCAGAAAAGCAGATGGGAAACAAATCGAATCTACAAGCGAGCTGCACGCAGAAACAGCTGAGGAGGAACTGATGATGCAAAAGATCACAACCACATTCGATGCTTTGTGAATATGGACAGGTGTGTGTGTGTGTGTGTGTGTGTGTGTGTGTGTGTCTACCCTCACCTGTGTGAAGATGAGGGTCTCTGAGCTGCGGCTGTCCAGGCTCAGGACGAAGCGGATGGACTGGAAGAGTTCCTGGATGCTGGAGCGAAACTGATCCTCCTCCATACCGCAGGTGGCCCGGGAGTACAGGATCCGAGACTGGACGATGAACTTGAACAGATACTCCAGGGCCTGGACGTGAACGGGTGAGAGAGAGAGAGAGAGAGAGAGAGAGAGAGAGAGAGAGAGAGAGAGAGAGAGAGACAAAAGGGTGGAAGAAATAGAAAATAGTTTAATATTTCATGTGTAAATAAACATGCCAATTCTCTTCTTTTACTCATACATGAACTTTCTACAGACACAGGAACAGATGAAGAATTCAGATCCAAACTGTGATACATCCATCTTCACTGGAAGTTCATCACACAATATATACCTTACAATTTCCTCAACGAACTGGGATGCATCTCGTCTCTTACCCAATGGCCTTTAAGGAGTACCAGAATTTGTGTTACTTCAACTATCAGTCATTTTAAGAGTAGATGTGAGTGTTTTTCAAATTATGGACATTTTATTTTGAAAGGAAACTATTAATCTGTTCACCCTGTTTTATCTTAATCTCACCACATGCCTGACTGTAGCTCTCCATCTTTGTATGTGGCTGATTGATTTTTTTAAATCACTGTTAAAGTGGCTAAAAAATGTGAATTAAAAAGCTTTTATTTTGTTAATATCTCAAAACTATTCTGGACGCAGAAGGAATTTCAGCGGATGAACAATATGTTTTATGATACATTTCATATCCATATTTTTCAGACTAAGCCCAAACAGAAGATAAAGACTTGAGAAGACAAGGCGTGATGGCAGCACTGCTCCTGGCCCAGTCCTGTACTGACCTCCAGCTCGGTGGAGGCTGAGACAGACACTGTCTGCACCCACCGAGACCAAACCATCCTCAATAAGTCACACGGTCCACTTTCACATGGCAGTCTGACAAACGGTCCATCTATTCAGTTTCTCCTACAGAACCGATGCAGTTGTGAGTTTATGCAGCCAGCTTGTTGACTGAGGCCCAGGAGAGATTACACTGGTGGAAAAATGTTTGATGATTTGACGCTTTTGGGTTGATTCTGGACTTTAACATAGCTGCCTATGTGTGAGTCAATAGGTCACCCAGAATATTTAAACATTATATAAACATTGTGGAGACAAATCAACAAAGACATGCTGGCAGTCTGTTGTGGTTACCACCTGAAAAATAAATGAAATGAAATGTCCATTCACGTTTCTTTGAAATCCAAATGTAATAGAGAAATAGAATACTTGTTGCATCTGGACAGACCTTCTGTCTCGTCTCTCGTCTGATCTGTGGCTGCATAATGTAATGCAGTTGACCATTTACAATTTAGAACTTGAAGGTGAAACTAAAATAAAATGAAGCTTATCGGTTCAATCAGGAAGGCTTCCTCCTGCTTCATTCATAATCCTGTCAGCTGGATGAGACACGCCCCCAGCTCTGCATCGTCCAATCACCCTAGCCCACGCTCCTTTCTCCTCCCCTTCCTCCCTCTCCAGAAACCAATCACTAACCATCTCCCTCTATTTGTACCCCGTCAGCTGCTTCCATGTTTCTTTCATTTCAGCTTCCTAAACCACACCAGTCGTCCTGACGCACCACCACCACCACCACCCCCACCACCACCACCACCAGCATCACAGGCTCCATCAGATATCCAGGGTCAGACCTTCAGCCCGGGGGGTTCTCCTGTCTCCTTCCTGCCCCCTGGGAGCTTCACCCCATCGCTGGATGCCTCTTGGACCAAACCTACGCTCCTGCTCATTTCTCATGTTGTTAATAAATCCTTCTGATGGTAGTCGAGCCTCTCGTGATCAACTGGACACCAGTTGTGTGAGACTAGAGCGGATGAGCAGCATGGCGTGTAACGAGCAGCTCAACAGATGGCTGGAGGAATGGTGGCCATGGCTCAGGCTGTTGCTGTTTTGCTCACAGCTGAAATGTTTTTAACAAACCAAGCTGAGTACTGATCTGCTGTCAGTGCTGCCGGGAGCCAGGGGACAGCCTGGCGTCCCTTTTCATTGAAAAGACACGAGAAGAAGAAGTCAGTTTGTTTTTGTTACCCTCATGGCCTCCTGTATGTGGTCCTGCCTGACCACCTCAGCAGAGCGGTCCATGTACCACTT
>JAXDDX010000266.1:147500-167500 GCA_034670405.1 Hoplostethus atlanticus
GACGCTCAGGACAGGAAGGCTCTGCAGAGAGTAGTGGAACTACACTCCCCACCCTGCAGGACTTGTACACCAGGAGGTGCAGAACCAGAGCCTGCAGGATCATGAAGGATCCTCACCACCCCAACAACGGACTGTTTCAGCTGCTGCAGTCAGGCAAGCGCCTCCGTAGTCACGCTGCCAAAACAGAGAGACTGAGACGGAGTTTCTTTCCTCAGGCCATCAGGACTGTGAACTCTGACCTCACCAGGACCCCCACCAAGACCCACACACACACACACACACACACACACACACACTTAGGTAGTGACTACACATAATTTATATTATTATATTACATATACACAAACTCCTCATATTTTACTATATTCTTATAGTGCCCTTACTGTAAATATTGTGTTGTTTTTTTATTGTAAATACTGTGTACTGTTGCCCTTTTGCACATTCCCGTTGAGCATTGCCACTTTCCATTTCACTGCACACCCTGTGTGTGTATGTGACGAATAAAGTTCTTGAATCTTGAATCTTCTTCTTGTTCGGTCACTGGTCCCATGACTGAGTCTCTCGTTCATTGTTGTATTCCGCAGCAACTGGTTCATGCTGTCTGAAATCGGTCACTCGTTCACTCATTCACTCATTCACTATTCACTATATTGTAAAATCCATATAGCACACTATTTTGGGAACGTGTGTAAAAATGTAACAGTAAAAATTTTCCATATTTAATGTAGGTATAGATGGGGATGTCCTGAGTGGGTATACAGTACAACTGTAAACAAATTATTGCAAATAATGTTTTTATGGAAGGTTCAAGTTTTGAAATTTAACTGAAAGAATTTCCCAAAGTTGATATTTCTCAGAAATGGTACAGTAAAAATGTTCCATATTTAATGTAGGTATAGATGAGGACGTCGTGAGTGGGTATAAAGTAGAAGTGTAAACAAATTATTGTAAATCATTTTTTTATTAAAGGGCAAAAATGGGAAATGTTTCAAAGTAATTCAGAGATTCAAGTGTTTTCATTTTTTCCAGGAACGTTCTCGGTCACATTTTCGTGTTTTCCAAACAAACACACCTTTTGCGAATATTTTGTATTATATTAAATACAATAACAAACAGTTGTAGGTTGACTCTGGCTCTATTTCTCCCCTAGACAGCGTCGCTCCACTGTCTTTGTGCCGACGCTGGCGCACGCGCAACACAATATCCTGTTCGGTTCAGTGTTGCCAACTTAGCGACTTTGTCGCTATATTTAGCGAGTATTCAGACCCCTCTAGCGACTCTTTTTCAAAAAAGCGACTAGCGACAAATCTAGCGACTTTTTCAGTAACTGTTGTTCTATCGTTAGCACCGCAGGCAGCCGATAACCTTAGCTAGCAACGTTAGCTTATTGCTAACAACAACAACAACAACACAGCCGCAGAATATAGAATAAGGTCCTACAATGATGGCAAATGCGATGGTATGGGGGTGCCTCCTGCTAAAGACGTTGGTTTGTCTTCAAACTTTGGCTGGACACGCTGATAGACAAGGTAAGCTAGTAATGTTAGCTAGTTAAATTAGCCATCATTAGCTTCAGTTTGGGGGTCAAGCAAGCTATCATCCTAAAATTACCCCGTCACAGCCATGGGAGCTGCTACACAGAGGCACCTACAGGGCTTTCAACTGTGTTTGGATTCATTGCTATTGGAGAGTTGTAGTGTTGCCTTTCCACAGTATCAAGCAATGTTTGTTTTGCCATATTTACTGTATACTGTATGTTATCACTATGCAGAGAGATTACACACGTAACACAGCTCACTTAAACATCACTGTGATGTTTAACTCACGGTCACCATGGTGATGCTGATGTGGATGAAGATATTTTGCCTTGAGAGGTCAATTTGGTGGTTTCTGGCACATTCTTATGGCTCTGCTATATTGGAGCTAGGGGCAGGGGGGGGCACCGGTGTCCACGGCCAGATAAGGTCACTTTGTAGACCTCAGTCTAGTGAGACCCTTAACAGGTGACATGTGTGACATATAAAAAGGTGTAAATTCTCCAAAATTTTGTAAACAAAGGTCTTTACATGGCCCCCAACTTTCTGATGTGCTTTACTTTCATGGTAACAGTCATTTGAGTCAGATTTTACCATTTGTAACAGGACACCATACGTCTCAGATCCTTATAATACAGGTAGGAACAGGTAGAAACGGGTTAGATAAGCATCCCAGTAACTTTATTTCATAGGAATATCATTACATCTTTGAATAAAATGATAATTGATGGCATCCAAATCTGCCATGTTCACTGGTTAGGATTCAGATAAAATTCTGTCAATATTGTTTCCAACATCCGATGTGTACCAAACTTGCCGCAAGTTTGAACATTTGAGTGCAGGGACCCAAATCCCTTGTCGTTGAAACTAATATGTGTTTGTCTTTTAGGGGCTCAGCAGAACGTCACCGTCGTCATCCTAGAAGGAGGCACTGCCATTTTACCCTGCTCCCTAAAATCTCAAGAGAACATCACGAGGAAGCTTTTCGACTGGAAAAGAGACGGTCGGAAGGAAGTGTTCCTGTACGCCAGCGGGGAAACCTACCTCAACGGCCGCGTAGGTCAAGATGTGCAATACAACGGGCGGATCTCGTATTTTCCCGAAGAACTGAAGCATGGCAATGCCTCGCTGCTTCTGAAGGACGCCAGGTTGGCCGACGCAGGATCTTACTCCTGTCATTTTCCACGTCAGAAAAGACCCATGTCATACGTCAAGCTTATTGTGGGTGAGTGGTTTCATGGAGCACGTCGATAGTTCAATGTGCACGAAGCTCTGTGGTCAAGCTGTCATCTGAGGCCGGGTTTCTCCCCTTTGTTAATAGTGTATAATCACATATCAGTTTTAGATTTGACAAATAATAATAATAATAATACTACTAATAATAATAATTCATAGAAAAGTCAAGATGTTGATGTAAGATGCAGAATGTGTAGTAAAACTGTTGTACAAACCATCAAAACTAATAATAATAATTCATATTTAGGATTATTTAGTCTCGCCAAATAATTGGGATTTCTGAGTCTGTGTGTCTAACCAGAGAGCGAGAGAGACGAGCAGACACACACACCAGTGATGTGTACAGTATGCAAGGCTTTAGTTTCGAGGGGTGGCACTAGTGTTGCCAATTTCAACACCAGCAATCTTATAAAGCAACGAAAACGCATCAATCATATCACATCCATACAGGGTTAGTAGTATACAGCTGTTAAGGAGGAAGTCGCAACCTTTACGTCTCTGTTTCTTTCAGTTTAGCTCATGCTATAAGTGACTGCTGCTTGCCTGCAAGGTTCCTCATGTCGCTGTTTGCTTCCTGCTTCCTGCTCCCCAGTCAGGTGACTAAAGCCTAATTTATGCTTCTGCGTCTGCGAGTCTGGAGACATGCGCAGGTGTCGCTCACGTGGGTGTTTGTCAACATACTTGCACGTATCATTAACGCGTACACTAAGGGGCAGTGTCGGAGTTACTAAAACTAACTAATGTAAACAAAGAAGAATCCAGAAACTGAAACCCGTTTTCACCCCTGGTAAAAGAGACGTGCTCGTGACGTTGTGGTGGATCGATTTATTTATTTTTGGTTTGTTTTGGGTCTTGGCCAAACCCCCAACGCTACCGGCTAGACTCCCCCGCTCAAACAATCAGTATTTGTTTGATGCACACGACCGCAGCGACGCGTTGTTGAGATTTGGGAGGTGTGTGCGTCGACCCGTCTGCAAGCATCTGCCGGCTATGCTTACCCATAAACCCCTTCTCTGCGTAGCTATGCAGAAGCATAACTCGGCCTTGACAAAATTGCTGCCACCGTTAGCAGGTGCCGTGCTCTCTGCTGCATGCTCTTCCCCTCCCGTCACTGTGTGTTGATATTGAAAGCTGCTGCAAAGATCAAGGGTCCCCAAGGTGGAGTCTGCGGACCCCCAGGGGTCCTTGAGGGGCCCCAGCAAAATGAGGATTAGTTTAATTTGACTATTGTTTCATTTGAAGATAGATTAGTGAGAGATTGATTTAGTTATCTATGTCCACCTACAGTAACTGGTGTAACCCTAACCCAGTTCTGTATCAAATCATATTGGAGCCCCTCAGACAGAATCTGATCAAATGGAGTTCCATAGCCAACTGTGTGAGAAGATGATGTAAAAGACGTACATATTCTATTGATGTACTGGCAGACCCCAGGTCTCCAATGACTCACGTCTGTCAAAAACAAGTTTATGATATCATACTAGCACACTAAACATTAATGTTTTGATTTGCCTTCTAGACCGCGACCCACACCGCTCTACCTTAAAAGACAAGTCAGGTCAAATCAGGGGTGAGTCCATACCACAGATGTAATCTTTTCACTGATTTCAATGATGGCTCTACACTTGCTGTAGCTCTCATCATCTGATAATTCGATGTCATGTCTTGAAGAAACATGTAGGCTATATGCAAGCAATATTAACCCTAAAAAGATGATCCTGCCTTTAGCCTGGCGAGGGTCCTGCATGACAGCAAATATGGAAAAGTGGTTTCCCTACACTCCACTCACTGCTTTTGGCATAGCTGGGGGGGCAGTTCCTTAGAAACAAGACTCCTACAACTATATGTAGGAACTATACGTGAAGATGTGCTTGAAAACATTCCCACTGATGACTATGGACAAATCACCCACTCCAATTGCCAGGGTTGGAAGCCAGAGTTAAGACTGTTAACCACAGCCCAAATTTACTGACACACACTGTAGTTTATAGCTTACCAAAGCATTCTGGCCAATTCAACAAATCATAAGCTATATGATATCATAAGCATAAGCCGGTCCACAGGAATCTGCACAACTTTGTGATTATCAATACATAAATGTGTATTTTCCACAGCTGCTCTATTTGGATAATTGCAAGGCAATTTGCAGCATTCCACAATTCTAAATGTATAATCTGTTTGCTGCTGGATTCTCCTGTCTGAGATGCTGGCACACAATGGACACCCTATCTGAAAGGGTAATAGGTTGTATTAAAGGTGTGGTAATTGGTTAACAATGCAAGCTGTTGCCTGTTTTTTATATTTCAAAATGTCGTTAGGCCTCTGTCAACACACGTTTTTGCACTGTTAAACATCTCATTCCTTTTCCAGTGCTGCTACTGTCCTTTTGTAAGCTATTGTTTCTACTGCATACACAGGTGCAGCTCCCCAACCACACACCAAGATAGTCGATGCCGTCGGGGACAGGGTGCTGCTGAACTGTTCGGTTCGAGGGGCCTCTCCACGGCCTGAGATGGAGTGGCAGGATGACAATGGAAACGTCCTTCCTGCTGCAGAGCCACAGATCTCTGAAGATGGAGAAGGCCGCTACAACATTGACCTCAACGCTACCGTGACCAAGACCAAAACGAACCGCTACCGCTGCATAGTGAAGCAGGAGGCCATCGGACACATAACTCATGACGAGATCTACGTCCCTGGTGAGAATCCTCTCAGTGGTGTTTGATGAACAAGTAATTCTGGGTCTTCTTGTCTTGTACTTGATTTGAGGTGCATGGACAACTTGAAGTGTTCTCTTTGTGTTGAGGCTATGACCAATGTGCTGTGTGTAATGTGTTTCAGAGAAAATGTTCTACGATGACACGTTTTGTCTTGGAAGATCTATTGTGCTTGGACTTGCTCTAGTTGTGCTTCTCACTATGATGTTGATGATGATGATCAGAAGCAACCGGAAGAGAGGTAGGTTTAAACAACGATTGGTATCAACATAACTCCTCCATAATGGATTGACAGAAACATAACTGATGCTTTGTAAATATCTCAAATATGTTTGTACATCTAATACAAAACCCATGGAGACCACTTTTATCTGTGAGGCCTGTAGGTCCTACTGATTGATTGAAAAAATAATAAGGTAGCAGAGTTTTGATTCTACGAACGTGATAACATGATGAAAGTGTGTTCATAGCTCTGAATGTCATTCACTGTTTTACCCATGGTGTCAGTCTAGACAAGAAAGGGGAGAGAGTGGATTTGACGCCAGTCAGTTTGGGTTTATCTATTATTACTGAACGTAATACCGACTCCTGAAATACCAATAAATACATTTAAATGAAATACCAATTCTTCAGTTTGGGCTATTTACTACTTCAGATGTTGGACTGGTGGATGGAGGAGAGGAATAAGCTTGACGGCTGTGATTGGTTGCAGTGAAAGAAGGACCGTTAACAGAAGGGCCTGAATAGACAGTACTATGTATTGATTATCAGTTGTGGAAACTTAAATTGCCATATAAGGTTATACATGATTGTGTAGCGTGAATTGTAACATGAATTGTGAAAGTTTCCTTTTTCCTTTTCGTTCTCACAGATACATGTTCCACCTGCAGCGCAAACAGTCCTTCAAAGGAGCCACTTACACCTGATGACATTAGTGAGGCAAGTACTGATTCTGGGTGATAAAGCCTGGCACCCAGTCGGCGTTCCAGTTCATCCAAGGTGTTGGATGGGGTTGAGGTCAGGGCTCTGTGCAGGCCAGTCAAGTTCTTCCACACCGACCTCCACAAACTATTTCTGTATGGTACTCGCTTTGTGCACGGGGCCATCGTCATGCTGAGACAGGAAAGGGCCTTCCCCAAAACTGGTGCCACAAAGTTGGAAGCACAGAATCGTCTAGACTGTCATTGTATTGTAGCGTTAAGATTTCCCTTCACTGGAACTCAGAGACCCAAACAGTCTCCTGGTTGAAAGTCAGAGCTCTTCAGTACGGTCTATTCTACTGCCAATGTTTGTCTGTGGAGATCGTATGCAACCATTTATGCATCTTATGTTTATGCCAGAATGAACCAGAAGTATTTTTAAGCCTCTGCTCAAGCAAATGGCAACTCAAGGATTTCAGGATTCTCTGAATTCCAGTAAAATCTTGTAGGCTACAATCAAGCTTTAGTATGAATGTAATGTTTTTCTTACTGTGTGTGTGTGTGTGTGTGTGTGTATATGTATATATATATATATATATATATATATATATATATATATATATATAGAAGTATTTGTGACCTATCTCCTTGGTCGTATTTATCGTTGCAGGTAATATATGGTTATTTTAAGTTTCCTTTTTTACTCCCCATTGTGCTGCACTGTGTACCATGTGTGAGACTGTGGTCGCGCCAGGTTACGGTGGCTGTTACTGGTTGGCTAACTGGAGAAGGAGTGCCTGTAGCTGATTGGCTCCCTCAGATCCATCAGTGTTTTGTTTTTTTTTAAAGTTGCAGCTGAGGAAAATGATAATGGTATGAATCTTCAGAACACAGCTTGTGTTACTACTTGTTATTACTTGTGTTGGCTCATCTTTACCAAGGTTACAATAATTGTGGGGGACTGTATTAATTGAATGAATAACTGAATTAATGGTTCTGATGCTTACAGGTACAATATACATACAAAGTAAAAAATTCTATAATATATTCTATAATATAGAAAAATAATATTTATAGAAACGAAAAACAACTATCAATCAGGAAAAGTAGCCTAGGCTTGGCCGCTTATTGTTTTAGCTGATCTACATTTAGAAGCACCGAACAATCATTGAAAACTTGCATCGGAGAAGCCTACCGTCCCGACTAAGCCTCTATTTAACAGTTGATGTAGGCTACGTTGTTTTCTAAATAAAAAGCTATGGCTCGACAGTTTTGCTGGGCAAGTCGAGTCGTTTCCAGCTCTGGTATGAGCTGTCAAATAACATGCAGCTGTATGGACTTTTATTATTATTGTTATTATAAATTATATTATATGTTGTGTTAATAATAACATCTGGGGGAAAATTAAACTGCACAAGAAGTAAAAGTCAAAATTAGCAAATAGGAAGGGACTATATTTTCTGTTCATGTTTTTGCACTGGTGACTTATTTTTGCTGAAGGTTTTTTTATGTTTTTTATGTTTCATTTTGTCTTGAGTGTTTTTTGTTTTGTTTGTTACACCATGGTCTTTAACAAATGCACTGTGACCACTACCTACTTCCCCGGCAGAACATGAAATTGTATTATCCAGTTATAACTGTTGTCCTTCATATTGGTGTTATGGGGCCTCGTGGTTTTCACAAGTGCTACAAGCTAGATTTGTATATATTGATAGAGGTGCCAAGTCAAACTTCATTCAGGTATCTTCTCAGCCTTTACCCAATGATGCTGGATGTATGATGTACATTTCTGACCTATGCTACTGTTTGTTGTTTCCACTAATGGATTACATCCTTGGTGCTACAACTGACATATTTTCCTGATAGTACAATTATTCAATCTAGTCTTACCTTGTCTTGTCTTAAAGGAAACATCCCTAAAACACTTCTAAAATCTGCTATTGACGGCACCTTACATTTCTGGGCCCAGTTTGTTCTGGTGTATTGTTCTTCTTAGACGACGTGACGTCACGTTGAGATATTTCCAGTCTGATATCAAAATGTTTCATGATCTAAACCATCAACGGTAACGTCAGGTTTTGGTGTCAGCCAATCAGAATCAAAGAGCAAGGGCTTCTTTCTAGACCGACGATCAACAATCATACAGGAGAAATTCATCGGAGGAGAGAGAGAGACCAATTTCTCCACCGACAGTAGATAGACCAGAATGCAATGCAGTAGCACATGTGGAGACGCATTCTACTGCCAGGTGTGAACTGACGTACTTAGAGCTGTCCACTTGTGATCGGATCAACCAGGTGCCAGGTGTGAACAGGGCCAGAGACTAGGCAAGAGAGGAGAGTCAACTGTACTGTAGTGTTCCACATCACGTGCAACCTAGCAAGACTTGGGAGATGCAGCTGTGACTACTAAGGAGGCTAGTAGACTGGGAAGTGTTGCACACCATCTTTTTGCAGTAGAACTTTAGTTTTTCAAGTATTTCTATGTATTTGTTGTTTGTATCATATCTATTTTTGTTACAATTGTAATTACCTATTGTTGTTAAATACATTTGAAATGTTATAAGAGAGCTGTCTTTATTTGTAAGCTACTGCCTTTGTGGATTGTGATTCATCCTAGACCGAGGGGGCGGGGCAAAAAAATGTTTTGCTTAGGGGCCCCGACACTGCCAAGATAGACTGCAATGCAGTACCGAGATAGACCACAATGCAATGCAGACACAAGACATGTTCAGAGTAAGGGCTGCATTCTGGGAAATGTAAGAAATCACTAACAGTTTGCGGAAAGTGGGTACACCAAAATAGTAAATCACAATACAACTCCTGGACTGCGTTGAACACCAGTATTGCGAGAGTATTCCCCGTCAGTGCTCACGGCGTCTTTGACCTGAGAACTGGCAGAACCGCCCACCTACCTTGAGTATCTCTCCGTCAGCGTACAGCACGTAGACGGTGACCTCAATGTTTTTCTGAACGCTCTTCCCTCCCCTCTCAAAGTCTCCTCGCTCCAGGGTCAGGTACAGGTCGTTACGGATGTCACCTGAGGAGACACACATACTAATAATAATAATGATAATAATAAATACTGAATTATTTATAAAGCACCTCTCAAAACCAAATGTTACAAATGCTGTACACAAAATAAAAACAATACCTAAAATATAGATAAGAGCAATAAAAGACATGGAAATAAAACTAGGCAAATAAATGAACAGTACAATGCAAGGTAATAAAAGTCATGCTTAGGAGGTACAATCGCATTATTGAGGTTAGAAACGTCTCACTAGGCAGTGGAGCATTGACAACCCTATTGATAGTGTTAAGTATGTTTCACTTATTTGTCTTAGCTCTTGTTTATTTTATTTGTTTAATAAAAGTAGGTAGATAACTTATTGTACTTTTACCTCAGCACTGGTTCTGCTCTTAGATGCTTGTTTAGGAAGGAAATGCACTTACGATTTAATGACTAGTAGTTCTGTACCTACCTATGTTGAATGCACTTATTGTAAGTCTGGATAAAAGCGTCTGCTAAATTACTGTAATGTAATATAATGTATTGTAATATAATATAATGTATAATGTAATGTATTGTAATATAATGTAATATAATATAATGTAATGTAATATAATATAATGTAACAATATAATGTAATATGTTTTGTAATATAATGTAATATAATATAATGTATTGTAATATAATATAATGTTATATTACATTATATTATATTACAATACATTACATTATATTATAATGTAATCTTCATACGTCAATAAAAGACATCAAGGTTGCTAATTGATTGATTGTGATTCACTTTGATTGTGAAGGGGCATTGTAACAACACATTATGTAATAACACCGCATTATGTAATAACTCGACAAAATGTAATACATTTTCACTTCATTATGTAATAACACCCGCATGTAATAATAAGGTACATTATGTAATAACCAACCAAAATGGATGTCTTCATTCATGAAAATCGTTATAACATAACAACAATGTTTATTTTATGCATTCTAGCATGAATCATACTGACTCAAAATTAATTTTACGCATTGATTGCTGTTGTCCATATCCCATACATAAGACCCAAAGGCTACAGGTCACAATAATGGTTAATTTCAGATCTGTCAAAAAATAAATAGCAAAATTAATTGAATACATATCAAACATTCCTTTAAATATACTGCATGATGATGCTCATGCATCTAGTTCTAATATGTGGTAATTTAACACATTAACATTGTGAAAATGTGTTCTATTCACTTAATGTTTTCTGTTTTGTGCATACATAGTTATACCCTTCCACTTGGCTGGTTAAATGACCAGACAGCATATGCATCAAGAATGTTGATTGTATTATTGTTATTATTATTATTATTAATTTCCCTCATTATCACATTGTAAATGTATGTAATACTTTCTAACAGGCCTGGTAGCTATTGCTAATTGTCTCTAAAATGCTCAAACTTGCCAAAAAAACATGTCAGCAACTTTTAGTTTGTTCATAAATGAGTCAATAAACATGGAAATTTGTAAAATATGTGAACTATTCCTATGAATACATTCCTATGATGTTAAACAGAGTGAAGGAAAAAAACATTTTCCTGTCAGAAACTTTCTAAGACCAATATTATCTGCTAGGTGAGTGTTGTCATTGCTAACCAGCACATTGTTATTAGCATAAAGGTTTGAGCTTTTATCTTTACACTTTTTATATTAGTTGAGAAGCTACTCTACAGTAAACTCTAAATGAGAGAAACTCTAAATCCAATGCTTTGCAGAGATATAACATTTTATTCACACTCAATATCATAGCCTACCTTTCAACATGTTGCCTTTCAACTAGTGGCCAGTGATAGACACTACAATTTATTCTCCCTCTTCCAAGGCAATTCAATAACTTTATTTATAGCACATTTTTTTAGCACGGTGGCAATTCAAGGTGCTTTATAAAGATTAAAAGACAGAGGCAATTGATACATAGACAATTTATAAGAAAAGACGATTTATAAGAACAATGAATAAATAAATAGTGGTGTAGGGCCTAGATAAAAACTAGATTTAAAATAAGTTTAACATTTTTTAAAGAACTCAAATAACTTAACTAAAAGCATCCATGAACAGTGTGGTTTTGACTCCTGATTCAAAAGTTTTGAGGGTTAGGCTACTTTTAAGATCGACAGGGAGTCTGGTCCAGAGATGTGGATCTGGTCCACAAAATGCGGCAGATTATTACAAAATGCGGGTGTTATTACATAATGAAGTGAAAATGTATTACATTTTGTCGAGTTATTACATAATGCAGTGTTATTACATAATGTGTTGTTACAGGCATTTTGAATGGAAGGTGTGTCTGGGTGTTCACATCACTAAATACCAGCAACCCTGGATGCACAAACACACACACACACACACACACATATCACAATTCTCAATTCTCTGGGTCTATTTTTCATGCCACACCCACCCTGTATGTCCACACATACAGATGGAAGCACACAGTTTCTCACACTCTTTCTATCACACACACACACACACACACACACACACACACACACACACACATATCCTGCCTCTGTGCCAAGACTAATGGCCGGTGTTAGTGTGTGGGGATTAATTTATCATTTCAGCATGTCCTTATGGAGGAGAAGTCAACCTTAATGTACCAAGATGGGAGTTAAACACTCACTTCATCACTGTCTGTCTCCGCAGGTTAAAACGGTGTGGTGTGTGTGTGTGTGTGTGTGTGCGCGCAGACATGCATGTTTCAGGTACGTGAGAGTTGTGAAAGATACTGGATGCTGTATTTGTGTGTGACTTTCTATCGTTGAAGACAGGACTGAAACCCTGAAACCGAATGGTCCTCCAACCTGTCGGTGGACAGATGCCAGAGTTTTGTGTTATAATATAATATATTAATATACTATATATAATATACTAGTTTGGGTCTAGAAAGCCAGTTTGCAGTCCCAATCCAAGAGAGATGTGAGGTAAGTGCATGACAGTGTGCTGCTCTCACTTCCCCTTGTCTTCCATGTTCACAGTGACTGGTGCTGTCACTGGACCCCCAACCAGGTGGAGTCAAGGATGTGAATGTGAGTGAGGATGTGTGTGTGCTGGTTAAATAAAGGTTAAATAAAGAGTGTTATCATCACTGAGCAGAGGAGAATGCTGGTCCGTTACATACTTTAATGCTGTTTAATACACTATGGCACTAAGGAGTCACTTTTAAACTGGATTAAACCTTTAAATCATTTAATTCTGTTGCACCAAACTTTAAACGAAGCAGGATTCAATTTAAACCTTTCTTTAAATCTCAGTTTGGTTTTTATTTTAAACCCAGACTCATTTTTTTTTAAATTTTCTTCAATTTAATCTTTGATCAAGGATTAACTTTGAACTGACAGCTGAGGCGGTTTAACTGTCCACTGACGGTTGGACCGAAATGAAAGACTTCCTCAGAGAAAAACCAACCACTTTTATGATGATGGTGAATTTCCAAAGTATATTTAATGGCATCAGTCTGAAACATTATGTATTTTATAATCAACCGCAGTGGAAATAACTGTGATTGTGTGTGCAAGTGAATGTGTTAGGGGTGGGTGATAATCATGTTTATAATCGTAATCGCGATTTTAATTATGTAATTAATGTAAATTTTCAAAATTGTTGATTTCGATTGTTATTTAGGCTACAAGAACGAGGAACGTCTAGAAGCGCCAGTTAGCAAAGCAACCAGTGTGAGTGTCTGTGTGTGCGCGCGCGCATCAGACGTAACATCACTTTCCCGCGAATGAATGGGCCAAATACTTTCCCCAATGCTGCGTTCATGAACTGTCCCCTTAAAAAATACTACGTCGTATTCAGTCACGTCCCTCCGCCCCGTCCAATAACGCCGTGTTCAGACAGGTTTTGATCGTTTGTTTTTTGCGAGCCGCGAGCGAATGTGTCAAGCCGGGCAGGAAGTCAGACACAGGAACGGTCAATTTCAAAATAAAACAACTTTCAAAATAAAACAAATAAAATAAAATAATCGTTCATTAATCGTAATCGAGGTAAAAGTTTGAAATAATCGCGATATTGATTTTTAGTCATATCGCCCACCCCTAGTATGTGTCATGAATTAGGGCGGGGTTATAAAACGTGACGAGCCGCCAACCTTCTGCCGTTACCTAAACCTCCACAAGAACCAGAGGGTGCTTCTCCAACACCGCTGATGAAACGTGCTGTCGGCTGAACGTAGTTCAACTGAGCTGCTGCTTTGCACGGTAGTGTTCAGTGTGATACATGCCCTCATTCCCCAGACACTGCAGCATCCACACACACACACACACACACACACACACACACACACACACACTCTTCCTGACATAGGAAATGCTTCGGTATGACCTAATCAGGTTTCAGCCAATCAGAGGAGCGGACATTAATCTGACCAGGAAATTGAACCGAGACAGCTCGATCTCATTGGCTGTTTATCAATTTTAAAGGGGAAAACAAATTTTGTCTAAAAGATGAACAGAACGGGGCTGCTGACCTTTTAGCCAACAGCTGCTTTCAGATGAAAGGAGATGCACACTAGTGACAAGATGTTTACTAGATGATTGACAGTACAAAATAAAAACTTTACAGACTGGATCCACTTTATTTCTGTTCATTTCCAAAGTGGACATGTAGCGTTTTGTAAATGAACTAGTTGTTTGTGTGCATGGACGTCGATTCCCGACCGCGTCCACTCACATGTTTATAGATGCATCTGACTTTCATTCCAAGATGTGACACCTGCTGGAAAATACATCTCACTACACACAAACTACATGAAATGAAACCCTTCATATGTGTGTGTGTGTGTGTGTGTGTGTGTGTGTGTGTGCCGCGACTCACCTGGCATGATGACGTCAGGGAAGCCCAGTTTGCGCGTGATGGCCACCCCTCTGCTGAAGATGAGGGGGTTTTCTCTACGGACCTGCTCCATGTCGCCCCTCAGCAACTGGAGGGAGATGATCAGACCTGGAGGGGGGAGAGAGAGAGAGAGAGAGAGAGAGAGAGAGAGAGAGAGAGAGAGAGTGGACAGAGAGAGATGAGGATAGAGTGGAAAGGGGCGAGAGAGGTAGAAAATGTAAAGAGAGAGAGAGGAGGGAGGGATGGAGGGATTGTTCACCTTCATTACACTGAACTTCTAATATATTTCTAAAAAATGATACATTAGAAAAACATTTCTTCATATCCCATGAATCAACTTGGCACCCGCCCAAAATCCAGGACTTGATCTAGCCAGACAACAGGCTCAATGACTAAGATGTAGATATGAAACACTGGGACCACAGGACTTTACTCTCCTGGACCTCCATGATGGAGCCAGACGTGGCTGGTGGGAGATCTGTGACTTTTCACTTACCTTCAGACAAACATCGTGCATGTGACGACATCGTCCCCCCAAAACCAACAAGGTTCAGGGACGGCCCATTCAGAGTCATCTCACTGGACTCACTACTCTTATGTACTCAAGTAACTGTGATGTTCCATGTCTGGTGGTTTGAAGTGTGAAACTGCATTTATTTAATAACCAGTCAGTGGCTTTGAGCCAGGTAAGACAGAGCTGCACATACACACACATACACTACTGTTGTTTTGATGCTCCTGCTAGGCAGCTTGAAAGGCTGCTGACACACACACACACACACACACACACACACACACACACACACACACCCCTAACTAAATAACATGCAACCCAATGTTTCTGAACCACTTCAAGTAATGTGAATCAATGATGTGTGTGTCTGGACGTAATTCTTGGTGTGTGTGTGTGTGTGTGTGTGTGTGTGTGTGTAAATAAGAGACTTTGGACACACCCCCTGGCCTGACAAAGCTCCGCCCCTTACCTGACTCAGACACAAACCAGGAAACAGAGGTTGTCATTCTTCCTCTCTTCACTGAGAAGAGACAGACGATAAGATTCACCTTCAGACCAAACCCACGACTTCCACTGAGGGAGGACAGCCGGCCTCTCCAAGATACAGGAGGGAATACTGGGAATACTGGAATACTGGAATACTGGGAATACTGGAATACCGGGAATACTGGAATACCGGGAATACTGGAATACTGGGGATACTGGAATACCGGGAATACCGGAACACTGGGAATACTGGAATACTGGGAATACTGGAATACTGGGAATACTGCAATACTGCCACTTCAACTTGCTGACTCCACACACTGAATGAGACTTTAGAAAATCACGACTCAGAAAGCAACTTTCAGGGAAGTTTTTAGAGGAGGAAGTGGTACCACGACTGACTGACTTCCTGTTGGACCGGTCTGCCTGGTGAGTTTTTAGCTTCACTCAGAGAGAAAATGGCTTCTCGATCAGAGGAGGATCTCTCCTGTCCTGTCTGCCATGACATCTTTACAGATCCTGTCCTCCTGTCATGTAGCCACAGCTTCTGTAAAGCCTGTCTGCAGAAATGGTGGACAGAGAAAATAATACATGAGTGTCCACTTTGTAAGAGAAGATCTTCAAAGGCTGAACCACCTTGTAACTTGGTGTTAAAGAACCTGTGTGAGGCCTTCTTACTGGAGAGAGATCAGAGAGCTTCAGCAGGGTCTGAGGTTCTCTGCAGTCTGCACACTGAGAAACTCAAGCTCTTCTGTCTGGACCATCAGCAGCCAGTGTGTCTTGTCTGTCGTGCATTCAGAAAAACACACCAACCACAGATTCAGACCCATCGACGAAGCTGCACAAGATCACAAGGAGGAACTCCAGAAATCACTGAAGCCCTTAGAGGAGAAACTGAAGCTCTTTAATCAAGTTAAAGGAAACTGTGATCAAACAGCAGATCACATTAAGGTCCAGGCCCGACACACAGAGAGCCAGATTAAGGAGAAGTTTAAGAAGCTTCACCAGTTTCTACAAGAGGAAGAGGAGGCCAGGATCGCTGCACTGAGGGAGGAAGAGGAGCAGAAGAGTCAGATGATGAAGCAGAAGACTGAGGGTCTGAGCAGAGAGATAGCAGCCCTTTCAGACACCATCAGAGCCATAGAGAAGGAGCTGAGAGCTGAAGACATCTCATTCCTTTACAACTACAAGGCTACAGTGGAAAGAGTCCAGCGCCCCCTGCTGGATGACCCAGAGCTGGTCTCAGGAGCTCTGATAGACGTGGCCAAACACCTGGGCAACCTGACCTTCACAGTCTGGGACAAGATGAAGGAGATGGTCTCCTACTGTCCTGTGGTTCTGGACCCCAACACTGCTGGTCCAGTACTCATCCTGTCTGAAGATCTGACCAGTGTGATACGTGGAGAGAAACAGAAGCTTCCTGGAAACCCAGAGAGGTTTGAACTACCGCTCTGTCCTGAGCTCTGAGGGCTTCAACTCAGGGACTCACAGCTGGGATGTTGAGGTTGGAGATAATACAAGCTGGAGACTTGGGGTGGCAGCAGAGTCTGTCCAGAGGAAGGGAGGAATAAAGAATGGATTATGGGTAATAGGATTCTATGATGGTAAATACACAGCCCTCTCCCTCATCAGATCCATCCACTGTCCTCCCAGTGAGAAGAAGCTCCAGAGGATCAGAGTTCATCTGGACTGGAACAGAGGAAAGCTGTCATTCTCTGATCCTGATACTAACACACACATACACACCTTCACACACACTTTCACTGACAGGATGTTTCCATACATTGAACACTGTGAATAATCTCCCTCTGAAGATTTTACCAATGAAGGTCTCAGTAACAGTGGAACAGTGAAGATGTGATGAAAATATGTATTATAATGATGATGAGGATGATGATGTCATGTACACAACAAGCCATCCATGTCTTGAGTGGAATACCACTCACTTTAAGGATTCAGTATTAAAACATTCTATATACATTATTCTTTTTTTCTAGAAGAGTCCAATCAATAGATCAGTGAATATAATCAATCATCTAATTGTCACGTTGCTGTGGATGACATCTATACAAACAACAAATAATATAAAAACAACAAAAACAATATATGTAAATAATTCAAACAAACAAAAACAAATGAAATTATTAAAACAGATAAATAAATATTGAAATAATAATAACAATATTCAAACAAGTAAAGATTGTTCTGCGTCACCTCAAAGTCAACAAGCTCTACTTTGTTAAAGTGAATTTTCTTCATATTCAGAGCTTTAGTCTTTTGATGAGATTTGCTGAAGAGTTATTTTCCAAAACGCTTTATATCCATTTTGGAAAATAAATGTTTCCCTCATAGTTTGTCGTTCAACATCTCCAACATACAGAGGATCCTGTCTGTTAAAGTGTCTGGTATCTGGTTTCCTTTAAAAAGTACTGTCATTTTAATTCTGACTGTCAGTCACTCTGTCATAGTAAGTGTCCCTTTATTGATATGGTGGAGATCTCATTTTGATTCAGTCTTCATGTAATGTTGCTGATCTACGAATTGAAGCTTTCTCTGTTGTTGTACTCATTGTAGGTCACTCTGGATAAGAAAATCAGCTCAATGCCTTGAATGTAAACTACTGATTCTGTATGTTAGCATTGTAATCTGTAACCTGGTGTGATTATTCTCAACTAATGTTGGATAACGTCTCTAAAACCAATAAAGGATGAAGTTAAAGGGGAAATGTGTTCAAGTGTCCTGACTGTAATTTCAGTAGCATCTAGGTTCTGCTTAGAGATATTACTGAGCATGTTCTAAAACAGCATGACTGAAAGGAAAATCTCCCTCTCACATCCTCTAACTCTGTTGAATATCATCAGTCTGTGATGTTGAATTCATACCAAGGCAAGGCAAGTTTATTTGTATAACACCTTTCATAGCAACCAACTCACTGAAAGAGTTACACACCAACCAACTCACAGAAAGAGTTACATACCAACCAACCAACTCACTGAAAGAGTTACACACCAACCAACTCACAGAAAGAGTTACATACCAACCAACCAACTCACTGAAAGAGTTACACACCAATCAACCAACTCACTGAAAGAGTTACAAACCAGCCAACCAACTCACTGAAAGAGTTACACACCAACCAGCCAACTCTCAGAGAGTTACACACCAACCAAGTAAAGTGTCACCCTCTATATTCTCTCAATTTTTACTTGACTTTCTCTATTGCAGTGGTTGCTGATGGAAACACTGCTAGCAAACATGTTGGGCAGATTGAGGTAGTCATGAACAAGTAGGTACAAGTAGTGTATTGGTAAATGATGTCTAATGGTTAAAACAACGCTAATGCAACTGACCAAATGAGCCAGGGCCACCACTCACACACACACTCACACACACACCCTACCGTAGTTGGTGCTGGGGGCGGTGTATTTGGTGCTGGACTTGCGGATGATGTTCTCATGGATTTGGTACCATTCGTTCTCATTGTTGCACCTGGAGAAGAACAGCAAGCAGACAACAGATCATGAGAGAGAGTGGCAGGGTGGCAGCAGGGTGGTAGCAGGGTGGCAGCAGGGTGGCAGCAAGGTGGCAGCAGGGTGGCAGCAAGGTGGCAGCAAGGTGGCAGCAGGGTGGCAGTAGGGTGGCAGCAAGGTGGCAGCAGGGTGGCAGCAAGGTGGCAGCAGGGTGGCAGTAGGGTGGCAGCAAGGTGGCAGCAGGGTGGCAGCAAGGTGGCAGCAGGGTGGCAGCAAGGTGGCAGCAGGGTGGCAGCAAGGTGGCAGCAGGGTGGCAGCAGGGTGGCAGCAAGGTGGCAGCAGGGTGGCAGCAGGGTGGCAGCAGGGTGGCAGCAAGGTATGGGGTTACTTTTGTGTCTTTATTATGCAATCAAACAGAATAGGTTTGAGATCAAAACTTTCCACACTGCAATCAAAAAATGTTTTATTGCAAGTAAAATAAATTTGTGATTAAAAATGTATTAATGAGAATCAAAAAGTTTTGCTTGCTGTTGAGCTGAATCTCGTGGGCGGAACCTACGTCTCTATTGGCCAGTCTCGATCGGAGTGACTTCAAAACTCCCTCTCTCGTTTACTAACAGTGGTACCACCTGTCACTCCAATCGAGACTGGCCAATAGAGACGTAGGTTCCGCCCACGAGATTCAGCTCAACAGCAAGCAAAACTTTTGGATTCGTAATGGCAGAACTTCGTAGTGTGTGTGTGTGTGTGTGTGTGTGTGTGCTGCCACTTACGTATAGACTTTGAGGACAAAGTCTTTCTCTTCCTTGAGCTCTGAGATGGTCTGCAGCACGTCGCTCATGGCCAGGACAGCGCAGCCATACGGCCTGCGATACTGGACGTGAGGCGGACCCTTCTTACTGTCGTTCAACAGCATACGACCTGCAAGGCATGATGGGTGATGACATCACAAGAATAAGAAACCCACAATGAGCCTGCAGTACTGGACAGAGGTAGGCAGGCCCGGACTGGCCATCGGTGAAAATGAATGTTGCACCATGAAAGTTTTCTAGCCAGTGATAGTTCTGGTCTTTGGCTAGTGAACACTGTCACCCACCAGCTCCTTATGGGAAATGTAGTTCTGTAACTGCTCTTATAAATTCACAATCTTGTACCCTTTTCCCTCAAAAGTACCAAACTGTGCACGTCTGGTAATTACTTCTGTACCTGTGGTGCT
>JAXDDX010000266.1:172500-175000 GCA_034670405.1 Hoplostethus atlanticus
GTGGAAAATGAACCAGCCACCGGCCAAACTCTGATCTACTGTAGTTTGTCTACTTTGGTCGCTTCGCCAGGTAACCACTCATATTTTTTGGGATCATTTCCATCCATTTGGCTGGTGACACAGTGACACATTACCAAATTTAACAAGCAGGCACAATAGAAAGCTGAAGGTTCAGCCAGGGTTCACATCATGCAATTCTGCCCATCAGTCTGGCTGGTCAAAGACACAAACTGTGCAAATTATTCACATAAAATACATGAAGACAGACAGGAAGTGGAAGTGGTAGCCTGGGAGATATTTTGTTGCTGCCCTGCATTTTCCTGTTTGTTTTTATCCTTTTGTACTCATCAATGAACTTTAACCTCTGAACCCTGTGAACACACAGGCAGATTTTTGATATGCATTGTGTAAAACAATCACCAAGAATAAACCATTTGTCACAACTACATCCTGTAAAGCAAAGGAAACAGGAAACTCTCCTCCTCCTCCTCCTCCTCCTCCTCCTCCTCAGCGCAACAGGGGAACTCTGAATGCTTCTGCTGCCGTTTTCAGTGACATTGCAACAACTCCTTGAATCTGGACAAGAGCTAAATGTCTTGGTAACTTGGTGCCTGAAGAGACCCTTGAAAACCTGTAGCAGTTGTAAATGTGTAAATATCTTAGTATATAAAGAATGTGGAGGCTCTGATTGTTTTTTCAACCTTCATAAGACATGTGGGCACTGGGAACAATATTTTCTATGGAGATTCTGTTGTTTTTCTTTTTTGTAAAATAGATTTTCAAAGACATTCAGTTTCTGTTTTTTCTTTCTTTATGATTAATGGCATTATAGCTGGTTTATAGCATAAAAGACATTGTTGAGTAGTAGTAGTCATGCTTGTGCTGATCCCACAGCGATGCAGGACTTAAATACTGCAGTGGGAAATGAACCCACAGTGAGTAAAAAGGTGAAAGGAGCAAAAATGGCCCAGAAAGTGTTTGGGGTTCAGAGGGTTAAAGAAAAGCTTTCGGTGTATTATTAGGACTGTAGGTAGCAAGGTGGATGCCTTCCTCTGTCTTTTCTTTTTCTCTCCCTTCTCCTCCACCCTCTGTACATATCTAACTTTACCACTCGTTCTCTCTTCCTCTCCTCTTCTGTCTGTGTTCCTGTCTCCAGATCAGTCACTAGGCAACGGAACAAAGCGGAATCACCACGGCGACGGTGTCTGACCGGTGCAGCTCGGCTATTTAAAGCAGGACTGATGCAAAACGCCAATAAACATCTAAACATCGAAATACTTCCACATTCTGAACGACTAACCAGACGGTCAACTGACAACACTGACCTGTAGAGCATCAACCAGACGGTCAACTGACAACACTGACCTGTAGAGCATCAACCAGACGGTCAACTGACAACACTGACCTGTAGAGCATCAATCAGTCGGTCAACTGACAACACTGACCTGTAGAGCATCAACCAGACGGTCAACTGACAACACTGACCTGTAGAGCATCAACCAGACGGTCAACTGACAACACTGACCTGTAGAGCATCAATCAGTCAGGTCAACTGACAACACTGACCTGTAGAGCATCAACCAGACGGTCAACTGACAACACTGACCTGTAGAGCATCAACCAGACGGTCAACTGACAACACTGACCTGTAGAGCATCAATCAGTCAGTCAACTGACAACACTGACCTGTAGAGCATCAACCAGACGGTCAACTGACAACACTGACCTGTAGAGCATCAACCGGACGGTCAACTGACAACACTGACCTGTAGAGCATCAACCGGTCGGTCAACTGACAACACTGACCTGTAGAGCATCAACCGGTCGGTCAACTGACAACACTGACCTGCAGAGCATCAATCAGTCGGTCAACTGACAACACTGACCTGCATAGCATCAACCAGACGGTCAAGTGACAACACTGACCTGAATAGCATCAACCAGACGGTCAACTGACAACACTGACCTGTAGAGCATCAACCAGACGGTCAACTGACAACACTGACCTGTAGAGCATCAACCAGACGGTCAACTGACAACACTGACCTGTAGAGCATCAACCAGACGGTCAACTGACAACACTGACCTGTAGAGCATCAATCAGTCGGTCAACTGACAACACTGACCTGTAGAGCATCAACCAGACGGTCAACTGACAACACTGACCTGTAGAGCATCAATCAGTCGGTCAACTGACAACACTGACCTGTAGAGCATCAACCGGTCGGTCAACTGACAACACTGACCTGTAGAGCATCAACCGGTCGGTCAACTGACAACACTGACCTGTAGAGCATCAACCAGACGGTCAACTGACAACACTGACCTGTAGAGCATCAACCAGACGGTCAACTGACAACACTGACCTGTAGAGCATCAATCAGTCGGTCAACTGACAACACTGACCTGTAGAGCATCAACCAGACGGTCAACTGACAACACTGACCTGTAGAGCATCAACCAGACGGTCAACTGACAACACTGACCTGTAGAGCATCAA
>JAXDDX010000266.1:180000-235000 GCA_034670405.1 Hoplostethus atlanticus
TTTAGCAAAAGAGTACCATATTTCAAACAGGTTTTCAGTAGTTGCTTAGCAACAAGAGTCAGCACTTCCCTTTAGCAACTGCTTAGCATTCCCGGCCTGGGACCTTTGTCACATGTCACCCTCCCTCTCTCCCTCTCTCTCTCTCTCTCTCTCCCCCTCTCTCTCTCTCCCAATCGTACCTGTCTCTCTTCACTGTGAACTTTCAATAAAGGGAAAACAAAACTCAGATGATCGATTACTTACAAAGACAGATCTTTTGCAGTGCAAGTTTTTCCACAGCATCTCAAAGTTCAGAGAAAAGTACAGATAAATGTTAAACTGCACATCAGAAGAAGCAAGGAAGAATGAATGAATGAATGGAGGAATGAATGGATGAATGGAGAAATGAATGAATGAATGGATGAATGAATGAATGAATGGAAGAATGAATGGATGAATGAATGAATGAATGAATGAATGCATGGATGAATGCATGAATGAATAAATGAATGAATGAATGAATGGAAGAATGAATGGATGAATGAATGAATGAATGAATGAATGGAAGAATGAATGGATGAATGAATGAATGAATGAATGAATGCATGGATGAATGCATGAATGAATAAATGAATGAATGAATGAATGGAAGAATGAATGGATGAATGAATGAATGAATGAATGAATGGAAGAATGAATGGATGAATGAATGAATGAATGAATGAATGGATTCACATTCGGCCAGGTATCCACAGGAAGAAGAAGAAGAAGAAGAAGAAGAAGAGAGCAGAGCACACCACCAACAGTTTTTAAACAGGCCTGAAGAGTTTCTCCTTCAAGACCTTTTGCTGATAATTTAGCAACGTTTTTGAGGACAGAGTCATCGGTCTTTTTGAAATAGTAACTGATGAATTTCAGGAAGCAATCTTCTTCCAATATGGATGTACAGCGCTTTGGAATGAAGCTCAACTCATCTGTGGAAAACAACAATCTCACAGGTATAAATGAACAGTGAAGGGTCTTCGTTGCACAGTGGGAATCTATTGTTTCATCTATTTGTGGATTTACCTCCCTCCCTATCTGCCTCCTATTTTCCCAGCTGGACTGAGTGAATCACACCTTCACATGCTACGGGGATGAATATGCACACACACGCGCACACACACACACACACACACACACACACACACACACACACACACACACACACTCAGCATAGCTACTTCTTTACCACACCAAACCAAAGAATAACGCTGTTGTAGTGAAGTACCAAGGGAAACCAAACATCTGCTCCTCAGACAAGATAATATAATATAATAATATAATAATGTAATAATATAATAATATTAATAGAATAATATACTAATGTAATAATATAATAATAATATAATAATAATAATAATAATAGTACGGGGTCTCCTGAGGATAACAGGTTGTCGCAGCTCTGCATTGATATGTAATGGATGTTATGGATGTTATTCAGCCTGACAGCTCCCACATCTGATGGGACATTTGCAACACCTCTGTTCCATTAGCAGCATCCTGCTCCACTGTCACGGCTGACAAATGAGAAAAGTTTCATTTGGTTTCACTTGAAGCGCCTGGCAGCGTTTTAACACCGGCCTTCCACAAACAACCACCAGCATCAGCACATTCAAAGAGCTGTTTTACAAAACGCTGTATTTCCATTTGGGGGAAACAAAACATGGCTGAAGTTCATGTTTCAACATCTCTAACATATAGAGGTGCCAGCCAGTAGAAGTGTTATTTTGTCAACTACCACTAGATTACCGACTACCATCGCCACAGCCCCTTTGGTACTCTGTGGTCCTGTGTAGCTCAGTGGGCAGTATATGGACTGACGCTGCCAGGGTTAGGGGCCCTATTCCCACAGGGGCCACCCATGCTGAATTATATACACTCACAGCACTGTAAGGCAATAAGTCACTAGATGCTCCTGACCGGGCCTGGCGAACGGTCACTTCCTGCACCGACCAATCAGCCTCCGGTTCCCACGCTGGGGCCAAACCGTTCTATTCCTACCTAAAATTGACCCATCGACCCCCATTCAGTTACAGATTGAGTAAGCTCCCCAAACTGGTTTACTATTGATCTAATGGTATGTTCCAAAATTGAGATGTCTAACTGAACTAAGAGAGAGCTACTCTTACAAAATGATGATGCTGATATCAAAGTAAAAATTGAGTAGTGAAATTCAGGACACCTTTTTGCATTGCAGAGAGAAACCCTTCAGTTGTCGGCAGGTAATTGAACTTGATTAGTAACAGATTATATTTTGAAAGTAACCTGGATTTGGCTGTAACCGCTAACCGCTAACCGCTAACCATTCATTTTGAAAGCGGCCTCTCTCTAGAACGTCTTGTGGTGTAAATTAACCTGTCAGACGAGACGCCCACAGCACCTCCACTCCATGAACTAACATTAGCCATGCTGGTAACACCGCTGCTCACTGTCTGCAAACTGCTGATGTTATTGATTAGAATATCAAGCTGGCTGTAACTGATTTCATTTTGAAAGTAATCTTCCTGAACCTTTATTTACTGTCCGGTTTCCACCCGCCTCTATTCCAGACACTAGTCAAGTTAGTTTACAAACGTCTTCATATTTTATCGCTCTAGGTGGCAAAGTAATCAAAAAGTAACTGAAAGTAATCAGATTCAATTGGATTACATTTTGAGAGTAAACCTCATTGATTACAACAGTGATCTGTAATAGTTTATCTACTAAACCAGCTTTCTGCTATAATAATGACAGTGATACCCCCCCTCCCCACAACAGCATCCCTGGAGTGTCTTGCTCAAGGACACTTCAGCAGGGTGGGTACTGGCTGTCATGGGGGGCCTCATAATAATAGGATGTTACTCACTCTGACTACATGGATTACAAATTGAATGGGGTAATCTGTAACTCTTCGGAGGTCCCCAGTTTGAGGCGTCCTGATTGGATGTGACTCAGAGGGACATCCACGACGTCGCTGGTCCATTAGCAGACGCCACGCTTCATTTTCACGCCTGACAAACCAGCTACTCAAAGCACCAGGGAGGACAAACAAAGAGTCCTGCATCGCTTTTGGTCTCCACAACTTGATTGTTGTTGTAACACAGAGACACTGCTTTCTTTATTTCTTTCTTTCTATCTTTCTTTCTTGCTTTCTTTCTTTCTTTCTTTCTTTCTTTCTTTCTTTCTTTCTATCGGCACTAGATATGTATAAATACACCCCATCGAAATCAGAAAGTGGGGCTGCAACAGAGAAGAGCGTTAAGAAGTTAATTGATCATTATCTCCTTTATTCTACTCACGCGAGTCAGTCAGTCAGTCAGTCAGTCAGTGAGGACAATATAGGCCACAATGAGGCAACTGTTAGACTTGTAGTGGGTTATGGTGCACAAGCTGTATGAGACATTTGGTGGACATTGGAAACACACGGCCTGTTAACTGCAGTAGCATGGGAGAAGGGCTCGCTGTGTGTTAGGGGTTCATAGTAACTTCAATGGAGTTTCGACTGACGGGGGAGTAGATAATGACTGTTCATCTGACAAGAGAGTACTAACTGACTATTGGGTAACACTCCACAATATCTTCATTCCTCTGTTCACCTAGTACCTAATACTCTATGTACTTACTCAATTTAATGTTTGTATAGTTACAATACTTCTACAGGTTAATACACTAGAATAAGACCACTGTAAAGGAAAGTTCTACCTCTGTTTAGCGTATGGAAATATTGGCAATATTTAGTCTAGACAGGAACTGCAGATGGAAATGAGCCTTTCTGGCTGGTAAACTGACATTAGGGCTAAAATAAAATAAAATAAAATAAAATAAATGTCCCCTATTGCAATCTAAAGACAACTGTGGCGCTGAGCTAAGCCACGGCTAGTCTAAGCTGGTAATGTGTGAGTGTGTGTGTGTGTGTGTGTGTGTGTGTGTGTCTAGCAGGGTTCTCACAAGGTCAGGGGAGGATGTAGGATGGAGTTGCAGTTGGCACCAGAGGAACAAACACAGGGCACAACACCCAGACACACACACACACACACACACACACACACACACACACACAGGGATAACGGGGCTGCCTGCCATGCCCCACGCTGTGTGTGGTTTGGAAGGACAGTTTCCTCTCACCATGATCAGACTAAAGTGGATAACTTGGACGGGGCGAGGCAAGAGGGGGACAGTTTGGAAGGACGACCTCCTCCCCAGTATCAACGGGATGAAAGAGATGCTAGAGAATCTACTGTGGAAGGACGACCTCCTCCCCAGTATCAACGGGATGAAAGAGATGCTAGAGAATCTACTGTGGAAGGACGACCTCCTCCCAGTATCAACGGGATGAAAGAGATGCTAGAGAATCTACTGTGGAAGGACGACCTCCTCCCCAGTATCAACGGGATGAAAGAGATGCTAGAGAATCTACTGTGGAAGGACGACCTCCACTCCAAACTTCACAGAGCAGAACTTCCCTTATTACATTACAAGGCTGAAAGGTCAAAGGTGGTAAGTCTGGAAGGACAATTCTACATCCTGATCAGAGGGCTGAAGGACGACTTCCCTGTATGATATTACAGATATATTATATTATTTATACTATATTATATTATATTACCATGCCGCAGTATAGCTAGGGGCCACACAATAAAGCAGTATAACTAGGGGCCACACCATGCAGCAGTATAACTAGGGGCCACACCATGCAGCAGTATAACTAGGGGCCACACCATGCAGCAGTATAACTAGGGGCCACACCATGCAGCAGTATAACTAGGGGCCACACCATGCAGTAGTATAGCTACGGGCCACACCATGCAGTAGTATAACTAGGGGCCACACCATGCAGCAGTATAGCTAGGGGCCACACCATGCAGCAGTATAGCTAGGGGCCACACCATGCCGCAGTATAGCTAGGGGCCACACCATGCAGCAGTATAACTAGGGGCCACACCATGCAGCAGTATAACTAGGGGCCACACCATGCAGTAGTATAGCTACGGGCCACACCATGCAGTAGTATAACTAGGGGCCACACCATGCAGCAGTATAACTAGGGGCCACACCATGCAGTAGTATAGCTAGGGGCCACACCATGCAGCAGTATAACTAGGGGCCACACCATGCAGCAGTATAGCTAGGGGCCACACCATGCAGCAGTATAACTAGGGGCCACACCATGCAGCAGTATAACTAGGGGCCACACCATGCAGCAGTATAGCTAGGGGCCACACCATGCCGCAGTATAGCTAGGGGCCACACCATGCCGCAGTATAGCTAGGGGCCACACAATAAAGCAGTATAGCTAGGGGCCACACCATGCAGCAGTATAGCTAGGGGCCACACCATGCAGCAGTATAGCTAGGGGCCACACCATGCAGCAGTATAACTAGGGGCCACACCATGCAGCAGTATAGCTAGGGGCCACACCATGCAGCAGTATAACTAGGGGCCACACCATGCAGCAGTATAACTAGGGGCCACACCATGCAGCAGTATAGCTAGGGGCCACACCATGCAGCAGTATAACTAGGGGCCACACCATGCAGCAGTATAACTAGGGGCCACACCATGCAGCAGTATAGCTAGGGGCCACACCATGCAGCAGTATAACTAGGGGCCACACCATGCAGCAGTATAACTAGGGGCCACACCATGCAGTAGTATAGCTAGGGGCCACACCATGCAGCAGTATAGCTAGGGGCCACACCATGCAGCAGTATAGCTAGGGGCCACACCATGCCGCAGTATAGCTAGGGGCCACACCATGCAGCAGTATAGCTAGGGGCCACACCATGCCGCAGTATAGCTAGGGGCCACACCATGCCGCAGTATAGCTAGGGGCCACACAATAAAGCAGTATAGCTAGGGGCCACACCATGCAGCAGTATAACTAGGGGCCACACCATGCAGCAGTATAACTAGGGGCCACACCATGCAGCAGTATAGCTAGGGGCCACACCATGCAGCAGTATAACTAGGGGCCACACCATGCAGCAGTATAACTAGGGGCCACACCATGCAGCAGTATAGCTAGGGGCCACACCATGCAACAATGTAGCAATAGCTTGAATTGGTAGAAAACAGATCAATCAACAGATCAATAAAATAAACAACACCTAACTAAACCAGTAATCTGAAGCAGGTGTTGCACATGTAGACCTGTAGCTTCCACTGAGCCCCGTTCAGTCCCTTCATCACCATGGAAACGCAGCAACAACACTATGGGTGAGTCACCACGGCAACCATATGAGACAGCACTTGTTGAGGCATAGATCCCTTACCCTGGACACACACACACACACACACACACACACACACACACACACACACACACACCTGATGACAGCAGTATTCTGTCTACTTACAGATGTGATCTGTGGTGAATCCACTCGTCTCTCTCTCGTCTCTCTCTCGTCTCTCTCCACCTCTCTCCACCTCTCTCCACCTCTCTCCACCTCTCTCCTTCCCTCGGTGTTTCTCTGGTTCTACCACTGGCTGAATCCAAACCGCCGACGGGAGCAAAATCACAGGCTGTCAAACCACTTGAGATCTGCTCACAATGTGCTGTAGCAATGCTATCTCTCTCTCTCTCTCTCTCTCTCCCTTATTCTGTCTTTGGCTCTCATCCTCTAACCTGTCCATCTTTTTCATCTCTCTCTCTCTCTCTCCCCCCCACCCACCCAACCACCCACCCACCCACAGGCCAGTCTGCAGCAGTAAACTGGCCTACCTTTCCCTTCCAATGTTGAAGAGAGTGTATAAACAGAACGATGCAGGGAGGTGTGTATTCAACAGATAGTGATATACAGCTTACAGTATGGTAAAGATGATTGGGCCTTGAGATTAAATATGTAATGTGTGATATATATGTGTGTGTGTGTGTGTGTGTGTGTGTGTGTGTGTGAGAGAGAGAGAGAGAGAGAGAGAGAGAACAAGGAAACAGTAAACATGTTGCCCCCCACCCTTCATTCATTCCCTCTGGGCCAAGCAGTAACCAATATGCCACCTTGCTAATTGCAGTGCTGAATGTTACGATTTCCACAGCGGTGAGACGCAGCTTTCCTCTGAGTTTGGTCAAACTCCGGTCAGCGGTGTCTGAGATATCGTATGTGACGGACAGACGAGCGAACAGGTGAACAGCTGGAAACCGATCCACGGTGTAACGCTGTTGTAGTTTCACAGGCTGCCAGTCGCTGCACATCGGAAGAAGCTGAACTACAGCAACGCTACCCTCAAGGGAAATAGAGTAAAGTAGTTTAAACTACTTTGTAAAAAATGATCAAATCTACATCTGCAGTGTCATAATCAGGGCTGCACATCATGTGTTTTGGCCTCGTTCTCAAATGAGCACCAACAGATGTGGTTTGGTTCTCACCTTTTACGTACAAACACATAAAAGTTGGCTCTTTAAGGGAATGCAAAAAAGTACAAAGCTGACGTGACGTCACATTGAGATATTTCCAGTCTGATATCAAAATGTTTCATGATCTAAACCATCAACGGTACCCGTCTGGTTTTGGTGTCAGCCAATCAGAATCAAAGAGCAAGGGCTTCTTTCTAGACCGACGATCAACAATCATACAGGAGAAATCCATCAGAGGAGAGAGAGAGACCAATTTCTACACCGACAGGAGATAGACCAGAATGCAATGCAGTAGGAAGATAGACCAGAATGCAATGCAGTAGCCAGGATAGACCAGAATGCAATGCAGTAGCCAGGATAGACCAGAATGCAATGCAGTAGCCAAGCTAGACCAGAATGCAATGCAGCCACAAGACATGTTGGGTTTTGAGTTCGGGAGCGTGTCCACATTCTGAGAAATGTAGGAAATCCCCAACTGAAGTAGAACTAGATGACCAGCTTAATTACACGTAGTAAAACGATTCCCATAGCCCTGCCCCCTCCCTCCCTCCCTCCCTCCCTCCCTCCCACTGTATTATGGGGGACAAAACCTCAGTGTGAGAGACACAGAGAGATGTATGTCAGAGGCCAAAACCAGAGGTGGCGTTTCAACACCGGGCTGTTAGCTTCACTACACAGACCTGTCAATCAAACTACTGCCAACAGGTCAGTCGGACTGACAGAACCTATAGATGTCCTCCAGAAACGTTGAAGTTACAGTTCTGTCAAACCCCCCGATCCTCGCTGATTCACTCACTGTAGAGACAGAAGATCCAGTGTGGTTCATCAGCCAAGGTATTAATATTATTGATATCTTTTAAAAGTGTAATTCATTTAGCTAATTGTACCATCATTTGTTTTATTTTGTGTCATTAGTTTGTAAGAGTAGGCATCATTTTTACACCAACCTCACCTCGTATGACCTCTTTGATGTTTTTTCCACTGTGATTGGCAGGTGACACTGTCCTTCACATAATCAATATTGATTACCGTGACCTCTGACCTCCCCGTGGAGGAGGGTCACTGAAGAGGATCAAGGAGTGAGTGTGCATCAATTCCTTGATGAAAGATATGATAACGATGACTACCTCTTTCTTCCTGTCTTCCCGTATCTCTAGTAAAGGTCATTTGTAGGTGACTGTCAGTTTCATCCTCCTCTCTCCTCCCTCTCTTTGTCTCTCCCGCCCTCCCCCCTGTCCTCCCTTCTTCTCATCCAAGGCACTGATTGATGCGTCATACTGATCTCCAGTCTTTTCTTTCCAATGCTCCTATTCTCCTCCTCCTCTACTTCCACAGTCTCTTTGGCTTTACTGACTGTAATGTTTTCTGGGTGTTGTTACCTCCTGCTGCCTTTCGGAGCCGCCAGCTTGCAAAACTGTCCAGCGCCGCTTTAACTCTGGCCATGTGTCCCGATGCTTTCAATCTCAGGGGCCAGCACATGTTTGTACATTTCTCTCGGGGAAGCAATGATACTGCCTCTTTCTTTCAGGGTTAGTTAAAGGGGAATTCCGGTATTTTTAAACCTGGGCTCTATTTGTACAAATTTGTCATTTATACCGCAAAAATAGCTACAAAAAGTTTTGGAACTGCTCCGGTAGATTGCCTCATTTGGCAGTCGTGAAACCGGCTGCTATGGCTGCAACGTAATCTGTTGGGGCAAGTGGACCGATCAAAGTACATCCACTAAAAGTTGTTTTTCCTAATGTTGTCAGACACCAATAACAATCTGATCCTGTCAGTGGTAAAAACAACTTTTAGTGGACGTACTTTGATCGTCCACTAAAAGTTGGTCGTCCACAGGTTTCTGGTTAACCAAAGGTCTGTTTAACCTCTTCATACAACAACTCACCTCATCTTTCAGATTTCAGAGCCAGACTTCTGTTTCTGGTTAAACAAAGGTCTATCTCTGTAGGATCCTTTCTGTAATGTTGTCAGACTCTTTAATGTGCAGAAGATAAAACCAGACAAATAGATACGAATAAAGAAACACAACTTCCATTAAAGATAAACTTGAATCCATGAAAACAGCTCAATATCTGTGTCCGCTCAGCAACACCTCAGGACCTGGAGCTGACCCTGGACCTGAGTTTGAGAACCCCTGCTGTGCTCCCCGTGGAGCCAGATGTATGGTGAACGTCTAGTAAACTCTCTTCTCTCCGTCTCCTCCTGTCTCTCTCTTCCCGTCTCCATCCATCCCTCCTCGTCGATATCTCATAAAGTTCAGTTTTAGGTGTCTAGTAACTCATCCTGTCTTCCTCTCCTCTCTTCCCCCTCTCCTCCTCACTCCCTCTGTCTTTCTTCTTTCATCTGGTTTCATTCCACCAGATAGGTCACTGGTAAAATGTCATTTGTAAAAGCAGTTTCCTCCCTTCCTCACCCCTTCTGCCTTCCATCTCTCCCCCTAACCATCCAGTAAATGTCTACATGACTAGTAAATTCCTCTTGATTCCTCTCCTCTCGCTCTCTCTCTCTCTCCATTCCTTCTCCTTGTTATCTTGAAGTGTTCACCTTTAGGTGTCATCACAGCTTCTTGTCCTACCTGCTGTTTTTCTTGTTTCCTTTCCTTCATCTTCTTTTTACTGTAATTCAGTCTCCATCTTCATCTCTCAGCCTCACTGTGGTGTTCCTCACTGTGGTGTTCCTCACTGTGGTGTTCTTCACTGTGGTGTTCCTCACTGTGGTGTTCCTCACTGTGGTGTTCTTCACTGTGGTGTTCCTCACTGTGGCGTTCCTCACTGTATTGTTCCTCACTGTATATTCCTCACTGTAGTGTTCCTCGCTGTGGTGTTCTTCACTGTGGTGTTCCTCACTGTGGTGTTCTTCACTGTGGTGTTCTTCACTGTGGTGTTCCACACTGTATGTTCCTCACTGTGGCGTTCCTCACTGTAGTGTTCCTCACTGTGTGTTCCTCACTGTATGTTCCTCACTGTGGTGTTCCTCACTGTGGTGTTCTTCACTGTGGTGTTCCTCACTGTGGTGTTCCTCACTGTATGTTCCTCACTGTGGCGTTCCTCACTGTGGCGTTCCTCACTGTATTGTTCCTCACTGTGTGTTCCTCACTGTGGTGTTCCTCACTGTGGCGTTCTTCACTGTGGCGTTCCTCACTGTGGCGTTCCTCACTGTGGTGTTCTTCACTGTGGTGTTCCTCACTATATGTTCCTCACTGTGGTGTTCTTCACTGTAGTGTTCCTCACTGTGGCGTTCCTCACTGTGGCGTTCTTCACTGTGGCGTTCCTCACTGTGGTGTTCCTCACTGTATGTTCCTCACTGTGGTGGTCCTCACTGTATGTTCCTCACTGTGGCGTTCCTCACTGTGGTGTTCCTCACTGTAGCGTTCCTCACTGTATGTTCCTCACTGTGGCGTTCTTCACTGTGGCATTCCTCACTGTAGCGTTCCTCACTGTGGTGTTCCTCACTGTGGTGTTCTTCACTGTGGTGTTCCTCACTGTGGTGTTCCTCACTGTAGTGTTCCTCACTGTGGTGTTCTTCACTGTGGTGTTCCTCACTGTGGTGTTCCTCACTGTGTGTTCCTCACTGTGGTGTTCCTCACTGTATGTTCCTCACTGTATGTTCCTCACTGTGGTGTTCCTCACTGTATGTTCCTCACTGTGGCGTTCTTCACTGTGGCGTTCCTCACTGTGGTGTTCCTCACTGTATTGTTCCTCACTGTGTGTTCCTCACTGTGTGTTCCTCACTGTATGTTCCTCACTGTGGTGTTCCTCACTGTATGTTCCTCACTGTGGCGTTCTTCACTGTGGTGTTCCTCACTGTGGTGTTCCTCACTGTGGTGTTCTTCACTGTGGTGTTCCTCACTGTATGTTCCTCACTGTGGTGTTCTTCACTGTAGTGTTCCTCACTGTGGCGTTCCTCACTGTGGCGTTCCTCACTGTAGCGTTCTTCACTGTGGTGTTCCTCACTGTGGTGTTCCTCACTGTATGTTCCTCACTGTGGCGTTCCTCACTGTGGTGGTCCTCACTGTATGTTCCTCACTGTGGCGTTCTTCACTGTGGCATTCCTCACTGTGGCGTTCTTCACTGTGGCATTCCTCACTGTAGCGTTCCTCACTGTAGCGTTCCTCACTGTGGTGTTCCTCACTGTGGTGTTCCTCACTGTAGTGTTCCTCACTGTGGTGTTCCTCACTGTGGTGTTCTTCACTGTGGTGTTCCTCACTGTGGTGTTCCTCACTGTAGTGTTCCTCACTGTAGTGTTCCTCACTGCTCTTCCCAGAGATCACCTGTCAATCAAACAGTGTGTCCAGTACTGTGATGTCTTTCTCCTTGGATTTTCTGTTGATGGAGTTTGAGTTCCTGTAGGTGGCGCTCTTTTCTTTGTCTGTTCAGCCACGGTGGCTATCGCTGCTCATGCTAACTACCCAGTCGCTGTCTCTCTCTCTCTCTCTCTCTGCGCTCACTTTTCACTTTCCTGTGAGCATGGCCGCCCATTTCTTCCATGGACAGAAAATGTCATTGCGATGTAAAGCTGAGAGAGCAGGACAAGGACGACAGATTCCCCTCCCTCCGCCTTCTTCTCCTCTTTCCTGTCCTCCCCCTCTCCTTACCCTCCCCCTTCTATGTTTTCTTATGTTTTCTGTCCTCTCTTCTTCACACTTCTTCCGTCCTCCTCACACACAAATACTCGTTTGACATCAGCGCATGAGAGAAAAGAAGAGGGAGAGATGGAGAGGGAATAGAAAGACTCAATATTCTCAATATTTCTCTCAACCACCCTCTATTTCTTTCTTCCTCTCTCTTATTTCTCTTATTCTGTCTCTCTGCTTTTCTCTCTTTCTTTATTTGTTTGTCACACACACACACACACACACACACACACACACACACACACACTCTTTCTCTCACATCCAGCAATGCGTCAATTCCCTATGGCAGTGTGCAAAGGGCATCCACACAATTCTGTGGTACACTGTGCAGTGTGTGTGTGTGTGTGTGTGTGTGTGTGTGTGTGTGTGTGCATAAAGGAAGGACAGAAAGAATGAATGAGTTGAGAGTGGCAACCATGTCCATCAGTGCATTAATAACACGCATATATACAGTAGAGGACACAGTCAATGTTCGTTGTATACATATGAATGATCATGTGTGTGTGTGTGTGTGTGTGTGTGTGTGTGTGTGTGTGTGTGTGTGTGTGAGGTCTTTCTGCTCCGCTTCATTCATTCCTTCCTTCCCGTCATGGTGTGTCAGGATGTCACCTCTGTAGGCGTCGGTGCCACCTAACACTGACTTACTGAGAATACAACATGTCACTGTGTGTTAGGTGTCATTTGATGTGTTGTGTGTGTGTGTGTGTGTGTGTGTGTGTGTGTGTGTGTGAGGGAGGGAGGGAGAAAGTGAGAAAAAACAGTGTGAGGTGTGTTTTCATAGACGCCTGTATATGTGTCTGTCTGCATGTATGGATGCAGAAATAGAAAATGCTTTAGAGCGACACGTCACAACACACATCCAGCCTGTACTCAGGTCAGCTTCCTAGATGGTAAGTGAGGAGGTAGAGGTCGGGGGGGTAGCTGACCAAAACCAAAACCGAAACCAAACTGTTTTGATTTTGCAGCTGGTAATACGTAGATATAGTACACATCAACGGTGCATAACTTTTCATAAGACAACACTTGGTACATAACCTCTACTGGCTTCCAGCAACATGTGGAAAACATAGCATGAGTGTGTGTGTGTGTGTGTGTGTGTGTGTGTGAAACCTGACCCTTGAATGAATCCAGTCATGGCAAGTGCTGTAAAGCCTGCAGCTTCATCTATCAACCACTGATACCACAACCACCGCTCTGCCAGTTTGAACTTATTTGAGAAAATGAAAAAAAAAAACTAGACCATAAATGTAGAAACTCATTCTTTAATCTCTGTCCACTGATTCATTTGTCCACCATCCATCCATCCATCCATCCATTAAGCCGTCTCTACGGTAGCTTTTAGAAGGCCTTTGCACAGACAAAAGCACACGCTAATGCGAAGTCTGTCGGGATGGAAATGGCAAATCTGTCAAGCAGAACCCCACAGAGACGGATTTGTCCTTTATCTCTTCAACAAAAACAGAAGCCACCGTTAACTCTGGACAAAACACAGAGAGCAGCAACAGAAGAGAGAGGGACCGGCACAACAGGGGGAAGGCGAGTAACGCAAAACAAGGTAGAGATGAAGGACAGAGGGACGGATACGACAGGTTTCACTGGATCACAGCAGGACATCCAAAACAAAACAAAACCAGGACAGATAAAAAACAGACATTTGATCAAGAGAGAGGGGTGACAGTGGGATTGGCAACACATGGACAGAACAAACAGAAGATGGAAGAAAGAGGTGATGGGCAAAGGGGGAAACGAAAGCCAAGCAACACAGAAGTCACCGCACTTCAACCACGCTCTATTCCTATAAAACATCAAGTGCTTTATCGGCTCCCGTGTCAAGTCCTGTGCTAGCCAGCGAGCTAGTTAGCGACCTCTCTCGTTTTTATTCCTATGTACTGCATGTCTGCCTCTTCTCAGTCAGTACATGTGTTGGTAGCCATTGTATAAAAGCCATAATCCCCTCTATGGTGTTCTTTACGGTTATTCCTGGTGCCTCTGTGCTGCTGGTGGTATATGGAGCATCACTTGTCCTTTTTATATCTTTATTTCACCAGGTAACTCCAACGCGTTTTACAAAGTATAAAGTACAATAGTTTATTTAAATAGTGCAAAAAAGGAGAAAGAGAGAGAGACAGAGAAGGAAGGAGAGAGCGAGGGATGGGATGCAATTCAAGGGAATGGGCATCATCCCACTAAGAGTTCAGTCAGATTAATCTCCCCCAGATCTGAAAACTCATTTAGAGTCAGCAGTCTTTCTGCAAGGTATCCCGTAGGTTCCTGTGTTGCCCTGAGCATGTTAAACCACTGCAGCGCTGCTTACCACATAGAGCTGCTTCCATAGTAAGGCCCACTCCTGCAGCGTCGACGTCACCTCCGTAACGATGGGGTCCTCGAGAGGCACCACGGTCTCATGCTGCCTGTATAGAAAGACACACACCATGCTTTATTAACGTCCACTGAATTGAGTTTACACAGGGTTCAGCTGCTCCAGAGGATCAACGCGGTCTAAGGACATTTAAGGAAGCAAAAACAATCATGTCCGCCACCCGGGCCGGGTAGTGAAACAGCAGCGACTGAACTGAACTGTGCTGGTTGTCATGTGGAAAAAAGAGAGACCAAATAAACTAACTGAGAAACTTCTTACTACTTTTAACAGTTTCAGTTTTAACCGGCTACAGTCACCAAGTGCTAGCTAGCAGACACAGCTAGCATAACCAATTTGACTGTTGCAGAGGCGCCACTATGGATATGAAGAGTTAAATTACATTATGAACCAGATTGTAAATACTGTTAATTAATAAGAATTAGACATGGCAGGTTTGGAGAAAAATAACAACATGAAGTAGCTAACGGCTAACATGAGCTAACATCATGGATGTTCTCTTCAATCCAGATGATTTGGACCTTCTTGGGTAACATCGTGTTTTGTCCAACGACCAGTTGAGTTGAGGTGAACTGTGTCGTTAGCTGTACTAGAATAACATTCATTCATTCATTTTCTTTACCCGCTTATTCCTATTCAGGGTCATGGGTGGCTGGCTCCTATCCCAGCATGCTTTGGGCATTCATATTCATACATATGGGCAATTTGGAGCCTCCAATTGACCTGACATGCATTTTTTGGACTGTAGGAGGAACATGGGGAGAACATGGAAACTGAAAACAGAAAGGACCAGGGCCGAGATTTGAACCCAGGACCTTCTTGCTGTGAGGCAACAGTACTAAGCAGTGAGACAGTATTCACCAGTATTCACCATTGGACCATTCTGGGTCATTCTGGTCCAGGACTATTCTTTGGTATGGGCCTGCAGCCACACACACACACACACCACAGCACTTTAAGGTGTGATACTCCTAACTCCTCTCCTCGCCGGATCGTTGCTCGGTAACGCTCCTCTTCCTCCTCCCCCCTCTTCCTCCCCCCTCCTCCCTATACATATGTCTGGCCGTAGGGGAGCTGTCGAGTTGAGTCACTCTGTAGATTATATTAGAGCATCTGTCTCTGTCTCACACTTTCATTCTCTCTTCCCTCTCTTTCCATACCATGCCTCTCTCCTCTCCCCCCCTCCCTCCCTCCCCCCTCTCTCTGTCTCCTAACTGATTAATTAATAAAAGCCAGTGTGCTAGATTAGTGTGATCTCCCATCAGAGTGGTAGCTGGGGGCTCCCTGCTGATTTCACCCACATTAGTTACACTTGTATCTCAGGCGCTTCCCCTCCTCTTCTCCTCTGTTCTACTTTCCACTCAATCTTATCTCCCCCTCCCTCGCTCTCTCCCTCCTTCCCTTCCTCCCTCCCCTCTTCCTCATCGTTTTAACCTTCTTCTCGCATACAATTTCTCCCTCTCTCCTCTGTGCCTCCTCTTCCTCATCTCCTCCCTCCATTTTCTCTCCTCTCCCTCCATCTATCCTCTTTTTTCTTTCCTTCGTCCCTCTCCCTTCCTCCTCCTCACCTCCCTCTCTCCTCTCCGAGTCAATACTTTCCCTTCTCTCCTCTCCCTCCATCTATCCTCTTTTTTCTTTCCTCCATCACTCCCCCTTCCTCCTCTCCTCTCCCTCCTTCCTGTTTTACTTTTTACCTCACCTCATTAGTACTTTCCATCCTCTCTCTCCGTCATCTCTTTCATCTAAACTCCTCTAGTCTCTTTTTTCTCCTCTTCTTTCTTTCTCTCCTCTCTTCCACTCTGTCTGAACTCCTAGCTCAGCTTTTTGTCCTCCATCAGTCTCAAGCCATTTTTGTCCCATCCCCAATTTGTCCACATGTGAGTGCGAACTTTGCACACATTTGTTGGGCTACATGTGAACTAACACGTTAAAGATAGTTTTAGCACCTTGGGGTTAGGGTTAGGGTTGCTGCATGCCAGGAGGGGAAAGGAGAGCGCAGTGAGGGTGAGCCTAGCGGGACATCGTTAACCAATCACCGCCCCCGCTCATTTTCTTAGCGAATGCGTAGATGTCAGACGGTGTGAATGTTGGGGGTCTCAGACTGTTTGGGGGAGTGGAGCCACTCAAGCTAACTTCCTCCAGCTCCATGCTGGGAGATGTAGCCCCTCCAGCGTGCCCTGGATCTACTCCGGGCTCCTCCCAGGGGGTTGTGCCGGGACACCCCTAAAGGGGGGCATCCTTACCACCGAGCTCCTCACCCTGTTAAGAGTGAGGCCAGCCACTTCTCATCCACGGTCTCATGACCACAGGGTGAGGCTGGAACGAAGATCGCGTCTCTCTCTTCACCAGTGTGTCTGCAGTAGATGAGCAGCAGATGGACTGCATTGTGAATCCCTCCCATCTGGTGCTCATCTCAGGTAGCGTCAGATGAGCTGTCGAGCCCAATCTCAATACTATGAAATGACTGAACCGATTCCTTCTGTCACACAGGGATGCACTTCTCGTGTCATACCGGCAACAGGGTTTACCATGTAGACCTCTACATAGCTATACAACACACACACACACACACACACACCCCTCCCCTTTCTCACACATCCACAAACACACTGTCAAAGCTCAGCAGCATCAAACTACTCATGCTGAGGGTCAAATTCAGGGCAACCGTTATTTAACCCCATTGATCTTAATGGGAGGTATCTGTTACAATAATGCACTGTGTAAAGACACACATTCACCAGGAAGTGGAAAAAACATTTTTCATCATAACAAGTTTTGATGAAAGTTTATTTCTTATATCCATTTTATATTCATTCTATTATAAAGTGTGTAATATCTGACAGAAACATCTGGCCAATCTGGCCAATTAAGGCTGATTGCAGCTGGCCTATCTAACCTGGGTGTGTATGTGTGAGAGGCTGACAGGGTGCGTGAGTCGACAGGCGATCAGGAGGAGAGAGTGAGCAGCGGCGACCGACCGAGGTCCAGCCTGGAAGAGCTGGCCAGTCAGGGTTGGAGCGGGAGGCTCCTGGAAGCCTGGCGGTCTGGTCGGCTCTGGTGCTCTGCGGCTGGCCCATCGGGACAGAGGGAGGGGCGCCAGCGGAGGGAGAACAACTGCTGTCAACACCCAGGCGGTGTTTATGTGGCTGTGGTGAAAATAAAAGGGCCCTGGTACCGGGTTCGTGACACGAGTCCATTCATTGCTCAGTACAACCACAGTCTCAGTGAGGGGATGAACGAGGTGAGAGTGTTTCACGTTCACTCAGGTGGGGATTCAAAACAGAAACCTTCCGATTTGTGGAAGTCATGGTGTTCATACTGGAGTCTATACAGCAGCAACCCAGACCAAGCACTTAGGAATCACATGGTGGTCTTCCCAACATGGCCGCCTCTATAGCTCCATCCTCCAACAAGCCTGCATGGAGGCTCACTCTTTATTCATGCAGTGGTACCTGTTGCAGTGTCTGCCTATCTGTCTTTCCAGTCCGTTGTTTCTCTCTGAAACAGGAAAGCATACATCCTTAGACGAATCCCAGGTGACGCAGAGCTCCACTGTGACTTCCTCTATCAGCTTCCCTCAGGGAGTTACAGTGGGAGTGACAGGAGGGAGTTTATTTAAAGTGTCTGAGATGTTTGAGGTGTCTGTGTGTGTGTGTGTGTGTGTGTGTGTGTGTGTGTGTGTGTGTGTGTGTGTGGATGCATGAGCAGTCTATGTGTTTTTATATATGCCTTTTCATGTGTGTGTAGGAGTTTACCTGTCTGTGTTTCTAAGTGCTTGTTGTTTGTGTGTCTTACTGCTTGCATAAATGTGTGTGTGTGTGTGTGTTGGTTTATTTGTCTCTAGAGTGATCCTGCTGCTCACTGATATTTATAAATGTCAGCTCGGTGTGTATTTATCCTGCAGAGAAGGAGACAGGCAGCAAAGCGCTCTTCACAACATCATGACACGTCGAGGCGGCGTTGGCGCTCGGCGTTGCTGTGCGTCCCGTTTCCCCTACATCCACCCGGCAGCGCTGGCTGGGCCGACACAGCCAGAGCAGTTTGAAATCAAATAAAGGCATTTTAAAAGTACTACATTAATATATCATTGTCAAATTAATTGTGATAGCTTGGGATAATTACTGTTAACAAATGAGCCAATGGTCGAGGCGAATGGTAGCCTCTATCTTGCATCAAAACTAAGACCACATTTCCCATAAACCCTGCTGCTTCCTGTTGCAAAGAGGTCAAAGGTTTTCTCTTTGGCTTTACTGAAGAGGATGAACATGAACATGAAGAACAGCTCAGAAACTCAGAAGAACAGCTCAGAAAAACAGCTCGGAAACTCAGAAGAACAGCTCGGAAACTCAGAAGAACAGCTCAGAAAAACAGCTCGGAAACTCAGAAGAACAGCTCAGAAAAACAGCTCGGAAACGCAGAAGAACAGCTCGGAAACTCAGAAGAACAGCTCAGAAACTCTGAAGAACAGCTCAGAAAAACAGCTCGGAAACTCAGAAGAACAGCTCAGAAAAACAGCTCGGAAACTCAGAAGAACAGCTCAGAAAAACAGCTCGGAAACTCAGAAGAACAGCGCCCTCTTCCTGTTTTGAACTGTCGGTAAAAGCTGCCGTTCTTCTTGGCCATGGTCTTGTCTGTTCATGGTAATCATACCAATGCCTCAAAACTGATGTAGTGATGATTTAGTGATGTTACAATTCAACACATGGCACCTTGAATCTCCCCCTGAAAGAGGGTTAGCCAGGTTTGGGTTGGGAACCAAAGTTGAGACCTGGGAAAATCGGTGGCTGATCTCTGAAGGTTGGCAGTACTGTGTATATATATAACTGCAGGACAGTCTTTATGAACTACACATTGGACTGTGACATGCACACACATGCAAATAAAGAGATTCAAGCTCACACACACACACACACACACACACACACACACACACACACACACACACACCAGCAGCCCATCACTGTATTTGTCTTGACTAAGTTTCCTAGAGTATTAAACAGTAAAGGATTAATTTAACTCTCCCTGCTTTAATTAAAACTCTTATGCAAATCGGGCCACGCTCCGTAACGCTGATGAATCTGAAGCTTTTCAAATCATTATGCTAATGTATTAAAATATGTCCTCTTGAACTTGGAAGGGAATCAGAAACGAGGAGCTTCATCCCTTATTTAGAGGCACCGGCTCTCAAAACAACCGATTCTGACGGAAAATGAGATTTCATCGAATTAACCGTTAAACAGTTTTCGCTGGAAGACGAAGGGGAAAAGGCCTCCAGCGCTGTACAGAACTGGTGCATCATGGGAGATGGACGAGAGATACTAGATACTAGGCACGGTGACTTCACAGATGTGTACTGCTGTAGAGACTTGGGCCATCCAGAGTGGCTGCTATCATCACTGCAGGATGCTGGGAGAGGGTGCAGCGATGCCAACCTTGGTGGGTTCGTCTCAATCGACTGGTGGGCTGACGGGGCTCTTTCGCTTTGTGCCACAACTTGATTTGCATGAATTTCTTAGTGAATTAGTGAAAACTCTCTTAGCAACTGAAGCCTGATCCTGGATATGCAGTGCAATGTTGTCATGTTGCATCTGCTCAGCTCTGCAGTGCAATAACAAAAACAGAAAGCATATTCTCCCACTTTCAAAAACACATTTCACAAAGAAAGAAATGTGGGCTAGCTTGACAGATTTGTACTCTACTCATGACAGCTGTGACATATGAAGGGATGCAGTAGTGTTTGTTGTGTACAGTGTAATCCTAATGACTGTGTAGGTGATTGTTTCCCAAGGTGGAGACTCACCCTCGGTTGGTGACGATGGCTTTCTTCAGGTGAACATAGCTGGCTGGGAAGACTCCCTGGGGAGAGAGAGAGAGAGAGAGAGAGAGAGAGGATCACTATCAATACACAGGATATGATGTAACTATCTCACACCAGGGTGAGCGTCTATGTAGAAGCCTGGCTTCGATGCTCGATGATGATGATGATGATGATGTCAGTGGGGTGATGAAGGGGGAACCTCCCATCACACACGTTGTTGATTTTTTGACTAAACTACATTCTTGATATGTTAATTAGAAGGCTCGACTGTACATTTTGGAAGCTCCGCCCCCTTCATCGTCTCAGTCGACACACATTTGATTCAAGGGGATACTTTGACATTTTCCACTTCAGCTGGTGTTTTTTCTTCACCACTCTTGTTAAATCACGGGAAAAGTGTCTCCATTTGTCTTCCATTTAGCATGTTAGCATGTTAGCATTTTGTGGTGGATTAAGTGTTGCCTCTTAATCTCAGTATTATTTTGGTGCATATTCACACTTTACGTCTAATGCACCTCACCATAGCCCATACTACAAACTAATGACTTTTATTATATCCTAGTTAATTTCCAAAATCCACTTTGGGAAAAAAAAATCATTATGTGAAACTCACCATTCAATATCTCTAAAACAGAGCGGATCCCGTCTATAAATGTTGTATAACTTTATTTGGCTACTTACTATTTAGTAGTAGTAGTTTGTTTCCTGTCATTTTTGGGGGGATTGTCATTTTTTTTCGAATGGTGGACATCTATTTTCTTTACATTACTCAAATAGAAACTTTAAATTAATGTGATTTTACAAACAGGAACTGGAGTAAAGGGAGTTTAAAAGGAGTTTCCCCTTCACTGCCTCCCAGCAACACACACAGACAGAACAAGAACAGAGCATGTGCAGTATCTGCTACAACAGGCCCTGATCAATAATTCATGTCAGGTCTGCGGCGCTGAGAGGTTCGACTGGGAGCTGCTGGCTCGGCGAGGCAGCTCACTTCATTGGTTTACCATCATGGCTGGTTAGAAGCTGATGTTCAGTAGATAGCTGCAGGGCTTAGAGCTGAACACAGACACAGGCTGTTCTCATATCAAGCTTGTTGTCATAGTTACGAAAAGTAAGGCGGCGTAAGTTCGTATGAATCGAGGGAACCAGGAGGCGGAGCTCAGGTGACTGAAACAGGAAGTAGGTGGAACGTGTGTGCGGAGGTGTGGAGGTCCCGGGTTCGAGTCCCGACCGATGCAAAGAAGTTTTCTACTGTCAGTTAGGTTTGTCACCAAAACATTTTCCTAACCTTAACCAAATTGTTGTTGTTGCCTTAATTAACCTTAACTGAAGTGGTTTAATTTGACTTTGGTGCAGGATGAATGTGTTGCTGTAGTATGACTCATGGGTGCACAACGTTTCGTAAGGTATGTACGACATTCTGCAATTCAACGATTATTTTCCAAAAGGTTATTTATCTATTTCATCTAGTTCATCATTCAATATCTCTACAATATAGACGGTCTAGTCTGTGGTGGAGTCATCATATCATCAGTCATCATCTTCGCGTTCAGCGGTGGATATCTCCTTTTGAAATGATACTCTACTCTGTACTTTGCTGCACACTGGTAGAGGCCAAAACATCCCATCCAAATTATAACGGCAGAAAAAGAAAATTAATTCTGAATTTGACATGAAAGTCCAGAGAGGAGCGATGCGCTGAGGAAGACCTCAGTAGAGATGAAGGCATTTCATTCATATTCTACTACACACTTCACTGAAGAGTAGAAGCAGAGGCAGAGAGTAGGGGATCTATTAGAGGAACGCGTGTGTGTGTGTGTGTGTGTGTGTGTGTGTGTGTGTGTGTGTGTGTGTGTGTGTATGTGTATTCGTGTATGTATGTTTAGTGTCACTTGTCTGCGAGCATGCATGACCATGTTCAGTATGTACATGTGTGTGTGCGTGCATCCTTTGCTTGGATGCATGCATGCCTCTTTGGGTGTGTGTGTATGCTTGTGTGATATGTGCACCCTCTTGCAGATGTGTGTCCTATGGGTGCTCTGAAAGCGTGGTTGGGCGAGGCAGCCGCCGTGTTCATAATCACCCTGCTGTCTTTTAGGAAACACTTCAGTTGCTCCTCCCCCGTTAACAAAGACGTCTTCTGCTACGCCTGTCAGACGACCTTTCAGGGTCAAACGCTGCATAATAAAACGCCAGGGAACACCGTCCTGAGTTATCCAAATGTGAGTGTATTTTTGGAAGAGAGAGAAAGAGAGAGAGAGAGAGAGAGAGAGAGGAAATGAGAGCAGCAGCACTGAGGAGGACCAGAGTAACGGCGGCTAGCCATGCGTTTGACAGGAGCAGTTGAGAGGTGCTGGCCCCGCCCCCAGGGAGCTCGCTCAATTACCTGACCGCCCAGAGCCACGGACACACGGCTTGGAAAATGTCGCTTTCATAGGCAGCAATATTAGCTCCACAACTCAACCTCAGAAGGGACTCGGATTCTGAGGCTGGTGTTTCTTTGCTGTTCGTCAGGATGAAGTTAACATCCATTCAACCTTCCTTGGCTCTAGAGGCGCAGCAGCAACACAACACTACTTTCTACAGCTCTAAAGCACACAGAAGGATTTCAAGTGGTATAACACGTGTCACGGCCCCAGCCCCGGCTCCGGGGTTTCCCCATGTTTTCACCTCCCCTGTCTGTCACTGTCTGTCTATGTGGGTGTGGTCCCGTCTCCCGGCCCTGCCTCTCCTCCACACCTGTCACCTATCAAGCCATCAGCCCAGCAGTATTTAAACCCCGGCTCCTCAACCACTCGTCGCCAGATTGTTCCGCCTTATCCGTGGTATTCGCATTCTCAGCCGCTCAAGATCCCTATCTGAGTTTATTCCCCCGTGTGCCTTCGGCTGTTCTAACCCAACTCTCTTGTCTCCTAAGATTCCCTGTGTGTTCGACCCCTTGTGTCTCCTCGCCGTATCCACCAGCCTGCCTGCCTCCCCTGCTCCAGCCACACCTGCCTGCTCCAGCTTCACCCCGCGTCCCTCACTCCTGCCTTCCCATCATCCCCGTCCAGCCCAGTCCCTGCACCCCCCACCTTCCTACACCTGCTTCCTCATTAAAACACCTTTTTCCCTACTCCGTTGTCCGGGTCTGCCTTTCTGGGTCCTAGTAACTGCTATCCCTGACAACACGCTCTCTGGCGGCCATATTGGAGGTCCTCAACTCATGTAACCTACATGGTTCATCTCTGTTTTTGTTTTTGACTGAGAACTGATCCACCTGATTGACTTTAGCTTGTTAGTCATATTATCTGGTAAGCTAATGATCATTGTCCTGTAGCTAACGTATCTAGTAGCAGCTAGCGTTAGCAGTGGCTAGTAGCCCCATGTTAACAGTAACTAAACTAGCCTGCTGGCTAGTTAGCTAGCTACCAGTTTGTTCAGGTTAACTAGCTGACTCTTCTCCAGCTCCAACTCAGAGTGTTTTGGAGTAGAGACTAGGGCTAAAGACAAGACAGTTTACTGAGTCACAGTAACCTACATTTGGAGACAAATCTACCTGATCACACTGATCACTTTTACTGAGAACGTTACTGGATGATCTACAGACACACCACAACAACCTGGTTCAGACAGTCAACTGGTTCTAGCTGGTTGTGATGCCATTTCTCCATCAGAGCCTCATGATGGTAGCGGCAAAAAATTGTGACACAACTGCCAAACTCTAATTACATCTAGTGACTTTTGACTGCAGTGGTCAGACATCCTCAAGTGATACTGGGCAGACCTGACACTGCATCGCTCTGCAGCGTGGGAGTCAAACGTCTGTATTTTAAAGTTGATGAACCAAAACGGTCACGGACCAGTCTGACAGATCCTCATGTCCTGGTATGTCTTATGCCCAGACACTTGGAGCAGTGTGTTGATGAAGACGGCAGCACGGCTCTATCAGACGTGGACCAGGTAGTATGAAACACACACACACACACACACACACACACACACACACACACACACACACACACACACACCTTGTACCACCTTGTAGCATCAGAGAAGAGCCTGGGGGCTTTGAGAGCACTGACCTGTTAACAACCATCCATTTCTGAAGCTAACCAGGCAAACAGACAGGAACAAGATGTACTCTGTGTGTGTGTGTGTGTGTGTGTGTGTGTGTGTGTGTGTGTGTCAGTGTGGAGGGCAGGAGGTCATCAGAAACAAGTGTTCCTAATTTAGCTGCTGGCTTTGAAGCACCTGTTCCCTTGAAAAGGTCAGCTTGTTACACAGAGCAAGGTAGAGACAGACGGATAGAAATAATAAAGTAATAGAGAGAGACAGAGAGGGAGGGAGGAGGGGGAGAGAGAGAGACAGAGAGGGAGGGAGGAGGGGGAGAGAGAGACAGATTCAGAGAGTCAGGCGGAAGAGCCTGGGCCAATCAGTAACAGGTATGTCACCTTGTGATATCAAACTAACTAACGAGACTGACTTCATCAGGTGGACAGCAAGAGAGAGAGACACCGAAGGAGGAAGACTGGGGAGAGAGGAAGATGATGAGGAAGATGATGAGGATACACATCTCCCTCCTACCAGATATTCAACAGCCAATTATTTGTTTCAACAAAGAGAAAAATAAGCACTGTACCCAGCATGCACCGGTTTATTATCCACTTATACACCTCCGGAACTGCTGTGTGCTTACTGTCTGTGTGTGTGTGTGTGTGTGTGTGTGTGTGTGTGTGTGTTTGTATTGATGAGAGAACAGTTCAACACTAAAAATAGAAAATACAGTTTAACACAAACAAAACTGGCTTGAATTTAAAGCTACACAGTAATTATGTATTAGTATTATGGCTTTGGGGCGGGGCTATGGGGCGGGGCTATGGGGCGGGGCTTTGGGGCTTTGGGGCGGGGCTTTGGGCGGGGCTTTGGGCGGGGCTTGATAATTAAATTATCATTTAATTGAACAAAGCAAACTGACCATGTTGTGAATGTCCCATGTAACCTCCTACCATATAGACTTGTATTGGCATATTAACTTTGATCAATAATAATAATAATAATGTTATTTATGGCACCTTTCAAAACCTAGCTGAATCAAATTTATATGTAAAGCACTTTTGTCAAAATGCTTCTTTACAGAGAACAAAGGACACAAATACAGTTTAAAAACAGGAAGTAATAAAACAAAAGATGAATCGATGGATCTTTTCTGTGCATCATTTAACGTCTCATCATCCACTAGACTGAAAAAGGTTTGGACGTCTGCCTGGTTTGACGGCTCTTTCTTCATTTACCGCTTTGACTCTGACAACACCGACTCAACAATGTGGTATAGAAACTCCTTCACATTCACTTCAGGTTAGTTTACTGTTTCTTCGATATATATATCTGTCTCTTGTTTTACCTTTGCCCCCTTCTCTCTGCTACACCGTTAAATAATTGATAGTGTTTGTAACCTTGCTGCTGGGCAGTGGCAGAAACACCCCCATCATAAATGATTTATCTGGCCATCTCTGGGTGCAGCGCTCAGACGATGTCCAAACCTGAGACACAGAGGCAGAAATGAAACGTCCCTTGGTGTCACTGAAAACATGCTGAGGTACAACAAAACTTCAGAGGACTCTTTGACTTTATGTTCGGGGGGGGGGGGTGTGTGGACTAAACCAAACTGATGAGCAGCTCACGGCGTTACCCCAAACTCACTCAGAAATAAACTCAGCTAGAGGCAGCAGCTTGGTTAGCCAGGTTAGCACAAGCAAAATCGCTTTTATTGGCCAAGTACTGTTGACTTTGTCAGATTAAACATAATTTATAAAAGCAATCCATGAAAATAATCTCAAAGTGACAGCAGGTTTCTACCAATCAGAAGAGAGACACCGCCCTGGCACACCTGAGCCTCGTTTGACTGTGATTGGTGGAAATAATCAGACATCACTTTTTGCAGGAGGACCTTCTCCCAGGGCTGAATGAGTCCAGGACCTGCTGGACCTGTTGGCTCAACCTCGACGTCGGTCCGTCGGTCCATTCTCCAAAACAACAAATCGATGAGTTTGCTACCAGTATTGAAGAAGCACGGCGGTTGGCGGAATTGACGATTTTGGCGTAGCTTGTATTGACCAATCAGCGTTGTTCAGTACTGCAGCTCCACCCCAATGGTTCCTGGTCCAAGTACTACCTCGCTAGCAGGAACTTTTTTTGGGGTCCAGGAACTATCCAATTCACTATTCAGGACTAGAAAGGTCAAAGTACCAATAGTACTAAGTTCCCGGATAGTTCCTGCGATGGAAGAACAACATACGTGGAAATGAATCAGGGTGTTGCTGGATAATGAAAAGAAAAAAGCGACCAAATGAGAAGAGAATGGGTCATTTCACTGTAATCTGGATTTCACCAAGCAACCCGACTGCATCAAATCTCTGTGAGAAGATCTACAAAAGATGGTCTCAACGGTTTGACGTGAACGGCGTCTCCATTTGACGAGGTGGGTTCACAAAACAAGCAGTGGTAAAAATACAACTCAAATACTTCAGATGAGTCACAGTCCCTTCAGATGTGTTACCGTCCAAGCTTAGATCAGACCGCTCGGCGTGAAGGGAGCCAACGGTGCTAGAACTGAACTCAGTGTTGAACCAGAGAGGTGACATCAAGGCTACGCTGTTGAGAATACATCTTCAGTTCAGTAGCAGGGCTTCATACTGTGTTGTACAAAAAGGTACAACACAGTATGAAGCCCGACTCATAAAGACAGTGGGCGGAGTCCACTTAGTCACAGCCCATCCTCTACTCTCTCCTTCTCTCCTCTCCTCTCCTCTCCTCTCTCCTCTCCTCTCCTCTCCTCCTCTCCTCTCCTCTCCTCTACTCTCATCTCCTCTACTCTCTCCTTCTCTCCTCTCCTTTCCTCTCATCTCCTCTACTCTCTCCTTCTCTCCTCTCCTCTCCTCTCTCCTCTCCTCCTCTCTCCTCTCCTCTCATCTCCTCTCCTCCTCTCTCCTCTCCTCTCCTCTCATCTCCTCTACTCTCTCCTTCTCTCCTCTCCTTTCCTCTCATCTCCTCTACTCTCTCCTTCTCTCCTCTCCTCTCCTCTCTCCTCCTCTCCTCTCCTCCTCTCTCCTCTCCTCTCATCTCCTCTCCTCCTCTCTCCTCTCTCCTCTCCTCTCCTCTCCTCTCATCTCCTCTACTCTCTCCTTCTCTCCTCTCCTTTCCTCTCATCTCCTCTACTCTCTCCTTCTCTCCTCTCCTCTCCTCTCTCCTCCTCTCCTCCTCTCTCCTCTCCTCTATTCTATTCAGGCCTGGTGATGATCTGGTGATAAAACATCATATTTTATTCTTTATACGAGCTGCAAACAAAACCAGATCCTTCCCTCCTCTCCCTCCTCTCCTCCCCTCTCCCCCCTCTCCTCTCCCTCCCTTTCTCCTTCCATCCCCTCCTCTCTCTATTGTAATTCCACTCTATTGTATTCTGCTGTTCTGCTGTATTCTCCTCTCTTCTCTATCTTTGTTAAGAGCGAGACAGCAGCTTGAGTAATTGCTACAGTAACAGTGTAATAACTCAGTAAGTGATGAAATAACAGTGATTACATCAGAAGTGTAGGACTGTGCAACTTTCTCTATTGTTGTTGTTTGAGTCTTCAACAATGAGCGTCTGTTTGAGAAGTCATAGCTGTTAGCCAATGAGATCGCTCCTCAGATCTTTCCACCTCTCTCCTCATCTTCCTCCAGACTGCAGGCCTCCATGCTCAGTTCTGCTGCTCATATCTGATCCGTCTGGATGTTCATACTCTAGGTCCTAACCCGTAACTGGACCGATACGAACCGACAGCGATGTGAAGAGGATGTGTGCCGAGCAGCGATAACAAAAGACGTCACATCTGTTCTGGTACCTGCGCTGAGTCCACGCGTCTCCCCAGATGCCTCGCTGTCCTCCACGCTATGACGCTGACTCGGCCACAACTGTGACAGCTGTCTCCAGCGAGGGACGTAAGGTTTGCTTGTTGTCATGGCAACGCTCAAATACAAGTCACAAGTTACAACGCCTTCACGTGGTCCAGATGGGGAATTGAAAAAAATGAGACTGTGCAGCTTTTTGGTGTTCACACTGATTGGAAAACATCAGATCTTGAGAGAAAAACTTTCATCTGCAGTGTGAAACCTGATCCTGTGTGATGAACTCATGGTAATGTAAGAGGTTATCATGTATATGTTACTTATTTCTCCAACTATTGATGTATTTCTTTCTCCCACACAAGTAAACTCACTCTCGCTTTCTCACTTACAGCAGCTTGCAAACGTATTCAAGCCCCTTGACTTGTTGCACATTTTGTTGTGCTATTCATTTATTCCAAAACACATTTATTTGGGATTTTTGCTCTGAGTTTTATGACCATCGCTGTTTGTGAAAAGACAGAAGGTGAAATAGTTCCTCAGTTTCTCGTTGATTTCTGTAGTAAAAATGGAAAAACCCTCTGAAACTGAACCTTCTGCACCTTCAACCATAATGACTGGGGTTGGATACCTGAAGGCACTCACATTATCTCTCTCCCTCACACACACACACACACACACACACACTGTCCCTGTGTACCAGCAGCTCATAGGCCAGGTGTAATCTCCCTCATTGTTCTCTGCAGAGAAAAGCTTTTTTTATTTTTTAGGCCCTTTTGTGTTTCCGGCAAAACGCTTGTGAAGGCGAGAAGCTCGGCATCGCACCATGATCTCACCAGCAACACACACACACGTCCACTATGCCAACACACACACACACACGTCCACTATGCCAACACACACACACACACGTCCACTATGCCAACACACACACACGCATGTCCACTATGCCAACACACACACACAGACGCGTCCACTATGCCAACACACACACACGCATGTCCACTATGCCAACACACACACACAGACGCGTCCACTATGCCAACACACACACACGCATGTCCACTATGCCAACACACACACACACACACGTCCACTATGCCTCTCTTTAGCTTCCACTGTATTTATTTTCTGCTCTTAGATGTTCGTTCTGTGATCACAGGACAATCTGACCCCTGACCTGCTTGTGATTGGTTGCTCGTACTGTTGGTGATCTAAGAACTGAAGCGTATTCATCTGACGCACACGCACACACACACACACACGTTGCACACGCACACACACACACACACACACACATACACACACACACACACACACACATACACATATGCAGCCAGAAGAGGATTATCTGACTTTGTGTGAAGAGGAAGAACAGCGACAGTAGAAGGAAAGAAGAGGGAGAAGCAGATGGACCTTAACGTGTCTGATATGAGGGATGGAGGGAATATAACCTCTTACTTTATTTGCACTTTAACAGTAATGGGAGGACAAACCTTGTACTATGGGGGGGCAGTCTGTTACTATGGACATTATTACACTGGATGGGTTTCGAAGCCTCTCCTCTGTTCACTCATGAGCTTTCTTTCTAAAGCGTTTTAAACCAACAGGTTCGCTGCTTTACAGAGAACAAAGAAACGGGAAGAACAAAGAAACTGGTAAATGATGAAAACCTGTTTGGAGCCACAACAAAGGGAAATGTTGTTATTTTTAATTGTATTGATTTATTATATAATTATATTATATTGAAGCCTTTACATTTCATGTGAAGCCTCTGAGAGGAGAAATACATGATTTAACCAAAACAAAGGAAAAAGAATCAAAAACAAAACAGGGACAGACTGACAGGTTTGGTTGAGAGGAAATAAGAAGAATATAATAATATAACTGTAGTAATATTACAACCATCATCTCTATCATCTGCTCATCATTGCAAAATAAGTTAAATAAAAAACAAACTGAGAGAAAGTGGGATTAAATTTGGCAGGAACAAAATACAGAGGTGTGTGTGTGTGTGTGTGTGTGTGTGTGTGTGTGTGTGTGTCTTAGTTCAGTGGAAGCCATTGCCAGTCCAGTCACCTTCCAGCAGAGATTAGTCCATTCAGGGTGGAGTGTCAAGAACATAGAACCAACACACACACACACACACACACACACACACACCACACACACCATACACACATAGACACACACAACTTGGCATTAGATGGGCATGATGGCAGCGGGAGAGAAAGACTGGTCACTTCCTCTTGCCGTATGTGTGTGTGTGTGTGTGTGTGTGTGTGTGTCTGTGTGTGTGTGTGTGTGTGTCTGTGTGTGTGTGTGTACACGTGAAGCAGTTGGCCGAAAGGTGTGTGTTCATCTTGGCACAGCAGATTGGCAATCATCTTAGACACAAATTAACGCCCTCCACCACCTGAGGGCACTAACAACACCAGAGGGGCACACACACACACACACACACACACACACACACACACACACACACACACACACACACACACACACATTACATTTCATGCCAATAAAGAATTGAAAAAAACCGAAGAGAGACAGGAAGAGAGACAAGAAGAGAGACAGGAAGAGAGACAGGGAGAGAGACACGGAGAGAGACAGGGAGAGAGACAAGAAGAGAGACAGGGAGAGAGACAGGGAGAGAGACAGGGAGAGAGACAGGGAGAGAGACAGGAAGAGAGACAAGAAGAGAGACAGGGAGAGAGACAGGGAGAGAGACCGGAAGAGAGACAAGAAGAGAGACACGGAGAGAGACAGGGAGAGAGACAAGAAGAGAGACAGGGAGAGAGACAGGAAGAGAGACAGGGAGAGAGACAGGAAGAGAGACAAGAAGAGAGACAAGAAGAGACAGGGAGAGAGACAAGAAGATAGACAGGGAGAGAGACCGGAAGAGAGACAGGGAGAGAGACAGGGAGAGAGACCGGAAGAGAGACAAGAAGAGAGACACGGAGAGAGACAGGGAGAGAGACAAGAAGAGAGACAGGGAGAGAGACAGGAAGAGAGACAGGGAGAGAGACAGGAAGAGAGACAAGAAGAGAGACAGGGAGAGAGACAAGAAGAGAGACAGGGAGAGAGACAAGAAGAGAGACAGGGAGAGAGACCGGAAGAGAGACAAGAAGAGAGACAGGGAGAGAGACAAGAAGAGAGACAGGGAGAGAGACCGGAAGAGAGACAAGAAGAGAGACAGGAAGAGAGACAGGGAGAGAGACAAGAAGATAGACAGGGAGAGAGACCGGAAGAGAGACAAGAAGAGAGACAGGGAGAGAGACAAGAAGAGAGACAGGGAGAGAGACCGGAAGAGAGACAAGAAGAGAGACAGGAAGAGAGACAGGGAGAGAGACAGGAAGAGAGACAAGAAGAGAGACAGGGAGAGAGACAGGAAGAGAGAGAGTTTTTCTGGTTCTCTGATCTAAAGGAAGATGATCTGGATCGTAGTGGTGCGCGATGTATCGAATATATCCGATATATTCGAATATCATTTTATGTGCGATATGGCAGATGACCTTATGTATTGATGTATTAAAAGCAGGCTGTGTTTACATGCAGGAGACTCTCTCTCCCTCTGTCACACAGTCACAGACACCCCAAACTAACTAACCAGCCCGTCAGTTTAACTGTCAATCATTGTCCTGACTGAGTTAACGTCAATTCAAAATGGAGGAAGATCGCGAAAGAGAGGAGCCAAGCACAGAAGAATGAATTCCAGCGGGTCGGTCATCTGGAGGTGGTTCGGTTTCAGGAGGGCAGATGTGGAACAAACTACTATCCTCTGCAAAATATGTCACAAAACTATTGCTACTAAAGGTAGCAGTACCACGAATCTATTCCACCACCTGAAACACCACCCAGTGCAGAACGAAGAATGCATCAAACTTCCTCCACGGCTGCTAAAAGCTCCCCCGCTGTCCGTAAGCAAACTACATTGCTTGTGTTGCTTGCAGGATGCCCAACAAGTCTGCATGACCACAGATAACAGGAGTAACGTGATCAAAGCAGTGAGCTTGAATAAGTGGACGAGGCTGCAGCGTTTTGCCCACCGGCTTCACCTGGCGATCGGTGAGTAGGCTAGCCTCTTGTGTTGAAGTGAAAATGCAATCAAAAGCAGACTTTGTCAACATCTTTAGATTAATTAAAAACATACTGTGTGTGTGTGTGTGTGTTTACCAAAATAAAATGTAAAACATTGTATGCAAACTAATTGACTATAGTGGATTTAAAAATCATAGGTTTACCAAAAGAATATTTAGAAAATATATTATACAAATAAACTAATTAACAGTGCATTTAAATCATTAAAAGTACTGAAAATATTTAAAGTACTTGAGAAATATTTTATTTTAATGGATGTCAATTTGCCATTATTTATTTAGATTTAACAGCTGTTAATAATAGATATGATGTGTGCAGTTGTCTTGTTTGAATAAATAAAGACTTTTGTTAAATTGTACTCGGTGGTGGTTTTTACCCTTTCACACATAAGTTCTAATCACATGTGTTACCGTACGCTGCAGGGACGACTAGAATGATCACACTGGTATGATCGTATGCATCAAAGGGTTAAATCAAACAGTTATGTCGTTTTAGAGAAAATGGGAAAATATTGAGATATATATCGTATATCGCGACATAGCCTAAAAATATCGAGATATTATTTATAAGCCATATCGCCCTACTGGATCGTACAGAAATTCAAACAAGAGAAAAGAAAAACCATCATGAAGTTTTTCACCAACAAACTACCAATGGCAGCAACGCTCACAACCAAATGTCCCTAAATGTCAGCGGTAGATATCTCTCCACACACACACACACACACACACACACACAATGTCTTGAGGGTTTTTCTCTATGATTCTAAAAGAGAAACTCATTGTATGTAAAGGTCAGGACGGAGGGAGAGGACACATCTCATGAAACCTTTGTTGGTTGAACTTTACCAGTTTAGAGTGGGATGGCTTGGAGATGTCAGTCAAGGGTCCTCAAGTCAAAGCAACGTTACTACACAGGGCGCTGCTCACATGGTCGGGGAAATCCACCCGAAAACACTTCATCCGAAAAACAGCTATCGGTGGTGTTTGTTCTTCTTCCAATCGTAGACGACGTGACGTCACGTTGAGATATTTCCAGTCTGATATCAAAATGTTTCATGATCTAAACCATCAACGTGACGTCTGGTTTTGGTGTCAGCCAATCAGAATCAAAGAGCAAGGGCTTCTTTCTAGACCGACGATCAACAATCATACAGGAGAAATCCATCAGAGGAGAGAGAGACCGATTTCTACACCGACAGTAGATAGACCAGAATGCAATGCAGTAGCAGATAGACCAGAATGCAATGCAGTAGCCGAGATAGACCAGAATGCAGTGCAGCCACAAGACATGCTGTGTTCTCTTACTTTATAACCTTTATAACCTGCTCTCTTGCCGTTACCACCACTATCACTCTCTCCACCTGCACATAAAACCAACGGCTGGACGCAACAAGTTCAGGCGGGTTCTCTGGGGGTCGTTGAAAGGCATTTTGGGAAATGTAGGAAATCACTAACTGGCGTAGAGGTAGACGAGGCAGTGGGTACAACGATAAGCAATGGATTTGTTGTACGCAGAGTTAGCGAGCCAAAAAAAGGACTGGATACAATACTCACATTTCCCTTATTTAATGGCTGACCTTTCTTACTGAGACACATTAGTGCTTCATGGTGTGGCTCCAATAAAAAAGGGAAACGTCTCTATTGTATGCAGTCTTTTTTTCCCCACCAATTTTGTATTTGTATGTATTTGTATTGGTATCACACATTTTAGCTGAGAAAAAAAACATTTACTTCAGTGAACATTCAAGGGATGTGTGGGCTCCACCAGCGTCTCATGTCTCTAACCGTTTGCATTTTGTTCTGACCTGGGTAAACCTTTCCAACCTTCAGAGGACGAGACGGGGGCGAGAGTTAAAAGTGTAAAATTAAAGAAGAAGAAGAGAGCTGACGCAATGCAAGACACACTGGCTGCACAATGTCTGTTTAGGTGTAAATGCATCCAGCCTCAGTGGGCTGAGTGCAGACTGCTGCTACCTCGGGGCCACAGAGAGGACCTAAGTGAGAAACTCGTTGCTCGTTCTTGCTTGCAGCCTTATGAAAACATGGTGCCTCTGATCCTTCAGCTCATATTGTGTCCCAGTCTGTAGTTTAAAGCCACATTCTCATCAACAAACTAAACCATCCCACCTATTTGAGACACGGTAGATTTGCCCCATTTACCCAAATTAATGTTTGGTGTTGGGTATGGACACTGGAAGGAAACCCTGTCTGTGCACAGGAAGTGACAAATTGAAATCCATGAGCAAAATAGAGAACTGACTCCTAGATAGAAGATAAATATCAAAGATCACGTCACATGATCTCTGGGTCTTTAAGTCAAACACTTCCATCTGGCTGCAGCTCTAAGACACACCACAGGGGGTTGTCCTCTCTGTGAAGGCTGATGAACCTCGAAGTGTGAAGGGCTCCATAGTGTTGGTTGGATTACAGAGGAGGGGGAACAGAAGAAGAAGAAGAAGAAGAAGAAGAAGGCTGTTCCTGAGGGAGACATAGCGATTCGTTTCGACGAACTAGCCTATTGTACAGAACCCAGGTGATTAGGGTGGAACTAAGAGGATCGGGCTGATGCCTCACTGCTGGGGGAGAGAGAGGGAGGAAAGAGTGCAGCATGTACACACACACACACACACACACACACACACACACACACACACACTACAGTCCTGCTCTACAGGACAGCGGTCCACCACAGACTGCAGTAGCATCGGACTGATGGGTCGTGGTTTGCTCATCAGGGTTATTCTCACGTTATGCTAACTTCATCTCAAATGCATTCCTGTGATTGTCTACGGCTGATCCCAGTACAGGACGTCCTGCCAGTGCATTAACCTTCCACTGTCCAGTAACACAGACCTGCTGCAGATGAAGCCATTGTAGAAATATCACATTTGATTTGGTTTGCTGCCCTACTGCTGCACCGCTGCTCGGAGGAAATGTTGAGGAAAGTCTGATTTTGCCATTTTCCTCCATCGGAAGGTGCAGAGTGGTTTAGTGTGACGGTATGTCGATTCAGTTCTCTCTTTGCTGAAGAACAGGTTGCAGTGGCTGTTGCAATACCAGTGGAGGGTAGCTGCAGGATAGCTGCAGGATAGCTGCAGGATAGATGCAGGATAGCTGCAGGATAGATGCAGGATAGCTGCAGGATAGATGCAGGATAGATGCAGGATAGCTGCAGGATAGATGCAGGATAGATGCAGGAGGGGTGACTTTTTGCACGGCAGTGCAAAGCTAAAGCAGCGCTCTCAAGATCCTTGAAATTTGATTTACATGAAGCAGCCTGAACTTGCTGATTATCCGTGCTGTGCTGCATCCCATTGCCCTTGCTGTGACCTACAGGAAACCAATAGCAGCGCACCGCCCACAGCCAAGCTGTTATGTCAAGAGCTTTAGAAACTCTGAACAAGATCTAGTTTTAACTTGGATTGTTTTCTGTGAGTTGCCTGACACTCATGAAATAACATTTCACTTGACTGTCGTACCTGCAAACCACCTTCCTTTTCAAATGCCATGTACCTCCTCACCACTTCCTATGGGTATTTACTTTATTCCACCGTTAGCCTTTCTTGGGCTGTCAATTTTTGAATTTACCAATAACTATATACTGTATACCATATATATACTATACTATATACCTGTTGCCTCTGGTGGCTACAGGCCGCTCGGAGCTTGAGCCTCTGAAAAACGTTCACGCCCTTTAGTTTGGACTGTTTTCTATCAGACATTTTTTCCTGTATCCATGTTATACAGGGTAAGGTTGGCTAGAAAAAATGCAGACGAGAAGTGATGCAGTGACAGTAGTTACGATATTTACGATACAATTTTTAAAATTTTCAAATATTAACAAAATACTGATGTAAGATTGTTGTTCACGTATGGGTGACGTTACCCGGCCTGCTGCTCCTATAAGTGATGCTCCCTCTACTTGCAGTGACAGTCTTTGGCCTGCAGGTGTCGCTGACAACCTGCTGTATTCACTGGAACTCGGCTGACAGTTTGGATACAATATGAATGCAATGAAATATTGATTTTTTGCGGGAAATTCTCAGCCAAGGCGGCCGACAATTCTTGCTAAGCTGACCCCCTTGCCTATCAAGTGAAACCCTGCTGGGGATACAAGCTCACCAAATGAGGGCCGCTGGTCTACTAAATATCTATTTTGGGATCCTTGACTTGACAGAACCAACAATCCCTCCAAACCAAACCAGAGGTATCCTCCGTCTTAGTTACAGCACCTTGTCTGTCTGGCTGCTTCTAACAGGAAACACCACTGTGATGTTAATGCTCTCCTATCTGCAGCAGCACACCCAGCGGAGGAGTCCAGATATAGTTCAGCTAGACGCTAAAAGCCTCTTACAGACACAACAGAACGGGATGGAGCAGCGAGCAGAAGAGGATGGAACAAAACACAAAGGAGAAGAAGCCTGTTAGCTCGTGATCCAGACATGGTGCTTAAAGAAGAGGATAAGAAGGGAAGTTGTCAGGGTGCCTCACACATATAGACGGTACAGGGTCAGGAAGGCTGACCGCCCAATAATCTGCATTATTGATTTCATTGGCAAACCGATGTATCAGCCTAACGCGTAAACTGTGAGCTATTGAGAGTATGTGCATTGAACTAAGAGGCCACATACCACCAGACATAGAGCACGTGAAGAAGAACAAGATGCCTCAGAGAACCTTTACATCAAACACCTCCTCTAAGACGTTCTTCACCAATACTCAATACTCTGTCCCATGTGCTATTTTTGGGTAAGAAATTGACTTTTTTCCTGAAGGCATTTTTTGCCTTTGGGGGCATTTTCTCCAGGGGCAATTTTGTTGAACTGTGATACATTTGAATTGCATATTGGCAAAGAAACAGCGATTTGTTTTGTTTTAAATCATCATATAGTACCACAAGTCCCACAGGCAGAAGAGCCTGGTGCTGTTCCCCCTCTCTGCCCCCGACCAGTCCATCTTCCACTTTTTATGACACTGGTGGTTTTATTTTTTGTTGACACAGCGGTTTGTGTGTGCTCGACTGCTGGCTGCGTGGTGCCAACATTTTCTACTGCTTCAGGCTTCAGGACACCCAAAACACAGTGGAAACAATCCCCTGGTCGTAGTCTCCCACAAGCCGCCTACGGGTGCCCACAGGGGACAGTAGTTGCATCTTTTGCCCCCGAGCCCCTTCTGACTCTGGTGAGCATCTATGTGGAAGCTTGGATGTTAGAGGAAAAGGGGGAGGTTGAGGGTGGGTAAGTCATTTGGGCGTGTTGAACAAGTCAACCTCCAAACCTGCTCTCAACACCGATCACAAATATCAGCAATGGAGCCTAGTTCACAACATTACCCCCATCCCTGATAAAAGGAAACTACAGAACAACAAACAGGAAACCGTGTTGTTACTGTACTGGAGTGTTTTCATCTTGACAAAATATTAATTGAATCTTTGAGTTGTAACTGATATCCTGATACTAAAATAACACGTCATGAGATGAGATGGGGGAAGAGTACGGGTTAATAGGAGGAGGCATACAAACATAATGACAACATAAAGCATTTGTGTCGCATGATGGTGGATGGCTGTGATGAGATGCTACATAGATATTAACACTGAAAAAACACAATCTGTTGGATTAATTAGTTTTTATTTTTAATTTGTGTTAAAAATGGTGAAAATCCAGACATGTTTTTCTGGGTTTAGAGAATAGAGAGAGAAAATGTTAATGTATATGCCTAATGTATATACATGTTATTTATATGTTGAGTGAGTTTCTCTCATTGTAAATTGTTCTTCCTGGGCGTCAACGAGGTAATGAACTGTTTCCTCCATTCCTGAAAGACGCAGGTTTCAGAGATATGAGGTTTCAGCCGACAACAACGGGATATTATCACCCCACGCTACAGGGCATGTTTGCAGCGAACAACATGTCATCTCTTATCACTGTTACTGTGATCTACAGAGCATCTAAAACAAGACGCCGTCAGCTACAGGCAACGTTTGCATTGTAATAACACGTCCACATGCTACATCAAACCTGCTACAGAGAATATGTGCCATGAATCAGACGCCATGCTGCGAGCTACAAAACACGCTTTCATCTAACGGGATCTAAACAGCTACAGGCTACGTGAGCAGAGATCAAGCCTCCACGTGCTGCGCCTCCCTGCTATCACAAGACTACGTTTACTGTACTGACGTGATGCTGTCAACAAGAGCTTCAGACAGCGGCCTAGTGCCAGTTTCACTGTCTAACCAAGTCAGTGTAAAGATGGAGCTGTATTCTAGATATCTGACTTGCTACTGCATGCTGCACTACAGAAGGTCTAGAAAAGTATGGAAAATCATGAATGGGAAATTTCCAGTTCAGGAACATGGAAAAGTATGGAAAAATACACACATTTAACTGTCCATTTATGTTGCTGTAGACACACTGTCATTTCCCATATTGTGTTATTAGTTGTAGTGAGGAATAATGTTCATCTATAGATTGATATTGACCTTATTGGCACTTATATTGACCAGCCACTATTAGCGTACATTTTTGTGGTTTCTGGTACTTTCTGGTAACACTTTATTTTCAATGTTTATACTGAAGTAAGGTGACTATGTAACCCCAACCCTAAGATCAACCCTAACCCAGACACTGAATATCTACTTTTCACACTGTTGTATCACCTGGAACTCAGTAGACTTTTTTAGTGACACACTTGTTGAGTGTCAGCATTGAACTTTCAAAATAAAGTGCAGTCTGGCTGTCTGGTGTAAACGCCGCCAGTGACTTGGTTGGTAGTCGCTCTATTCTGCATCTATCTTGTCGTCTGCTGCTGCAACGTTATGAACAGGCAAATCATGTGTTTTGTGGTGTTGCCTTTCATAGCGTTGCATCATTTTAACGAGTTAACACAGCGAGCTGCCAAGCACTAATTAGGTAGCATTAATCAAAAACAAACCAAAAAGATCAGTTTAATCACTGTAAAGCTCACCGTCGACCCCAGTGAATGCAACCGCTCTCAAAGCATCGTACTTTGAGACGTTTATTCCTGTCGTCTTTCAAATTAAAGCTGAGAGAAAATTGGGAAGCTTTGGAATCGAGTTCTTATACATTTTGCACTTTGTAGGCAGAACTACAGAATAAAATCACGCCAGTAAGGAAACAAGGAGGCATGCAAAAACTTTCTCGTCTGACAAGCCTGTTGACCGTCCACACATCCCCCTGCTGGCTCCATAGGATGAATGGACTTCAGTGCGAACACACAATTAGACTTTTGATTTACAAGACTAATTGGTTTTACTGTGTGTGAGTGATAATGCAGGATGGATGCATGAAGAAGGATTTCAGCAATGTCAACCACTGTATAGTTTTGATTTCAGCAGAAAGTGAGAGCAAACACGAGGGCTAAATAAAGAGAAGAGGATCAGAGAGGTGGAAGGAAATAGATAGAGGGAAATGGAAAAATCAAGAGATGATGAGGAAGAGGATGGGAATTATTGAAAGACAGAAATATAAACAGGCAGTCTGAGAGAGAAGGGGGAGAGGAGGAGAGAAGCTGTCAGACTCTTACCTTGACGTTCGGCTTCCTTGTGGAGAATCCTCTGTACCATCCTGAGAAAACACAAACATCAGTGAATACCAGAGATCCAGTTGAGAAGCAGCTTATGAGTCTTACTATGTGACCTCAGTGACCTCAGTCTGACCCCGGATGTCTTAACAAGTCATTTCAGCTCACATTGAAGTTTCTTAAAACGTGAAAGAATCTGCAGTGGGGTGAGATAATTCCACTTCTTTCAATAGTTTCACTTGTTTCAGGAATCTAAGTGCAGCCAAGGTAAGCTGCCAGAGGCCTTTCCCCATCCTGCTACCACTGATGATTTTTATAGAAAGAATCAAAGGAGCTGTTCTGTATACAGTTTGTTAAAAGGTCATTGGAAAACCATCTAAGGTTAAAAATCATTTCAAACTGGTTTTGCCAAAACCAAATACAAATAGAATGAATGAGAGGGGCCAATAGAAAGAGAGTAAAGGACATACGACATAAAGGAAGGAGTGTGTGTGTGTGTGTGTGTGATGCATCCCCATCAGCCAATCACCTACAAAACCCGAAGACACAATAATTGTTTCCACGTTGGTAGAGACAAAACTAACTCAGCTAAAGCTACGAAACTTCTCCAGTCTTTGTTCTGAACTCTAAACTACTGAAATAAAGCACAAAACCTCAAATCAAGAAAGAAAGAAAGAAAGAAAGAAAGAATATAACAGGTAGAAGCAGACACAGTGACAGACAGGAAGGTCTAGGTCACTCTACTACTCTTAACCCTGTTCATGACTCACATCACCCCTGTTTGTTTGTGTGTGTGTGTGTGTGTGTGTGTGTGTGTGTGTGTGTGTGTGTTTGTGTGTGTGTGTGTGTCATGCATCAAGCGTCCCCCAAGTCTCAGAGAGCACAACAGCCCTTTCCACATGGATGGACATTCATCACATGGCTCCATCTCGGAGTAGAAAACTGTCACGCAAGATCACCTAGCAGCCACTCCACCTGAGGTACAACCCTGACAGCTGGAAACTACTAGTACCTAGGGACCAGGTATGGACAGGCAACTGGCCAAACGTCTCCTCTGACCATGGGGGCATCATCCCCCTCCATCCGAGTGGACTATGTGAACACATTACAGATTATTACAGATTATGGCTTTAACCTTCTTGGTGGACTTGCACGGTTTGAACTACTTGAAAGACAATTCAGTATACTGTTGCTTTTCTGACTCTATCTGAACCATCATGATGTGGTGAATCCCGCCCGTCTTGTGCTCCACGTCAAACACTAAGAATTATAAGTCCTTTTTTGACCCAGGTCTGAAGAAAAAAACAAACTAAAACAAGGCAGATTTTCTTATTCACTGAGAGGTCGTGAAATAATGACACCATTCAGGAAACATTGATCTTTAAAGGGGACATATTATGGAAAACGGCTTATTCCTGGCCCTTATACATGTTCCACATGTTACCATTGACCTAAGTAGCCGAGAAAATGTGAAATCTGGAAGTCAACCCCTTTTTCTGTATTTTCCTTTTTCCAAAAACGGTGCCAAATGGGGAAAAACAGCAGTGGCCCGTTTAGACGTCATAACGGGCGCTTCTTAACATAATCCAGCCCCTCTCAGAGCATGCCCACGCCCAGGTGAACAACCACTCCCATTTACCTCGTCTCAAAATGCAGCTCACGGCAGTGCCGCAAGCCGTTGCTTATGGTGCATTCCATTGTACTCGTAAATCGATAATTCCGAGTCGGTATTCCTAACTTCCAATCTAAATGTGTTCCAGTGCATCTGCTCGGGAAAACATAATCTCCCGCAGCAAACTCATGTTTGTATGGTAAGTCTCAGAATGTTACAAGCATCTAAACTCAACATCAACTACTACAGCGCCATTAGTGAAGACAATCGGCGCATATCACATTCGGACGCCGTTTTTTCCGAGTACAATGGAATTAGGGGTGGGCGATAATCGTGTTTATAATCGGAATCGCGATTTTAATTATGTAATCGTGGCAAATTTTCAAAATCGTTGATTTCGATTGTTATTTAGGCTACAAGAACGAGGAACGTCTAGAAGCGCCAGTTAGCAAAGCAACCAGTGTGAGTGTGTGTGTGTGTGTGCGCGTGTATCAGACGTAACATCACTTTCCCGTGAATGAATGGGCCAAATACTTTCCCCAATGCTGCGTTCATGAACTGTCCCCTTAAAAAAAACTACGTCGTATTCAGTCACGTCCCTCCGCCCCGTCCAATAACGCCGTGTTCAGACAGGTTTTGACCGTTCGTTTTTTGCGAGCCGCGAGCGAATGCGTCAAGCCGGGCAGGAAGTCAGACACAGGAACGGCATAGAGCATCCGGTAAATTTCAAAATAAAACAAAACAAATAAAATAATCGTTCATTAATCGTAATCGAGGTAAAAGTTTGAAATAATCGCGATATTGATTTTTAGTCATATCGCCCACCCCTAAATGGAATGCACCATTACTTTGCAAACAGTGGAGCTACAACTACGGCAATGTCTAGGCCATATCAAATGTCTAGGCCATATCCCAACTCTCCAGTTGTTCTGTTGTAGGATGCAGGCAGCAACATAGATCCCTGCACAGTCTCCCAACATGCGAAAATGCCAGGAGAGAGCGGATTAATAAGATGGAGCAATTCATAAGGTACGTCACCCATCTGCAAAATTGGAATCTGTAAGTGTCACCATGTTTTGATTTAATTTACAAGTTAGTCTGGTTAGTATATTCGACTGCTGGTTAGCTAACGAGCTAGCGGGGCTAGCCACAGGCTTGTTGGGTGTGGAAGAAGTAAGAAAACTAAAGCTGGAGTCATTAAAAGTAAAGTTATTGGTTGGAGTCAGGACTCATCTTTAAGTTATTTGTTGGGACCAGTGTCTGTTTTATAAGTCTGTTGAACGTGTCAGGCTTGGTAAACTTTAGCCACCATTAGTACAATCGCGTTTGGTTGTTTGGCTGCGCTGTTTGGATGCAAATAGATTGCATCCAATAATATATTGGCTAACTAGTTCAACAAAATTGTCAATCCTAGCTTGTCTGCAAGTTGTATTCAATAAGCTTATGGACATGAGCCATAAACAGACCGGCTACAGCAGAGAGTGTCGCTCACACACCCACATACACAAACACAAGGCACGAAAGTACAATATTACACAGAATTGTTATCATTGAGAACTAAGTGGGACCAGATACGAGTACTAAGCTGCAACAGCCAGGATGCTTCACGTTAACTTCCATCTTATCTTCTTGCAACATGATGAGATCCATGTCTCAGCAGTTTTCCATAATCTGATATGAATATGGAGATGAGATCTTAATTGACTGGTTAATTAATAACCAATCAGGATTCATTTAGCGCCCTCGTTAAGACAGCTGTGTTTACTCCCTAGCCTCTCATCTACATGGTAATCAGACCGGGGCTGGACCAGTGGTGTCTGGGCCTGTTTGTGAGGGTTGAAGTGAGGACGTGTGTGTGTGTGTGTGTGTGTGTGTGTGTGTGTGTGTGAGTGTGTGTGTGACAGAGAGAGAGAGAGAGAATAGCGAAAGAGAGGGTGAAAAAATGAATGTGTGTGTGTATTATGATTGTTTAAGCAGGGATGCCAGTGTGTGTGTGTGTGTGTGTGTGTGTGTGTGTATGCGCGGTAAATGTATGTGATTTGTGTGTTATCGCACGTCCTTTCTCTGAAGGAAAGTAATCCCCTCCTCTCCGTATCACAGTCACTCGCTAAGCGGTTATTAGAGTAATCATTTCACACCGTTATCAAAATAATTCACAACAATCATAATCTCAAGGAGCCTCTTGTGTTGGTTTAATGCAGGTTCAGCTTGAGCGCATTACGAACACCTACAGCATGATGCGGTGGATATATGTTCCCATCAAGCGATCGAATCAGCCTAGTGGGAGTTTTTAATTATGCTTCATATGCCTGTAAAACATAGCTTGAGGTGGTTTATGAAAAAAATAATTGGTTGTTAATGCAGTAATGACACCCAAGAGGGCGTCTTTCACTGTAATTACAGAAACCAGTTATACAATATAGGTGTGAGACGAACGAAAGTTTTGTCTGAGGCACCGAAGACCAATAATCGTATCCTCAAGAGTTTCAGCATTTATCCAACACTGCCAAACACATTGTTTGAAAGGTTTTCTCCAAAGTAGTACACATACACATCAGCTAACGGCTAGCTGTGCTTTATGGGAATTATCAGCACAGTTGGAATGTCTTTTTGACTCATCAGATTAATAAACTATATATTATTTACTAGTAACCATGGTAACGTATTAACATTAACAGTTGCTTTGCTAAACTAGCCTGCTGGCTAGGTAGCTAGCTACCAGTTAGTTCAGGTTAACTGAGCTGACTCTTCTCCAGCTCCAACTCAGATTGTTTTGGAGTAGAGACTAGGGCTAAAGACAAGACAGTTTACTGAGTCACAGTAACCTACATTTGGAGACAAATCTACCTGATCACACTGATCACTTTTACTGAGAACGTTACTGGATGATCTACAGACACACCACAACAACCTGGTTCAGACAGTCAACTGGTTCTAGCCTGGTTCTCCACTGGATCCATGATGGCGCCAGATGTGGTGGATGGAAGATTTGTTACACAACTGCAAAAGCCCCTATTAAATATTAAATCACACCTTAGAGGGGGTTCTTTGGTTAAGCTGACAGTACTTTCATACTTCTCCCTTGATCACAGTCTAATGCTTTTTCAAGTATCATTAGTAATCTGTATCACAGGGATGGCTGGGTTACTGTGCTGCTACCTCCATATCATTTCCTAACAACCATTCAATTTCTGTGTAGAGGATAATTTGGCACTGGGACAGGTGGAGAAGTGCTCGCCACAAGCTAGACGTTTGAGCAACATATCAGAACCACCTGTTCTTTCCACGAAACGGACCGACCAGTTAAATCCAGATGAAGGCATGAGGGAAGATGGAGATGAAGGAGAGGAGAGGGGAAAAGGCCTTGAGACAACTGAGATCCTCCTTGGTCCATCAGTTTGGCATCCCCACCACTCCACTGGATATTCCCTTAGAGGCCTGTGCTCTAGACAGCAGCCTAATCAGCAAGGTAACACTTTCCACCATTCCTGTTAAATTGCACATTTCTGGTAATCACGTAGAGGTGATCAAATGATTGACTCTCCCCATGCCCCCTTAATTCTGGGTCACTCTTGGCTTAAGAAACATAATCCTCTCATTGACTGGTCTGTTGAGTCTATCAGTAGTTGGAGCCCTTACTGTCATTCCCATTGCCTTAAATCAGCATCCATCCCCTCCACCCCGATTATTATCCTAGTCTGTCTAGTGTCCTCCCAGTTTATCATGATCTCAGGGAGGTGTTCAACAAGCAGCGTGCCACATCCCTCCCTCCCCATAGACCATATGACTGTGCTATTGATCTCCTGCCGAGGGCCACTCTCCCTGGGGGGGCGGCTCTACTCCCTCTCTGGTCATGAGAAGGAGTCCATGGAGAGGTATGTTAAGGAGTCTCTGGCTGCCAGCCTCATCCGCCCTTCTTCCTCCCCTGTGGGGGCCGGGGTTTTTTTTGTTGACAAAAAGGACAAGAGTCTACGCCCTTGTATAGACTTCCGTGGGCACAGTGTGATATCACTGTTAAGAACCGCTACCCCCTTCCCCTCATCTCCTCTGCCTTTGAGTCACTACAGGGAGCTACCATCTTCTCCAAGCTGGATCTCAGGAACGCCTACCAGTTGGTCAGCATCAGGGAGGGGGATGAGTGGAAAACAGCTTTTAACACGCCCATTGGCCATTTTGAGTATCTGGTTATGCCGTTCGGCCTCACAAACGCCCCTGCTGTCTTCCAGGCCATGATTAATGACGTCCTCCGGGATATGCTTAACCGGTTTGTATTGTACCTGGATGATATTCTAATCTTCTCCCAGTCTCCCCAGGAGCACATCAGCCACGTCCGTCAGGTCCTCCAGCGGCTGCTGGAGAATAAACTGTTTGTTAAAGCGGAGAAGTGTGTGTTCCACGTCCCCACTGTCGCATGGACCCGGACAAGGTTAAAGCTGTCTTAGCCTGGCCTCCTCCACTCGCAAGGAGTTGCAGTGCTTCCTGGGGTTTGCCAACTTCTACCGCAGGTTCATCAGGAACTATGGCACCCTGGCAGCACCCCTCACTTCTCTCACCTCCTGCAACTCACCCTTCTCCTGGATGCCGGCTGCAGATAGGACGTTCAAAGACCTTAACCGCCGCTTCTCCTCAGCTCCCATCTTGGTCCATCCTGACCCCTCCCTCCAGTTTGTGGTGGAGGTTGACGCCTCGGACGTGGGCGTGGGGGCCGTCCTCTCCCAACGTTCACCATCTGACTAGAAGCTTCACCCGTGCGCCTTCTACTCCCACTGCCTGACGCCGACCGAGAGAAACTATGACATCGGCAATCGGGAATTATTAGCAGTCAAGTTAGCGTTGGAGGAGTGGAGACACTGGCTGAAGGGGGCCGAGCAACCATTCGTTGTTTGAACCGACCACAGACCTGCATACATCCAGAGTGCCAAACGGCTAAACTCCCGCCAGGTCCATTGGGCCCTATTATTCAACCGCTTCAACTTTACACTCTCATATCGCCCCGGATCCAAGAACGCCAAGCCTGACGCCTATCCAGCCCGCTGCATGCCTGGTAGCCGCGGTCACATGGAGGGTCGAGTCTCTGGTTAAGGAGGCCCAACGCCTCCAACCAGATCCTGGGAACGGTCCTGCCAACCGCCTGTTCGTCCCCTGTCCGCTCTCAGGTACTCCAGTGGGGCCACAGTTCGAAGCTCTTGTGTCACCCCGGGGTGAGCCGCACCCTTGCCTTCCTCCGCAGACACTTCTGGTGGCCGACTATGGTGAGTGATACCCGCACTTTTGTGTCTGCCTGTTCCACCTGTGCCCGTAACAAGTCTTCCACCCAAGCCTCTTGAGGTCTGCTTCGCCCCCTTCCAGTGGCCCGCCGTCCCTGGTCCCACATCTCCCTGGACATCGTTACCGGGCTACCGCCTTCTGACGGGCACAGTCATCCTCACCATAGTCGACTGGTTCTCTAAGGCTGCCCACTTCATCCCACTCCCTAAACTGCCCTCCAACAAGGAGACTGCCGAGCTCATCATCCTCCACTTCTTCCGGCTCCATGGTCTCCCCCAGGACATCGTCTCTGATCGGGGCCCGCAATTCATCTCCCGCTTCTGGAAGGCATTCTGTATCCTCCTCGGCGCCACAGTCAGCCTCTCCTCCGGATACCACCCGCAGACCATTGGACAGTACGAGTGGGCCAATCAATCCCTGGAGACTGCCTTGCGCTGCCTCACCTCGGCCAACCCCTCAAGCTGGAGGAAGCACCTACCCTGGGTTGAGTATGCGCACAATTCCCTCCCTTCCTCTGCCACTGGGCTACCAACCCGCCGCTTTTACCTGCTCAGGAGGAGGAGGTCGCTGTACCCGCGGCCCAGGACTTCATCCGCCGGTGTCACCGGACCTGGAGGAGAGCACGGATGACGCTGCTCCGCTCCTCCCGCAGGTACCAGCAGCAAGCAGACCGTCACCGTACCCCGGCTCCTCACTACACGCCAGGGCAAAAGGTCTGGCTGTCCACCACAGAATCCCGTAAGCTGTCTCCCAGGTTCATTGGGCCATTTCCCATCTCCAAGATCATCAACCCCACTGTGGTCCGCCTCAAACTGCCTCGCACCCTCCGCATCCACCCTTCCTTCCACGTGTCCCGAATCAAGCCTGTCAGTTCCAGTCCCCTGGCCCCAGCCCCTGGTTCAGTCCCCGACAGATTGTGCACACACACAAAATGTACATATACACAAAAAGAAAGACACAGACACACAAACACTGTTACATCCTGAGATGACAGAATGAAAAGGACAGCTCTTCCTGATGGGATGAACTGGTCAGCAGGACTGGACCGGTCAAGTTTATTGATAAAGCAACTTTTAAATGATGGGCTTCACAGAAAACAGACAAAAACAAGTGCAACACAAACTATAAGAAACAGGGCCAGTGTGTGTGTGTGTGTGTGTGTGTGTGGATATGGGAGGTGGCGATACCAGGGCAGTCTGCAGGAGACTAATGAAGTGAATGACAGACTGCTGAGACTTCAGGTAGTTTGTAGGCGGTGCTGAATACACTGCCCCTGATTCAACATTTAAACAGTGAGAAAGCGCTGTCCTACATCGAGGGGGCGCTATAGGAGCAGAGTCCCACCCCCAGCTGAGTTCCTTCAAATGACAAGGAGTCCTGCATCCCGTGAGCAGCGAGCCAGGGCAGGCCTGTAGGGAGTAATTAAATCAGTGATATATGAAAGCACAAGGCCATGTAGTGCCTTGTAAGTTAGAAGTGGGACTTTATAATCAATACATGCAATTACAGGGAGCCCATAAAGAGAGAGCAACAGTGTGGTAATATGTTAGCCGCTAGTGAACAGTGTGTTACGGCACCAGGCTCCTGTCAGAAAAATGGCCCCCGAATTCTTCTGGAGAACACATGATGATGCCAAAGCTTCTCTGAGAGCCTGCTCTGCAATGTAAGCCGGTTCAGCAGCCTAAACATGGAATCAGACGGAGCAGATTAGCCCGACGACAAACTAAAGACTTTGTTGTAAATAGGAATTCGCTCATCGTTAGCCTGCCTGGTTAAGTAAAAGTGGGATTCAAACGTCCGGTCTTCCACATGGGAATATGGACAGATACCAAGTAAGAGAATTAACAGACACTGGATATCTGTGCTCTTCTACTGCTGTGGCCATGGAAGTCCCACTTCTGCAGAGGATTTGTTTAGAACATTTCTATTACACAGAACAGGGCGCTTCTACCAGGGTGGGGAGTTAAATGTTGGTCGCTTTTAGATAAGGCTGCAAAGTTTGTCTACCAACTATTGTTTGGAGGGTATTTCCTTTTCTGAAAATGTACTTGGCTGCTCAGAAAGTGGTATTATCCGGGGGTAACTGGAATCCCACTGGGGTCGTTGGACAGGAGTTGGCCTGGCTATCACTGTATGTTGGAGAGATGTAACGCTAGCCGGCACCACAAGGGCTGGGATAATATCTCCCTCTCTACCAGGGGTGTATTTCATAACGGGAGGGAATTAGTTGGATGGATGCCATGAAATTAGCTCAGCCTTGAATATGAGCCTAGCTAGTCAACATAAGGCGAGGAGAGGAGAAGAAGAAGGAGAGGAGGTGAGAAAGGAGGAGAGGACAGAAAAGTAGAGAGCAAAGGGAAGAAAAAGAAAGGAGAGAAGAGTAGAAGAAAAGAAGAAGGGGAGAGGACAGGATACAAGGAGGTGAAGAGAGCAGGTGACAGCAGAGGGGTCAACCCTCTCAGTTTCTTCCTTTTCCATCAGCTCAACATTTCCTCTCTCTCTTGTCACTGCAGGGTTTATCCATCCCTCCCACCCCCCTCTCCTCCCCTCCTTGGCCAGGACGTGGGCACCTTCCCTTGGGGAGAGAGGACCCAATCTGCCCCTGGCTCTGGATCGATGGTAGCGGCCTACCCAGCCGTCGCTAATGGAGCACATTCACACTCATTATCTGCAAAAGACAACACTTCCTGGCCTCGGACAGATCCTGGCTCTAGCTGCTGATTTCTGAGAGTCAAACTAGGAATAACAATGGGAGCAGCATTGGCTAATAACTTGGGATCTCATCCAGGCCTGCTATTATAGGCTGTTTGCACTCATTAACTGAGAGGACTATGGATGCAGTAATGGGTACGAGTCCCATTTTTTACTGTGTGCATTTGTTAAGGACTGTAAGCTGAGAGGCAAAACTTTACCCATCGTAACCAGATGGCACCTTAGTGAGACCATTTCTAATTGTGCTCTCACAACAATTCAGGGTGAATGGCCTTCCATTCAGTGGAAACAACAATAGACTACTGCTGCGCTGGTGCTCCTCCCCCAAAAGGAAATATTTGGACAATGCAGATATTATTGTCTGTTCAGTGGTTAGGAGGCACAACGGAAGGTCTGGTCAGAGGAATTCAATTGCTCTGTTACATGATGCCTGATTCAGTTCTACTTTCAGTTCTACTTTCTGCTGTGACCGCCAAACCAGGCAACGCAGGCAAACCTGGAAGTGGGATGGATGCATGGCTCCAAGACTCCAACACAACTGGAGCTGATGAGTGTCATTGGCAATTTTCAGGAAATTACACGACTTTTTGACTCTTCGGCTACTTCGGCCCAATACACAGGAACTGATAAACTATCTTGTGTTATATATGTTATGTCATGGCACTAAACACGGTGCAAAACTGTGAACAAATAGTGAACATGTATGCCAGCGGGGAAAAGAGGCGCCTTGTTCTGCACTAGGTGAGACGTTCACTGTGCATAGTGTTGAAGTGTGGTATGTCTGCTGTTGTCTGGTGTGAGGTATTGGAGGATGTTCGGCTGGCACAATGCCAAATTGTTCCATTGTGTTTTATTAAATGAAATGCAATAAGTTTGAACTCCACGGTCATGGGTATTGAGCCAGTGCCTGCCGATAATGGAGTTAAGCTCGATTGTACATGTTCCTCATGCAGACACTTCAAACTGCGCCTATGCTTCCTTTCCCTGCTCTGCTTCTGCCCTGCTGAAACTCCAGTATCGTAGTTTGGACAGGCTCTCGACTCGTGCAACCTGTGTCTTAATCTGGCAAATGACATCTCTGACATTACAGATAATGTCAGTAGGACGCCTGGTTAGGGAGGCAAAGTTTAGGAAGTGTGAAGCAATTATATTTTCATTTCTAGTTGAACAGCATCAAACCTTCTCTTCCTCCTCCTTTGGTTCAGGGTACAATAAAACTGTAGTAACAACAAGGTAGTTTCAGCCAGTTTGAGTGATCAAAGGCATCTGTTCTCTACTGGTTGCTCTCACGGTATCGAGGGAGCTAGTTAGCGAGTTTCGTCTTCACCTGGTTTTATTCTTATGTATGCATACGTCTTTGAAGGAAACCTTTAAGGCACTACACATAGCGCTGTTGTCTTGTGAAACCCTTGTAACTCCAGTCTTGGTGATTTTCATGTGTTCTTTCCTTACGTTGAGGGACTCCATGCTCCTCTGTGGGTTGAGGAAACTACCAATCTGCATGGTGGTCAAGCTAGAAGCAAAGCTGTTAGTTCCTGAAGAGTTGAGAGTTATGAGACAATATATCGGTAACTTTCAGGATGTTCTTTACACTGATTATTGCTATGTCAACTCCCACCCCCGTAGTATGTCAGGACATCTGCCAGGTACGAATCTCACCTTCACATTTCTCCAGGATCTGAACGGTCTCTCCCACCTCCAGAGCCAAGCCCTGAGTCACTGAGCCTCGGAAGTTGCAGATCACTGTGGGGAAAAAAGAAAGAAAGGAAGGAAGGATGAGATCCTGAGAAGAAGGTAAATTCATACATTTTAACTTTACTGTTGCATCCCTGAATCTCTTTCACCGCCAAGTCAAATGAATGGACAGGAAATTAGACAAGCACTTCAAAGTGTTTCACAGCAACCCACTAAAACACAAGGTACGGGGACAACAGGAAGAGAGGTCAACAGACTCCACCCACAACCCTCCACTTACACCTGCAGCGTTGAATATTCTCTGCTAAATGCTGAACTTGTGAATTTTACTTTACAATTCAGCGTGACTCCTTTCTCCCAACACCGAACCGCCTACGAAGCTTCATTTTGATGCCAGACATAATCACACCCCAAACTTCATGACTCCAGTGTATTCTGACAACCGGTGCAGCTCAGGCACAGATTAACAACCATTAGGCACAATTCATTCAACAGTGAATGACAGCTGCAGTTTTATCACAGCTGTACAGTAATTTGTGGCACATACTGAAATAAACTATGAAAAACAGGAAACTAGTTTGCAGGGGAAAAGGTGAATCACCATGTAAGGGCACAAACATCCATTGCACATCCTGAAACGTCCTCCAATGGCTACACAGGATTATAACACCATTCAAATGTAAATGCAGTTGATTGTCTCTTTCACTGCTGAGTTCATTTAGTTGATTTGAAGCTGAGCATTTCATCTTTAAGGTACCGTTTACTACAGTGGTTCAGAAGCTGCGTCCTCAGCTGTCAGCATCCTCGTCCCTGTCACCGCCATGACAGCAGGGTGACGTTTGGGCTCGGGGGCCTGACTGAACGAATCCACAGTCTTTGCTATACCGAGCAGTGTGATGCAGTGATCATATTGCTCGCGATTGCAACACACACCCAGAGGACAACAGGCGCTGGAGCTTGTTCTACTTCGGATAAGACAAACATGTAACATTTACGATAAGACAAAGACTCTCTTTCAAGCCGAGTTGTTTTTGTTGCAGTTAAATATGATGAAATGCAGACGGATTGTGCAGATGAGATTGAGAAGAAAAACATCACACCTCAGCAGGAACAAGCAAGCAAGGAAATCATGATGACAAACAAAACCAAAGAACGCCTTTCTATTTTTTTTCCCTTCAGCTGTTATTTCCTTTCCCAGCACTTCTCCATCACACATCCCACTGAGGCACTTTACAGTGATTAGCCGTTTAAAAGTGACTAAATGGTTTATAGCGCTAGAATGAGGCTGCACAGGGTTTCAAAGTTTAGTAGACTTCCACGGTAGCTTCATCTTGTACGTGTGGACTTCTCCGGTATCCACAGCTGTTTATGCATTGATTAAATGTGTAATAATGTATTTACTGCTTGGTCTGAAACTGGCCGACACACAGCCACACAGCCTGGGTGATGCCAGATGGACGTGATGTTGAAGTAGTGCTCAGAGGACGGTCATTCAAGGGGCCCTCTGACCCTCGAACCCCTTGATTGATTGATATAGTAAATGAAGCCTTTGTGAATGTACCTTTGGTGGCAGGAAGTACATTTTACAACAAGTTGACTGGCTGCATGTGGCTCAAGGCCACAACAACGTTCACTGTGTCAGAGTCTTTCTGCAGCACCAGTCTAAACGGTGCAATGCAAAGAGGTCATCCTAGGTCAGACTGGAGCGAGGTCACGCTCTCTCTCTCTCTGTCATCTACTATCTATCTTTGTCTCTTTAACTAGCTGTTGAGACAAAGCCCTGTTGTTTCTGAAGACCAGGCATCCCGAGGTTCCAGCAGTTCCTCTCCACTGTCACCGTCTCAGTCAACTGACCACCGAGACGAAGCCAACGTCATGACCTACCAATGGGATTCTCTCTGTTTCCATCAAACAGCAGCATACTGTATTGTGATGTTAGTTTACAGACTTATATAAGGGGTTAGACCCTGGCTAAATCAGTTTCAGCATCTTTATTTCTCATGGTGGTTTTTAGGAAAGACGTCACAGTACTGGACACACTGTTTGATTGACAGGTGATCTCTGGGAAGAGCAGTGAGGAACACCACAGTGAGGAACACCACAGTGAAGAACACCACAGTGAGGAACACCACAGTGAGGAACACCACAGCGAAGAACACCACAGCGAGGAACACCACAGTGAAGAACACCACAGTGAAGAACACCACAGTGAGGAACACCACAGTGAAGAACACCACAGTGAGGAACACCACAGTGAGGAACACCACAGTGAAGAACACCACAGTGAAGAACACTACAGTGAAGAACACCACAGTGAGGAACACTACAGTGAGGAACACCACAGTGAAGAACACCACAGTGAAGAACACCACAGTGAGGAACACCACAGTGAGGAACACTACAGTGAGGAACACCACAGTGAAGAACACCACAGTGAAGAACACCACAGTGAGGAACACCACAGTGAGGAACACCACAGAAAAGAACACCACAGTGAGGAACACCACAGTGAAGAACACCACAGTGAAGAACACCACAGTGAGGAACACCACAGTGAAGAACACCACAGTGAGGAACACCACAGTGAGGAACACCACAGTGAAGAACACCACAGTGAGGAACACCACAGTGAGGCTGAGAGACGAAGATGAAAATGAGGAGCTTGCTGATTTAACAAAAAGAAAATCATCATCAATCATCCTGAACTCAGTCCACTTCCTATATTTTCTTGCCTCAAATTGTTGCCCGTGTAACGGCTGGCTCTGCTCTCGGCATCCTATGACTTCTTCTTCTGCCACTCTGGTCTGTGTCAGCTGCTGTTTGCCAGCGAGGACGCACACCTCCCACCTCAAGGCAAGAGGATCGGTTCTATCTCGTATCTACTGCTGTCACCGTCTGTCTCTGCATCATCAATGTCTCTCTCTCTGTCATTGTCCTGCGTTCTACATTATGAACGCCATCCTCTATGGGACTGTCAGCAGTTTGATTTCTGTCTTTGATATCCCCCTCTCTCTCTCTCTCTGTCTGTCTCTCTTTATCTCTCTCTCGTTGTCACATGCTGTCATCATTGTCACAGCCACTGTGTCACTGTCACTGGCCTTGTCAGTCTGTCAGTATCTCAACGCAACTGTCAGAAACACCGGCTGGAGGCATCACAAAGGCCTGCAAAGTCAGTGGAAAGAGGCGAACAGGGCGAGGCGGCGTGAATTTAGGCAAAGATGTTCCATTGGGTATTTGTGACACACACTGACCAATCACATCTGCACGGCAAGCTTATAAAATCTAGATACCCAGAAGAAGACATGTTCATGTTAGCCGCCAAGCCTGGTGCAGAAGGATTCAAATGTGAGAAAATATAACGCTGAAGCAGAGTTTCTAGTCCTCCACATCTTCTCATCAAGTTAGATGCCAACCCAAACCACTAATCATGACTGGGACTTCCTGCTGTGTCAGGTGCTGTCAGCAAACCTGCCTGCATGTCGTCACTCCAGATTCTGATGCTTGTTTTTCAAGTGAAGCAATTAAACTCACTCTCTCTCTCTCTCTCTCTCTCTCTCTCTCTCTCTCTCTCTCTCTCTCTCTGCCTTACACAACAGTTTATGGACGAGGTGAAATTTAGTTTGCACTGTGATATCCATCTGAGCTCGGCAGCGCTCCTCAGTTTCACCAGTAGATTTACGTTAGAAGTCATTGGAACAATTTCAGGTAGAAGCACAACAGGTCGACGGGCTCGGCTGCCCTTTCTGTATTTCCACCCATAATAGTAACAAAACAACTGCATGCTACGCTCTCTTCCTCATCAACCTGTGGCCCTCTTGTGAAGATGAGTTTGTTCAGGCTCTGATTAACGCTTGAACTGGGAACTGTGTGGATGATTAATATGTGGCAGAACAGATTAGCAGTACCTGTTAGTGTGTGTGTGTGTGTGTGTGTGTGTGTGTGAGTGTTAGAGATGCGAGCGACGTCAGAAGCAGCCTCTGTCTCTTCTCTGTCTGAATGCTGACTTACTGTTTGCTC